>JAHLSL010000008.1:13418417-13660027 GCA_025920805.1 Petroica traversi
TATTAAAGCATATGTACCTTGGTGCTTACAAAGACTTAAAGGAACATTGGGTGTTATTAGATTGATAACCAACTCATATTCTTAAACATATGCAAATCAGTTGGGAGAAGATAGTCTTTATTTGTGGGGTTTAGGTCATACTAATGTGATTTTCTGTTTCAAACATAACTAAAGATATGTGCCAGAAGGGGTAAAATTCTTAATGGAAGAGAACACAAATAGTTTCTAACCTGCTGGTAAGGTTAGAAATATCACAGGTTATTGTCATTACCAAGGAATGGAGAGTTCATAATTTCAAGCACCTTTTCATATCCACAGGTAGTCATATAAGTGACCACTACCTTGTGAAGCAAAAGGACAAACAGATGAGATTCAGTTCATTCATTTTTGCCTCTCCTGCACATTAGTATTGTTTTCTAAGTTTGCAGTTACCTATTGACTGCATGGTGGGAGTGTTCCCCCTTTTTTCACTGAAGGACTCTATATTATCATGTCTTGTAAAGCTACTTTATCCAATTTTAAACAAACATTCTCATACTTTGAGACATTCTGTGTTTGGCACACAGCTGATGTGGGCACAGTTCTGTCAGAGACTGAAGGCAGAATCAAAAGGAAGATTTTTAAAAAATCTTTGATTATGTTTGTCTACATTACTATTTTTAAGCAAGAAAAAATATAATGAAGTTAAAATTTAATAAGCAAAACAGTGATATAATCAGCTAATTTATAACACTGACAGATCATCACAAAATATCAATCATGAGTCATGACATGATCAGGGCAACTGACCTGGTGCATCATTCAAAATATTTTTAAGGAAATCTATCATGTTCAGTAAATCAAAGTTATTAAAAAATAATTCCCAGCAAAATAATGGTTTATTGAATATGATTGTAGTCAATTTTTGCATTCAGTTTATTCAATATACCTCACATATACATAAATATATATATATAGCTTGAACTGGTAAATTCCAATAACCTCTATAGTGTCCAACATAAGACTGCAAATAATCCATCTCTTTGCACATCTGCTTACAAAATTACAGAGCAGTGAAGTCAGTGGTGTGCAGTTCATACCTATGGTTGTTGCTGCCTAAGGACAGACAAAAACATCTCTAACACGACAACTGGGTTCCTTTAGGCTCTAGCAGCATGTCTTCATTTAGTTTGATTTCAGTACCTGAGCTTTCAACAGTGACTGCAGTGCAAGGTTGTAATTACGTCTCAGGAGTGAAAAAGAACCGAAGCTCAGGCTCTGCAAAGCCTTAGAGTTGTGCTTTGCTTTCTGTGCTGTAAGGAAGCTCATTCATCTCCAGGAAAACACTGCTCCCTGTGCACACAAATACATTCATAAGCCCTTGCTGGACTGGGGTGCAGGCTGGAATTATATTTCTGTCATTTAACTGTGCTCACTTGGCAATTTTGATCAGGTTTTATCAGTTCAGTAAAAATGAAAAATTTTTGTCACTCCTGGCTGATACTAATGCAAAGAACCCCTGACTGTTCTTGGCCCTGCAATAATTCTAGCCCAGAATGACAGTTTTCATACCACTCAAATGACAGATCAATGTAGTAATATTCACATTGGCACAGATGGCCAGAGAAAGGCCCAGTGCACTGTACTTACTGGGCACTGAGGTTTGATATGATCAGCTGTTACCAAGAGCTCACACTGAAGGATATGGAGTGATGGGCACAGAATAACCAATCTGTCAGACCTGCACTGACTGACAGAAGGAGCAGGGGAGTGACTGCATAAGGGGACAAACATGTGAAGTCATCCAGGACTCATCATCCCTAACCCAGTTTGATGAATGACAGTGTTCCACTGGTGGTGCAAAGTATTTCATCTTTCAAGCAAAACAGCAGATTTTTAGGCTAGGAGGTTATCAGGGAAGAAAACTGGCAATAGTTCTATTTTGTCTGTGCCAGAACCCCCTTGCTGTTGTGACACCAGGAGAATCAGTAACATTCAGGAGCTGGAAGGATTCACAACATCAGCCCCTTCCTTTACCCATCGGGGAATATTGCAAACCTATCCCTTCACATTTCTTCCTTTATTCCAAATGGGCTTTCCACCCAAACTTTTTTGTTCTTCCTTTTTCTCTGGATAAGTAGTACAGTGGCAAGTACCTAGGGGATTCCCATGCGTGAAGAAAAAAGGGAGAATTTTCTGCATCAAAACATTTACTGAGAGAAGTAAGAAATGACTGTATGATGCTTATGACTGAGTAGCTTATGTTATTTGCATAGAATCCAAACAGTGGTCACATTTCAAATAAAATCATATCTGCCTGCCAACCATGTTGATTCTCAGTGCTGAGCTTCTCCTTAGGCCGTTCCTCACACACGTGCTGCAGAGATTCACAAACACCACACACATACCCTAACCTTCCCATGAAGGCAACTTACTCCATTCTTCTGTGAGCTCCTAGGTTTTAGGAGCTTTCTTTGTATTTATGGAGTGTCCAGTGGCCTGGATTCCTCTATACCATTACTCTATAGAAATTACTCCCATTCAGGGAGCAAATGGGAAAAAAATATGGGAAAACTTTCTCCTAAGGAAGCTCAAAAATTTCCCCAGGACAACAGCTGATTTCTACCTTCAGACACAGATATCTCTTAGTATGTAGTTCCCAGGAGTCACACTGGAAGCTCTGATTTCCAGGTGAGCCTGACACTGAAAGAACTCAAATATAACATCATAGCCAAGTATAAGTGAATACACTACTGACCAAGTAGTTCACTGAAGGGGAGAATAGAAGCAGAATGATAAATACAAGATATTTTAACTGATTGTGGAGAAGCACTTAGCTTTTCAAACAAATGCCAGTTTTGAAATGGCAATTGCCTAGCAAGGGTATTTAAGCTGCAGCCAGGCCTCTTACCATTTCCAACATTTTACTGGTATATGGCAGTGCAAAACTAAATTGGAATTATTATTCCAGCTTCATGTCAGGCAACAATATCTGTACAATCACAATAGAGTTCCCTTTAAATTTTGCTGGGGAAGATTATAGAGGGGGTAGGGGGAGAGTAGGAGCAGGGAGGGTGATGAAATTTTGATACTTTTCCTGTAAGAAAATTACTTAAATTTTCAGTCTGAATTTCTGAAATATCTTACAACTGCTTGATTTATAAGTGCACAAGAAAAGGATAATTACTCCTATTTCCATTCACTAACCCATCCTCCATTATACACATGACTCTTTTCATTTTCTACTGATAAAGAGAAGTAAATAAAAGTTTTATAATACAATAACAAAAATAGAAAGTGAAGTAGTTACAAAATGTAAGTAATTTAGGGGACAGTTTTTGCACTGTGACACTGTACCAAACTCTGTGATGAGTGCGATGTGAATTTAATAATCACACTAAGAAACCAATGAAAGTAAAAGTTAAATGCAAAAATCTTGGCAGGCCCTTTTCTGTAGTTACTCATAGACTGTTTTTGTATACACATTCCCCTTTACAATTGCTCTCTTTTTTTTTTTGCCTTCTTAAATGATATTACTTCATCCAGGCTATAATGAATAGAGTTGAAGCTCTGCTAAAACATTCTAATGGCATGTAAGATGCTGTCCTTTTCTGTTTTACCTATCACCACTAATAAGCAAAAATATATTTTATGCTGGTCATGTAGAATACATCTCCACTGCACATTTCCTCCTTTTCTTTTTCTAGTTAATAACTTGGAGTAAGGATTTAAGTTAAATGGTTCTACACCTTGACCTCCATCTTGATGTGAACTGTAGGTGGCAGAGACTGTATTAGAGTTGTCTCGGGGGTGTTATGCAAAAAGATTTCAGTGCTTGCATAGTAAAGAAAATTGTGCTTTAGTGTTAGCCTGCTGAGTTTGCATTATAATTCTCTATTTTCAGCAAGGTGTTTTATGGTATTCAGTGTTTTCAGATGCCATATATTTGTTACAAGGTGGCATTAATTTTTTCATGTAGGGTTCATTAGCAAGGCATACATGTTAAATTTAATATTTTTTTGTACTTTGCGCAGAAATATGCCAAGCAGCTGACCAAAAATCTAAATCTTAGACCCTGAAACTAATTTTTTCTCTTTTTTTTAAAAGAAATTGTGTAAACAGTGTGATTCATTATATGTTTGCAGGGAAACATATATCGTAGGGAAAATATTGCCTGTTATACAGACTGTATAAAGCCAGGAAAATCTGCTAAAACCATTTCTGTTTTTCTCAAGATCAGTTTTACAATATCACTCTAAACTGTTATAGAGCGAAGACCTCACTCTGGCATAATGCATTGTGGGACTGGAGCTACTCATTATAAAAGAGAAATCCTTTTTGAGAGCTTAAACTTGTCTTGAGAAAACAGAACTCCTCTGTCCAACATTACCTCATCAGAATTTCTTTCAGTCATACACTGGGGAATAAAAGCAGCCCATTTCCTTCCAGTAATTTACCTTCAGTCTGTCACTACATTACATAATGCAGATGCTTTCTAGAGCTGTCTGTGTAGACATGTACAATCTCCTGTCCTGTGGTGTTTCTGTGTGCATATAGACATATAATATATATACATATAGATTTATATCTATACACATATGCAAACACACACATAGATATCCAGCCAAGAACTTGGAATCCCATCAAAGAGCAAATCAAAATCAGGATTGAATATGAACCATTATTAAGAGTACTTCAAAATTGCCAAGATACTTTTCTTGAATATAGCTGTGGGTTTTGTGTCCTTTCACCCTCAGCTGTCAATAAACTGTTAAAAGCCCAAAACTTCATGTGCCCCATTCATACAGCAGAGCTGTTAGTGCTCTGTCAAGGAGCAAGCACCTCTGCTTGCTGTAGCATTCATAAATTTTGTAGTTACTTTTGAAAATCAAACCTTTTATGAAGAAATAAATTTAAAAAAAAAAAGCAAAACAGCTTAAAATTACCTTGAATTAATCTCAATCTTTCCCAGCTATGGGTATGGTAGTATTAGGTCAAAGGCTGGACTTGATCTTGCAGTTCTTTTCTAACCTTAATGATTCCATAATTCTGCTAATCTAGTTCACGGGCATAAATAAAGAATACTCTTATTTCTTTTGGAAGACAAAATCAAACTGTTTTGCCATTCAGAAATTTTCATGCTTTTATAAAATTTTAGATAAAACATTATTAAAATGAATAGTACATATAATTCCTTTTAATATTCCATTAGGCAATAGTGCCAAATGCAGTTTTATTTGCATGTGTTATTTAAAACATGGACCAGTATTTTCTGGGGTTCATTAAAACACATTTAGATGGGAGGAAAAAACCAATAAAACAACAAGGTGGCATATTTGGAGTGGGTATCCAAACTAGCCAGAACAAGTGTTGAAGTCTATCCCAAAGTGGTTTAAGCTAAGAATTTAATAGGAGGGAAAAGGCTCAGGGGGTGAATAAAAAAAAAGATATTCTTAGGCATGGATGATATATTTGTTCAGCTGAAGTACTGTATTTTCATTTTGATACAATGGTTCCCATCATCCCTGCCAGTCTGACATAATGAAATGGGATTATGAATCTTTCCTAGAGAATTCTAGATAGTCATCACCACCCTTGGCCATCAATACCCCAAAAAGAGCTTGGTTCAGATGTTGTTAATTCTTTTCGTATTCATATAATTCCTATTTCCAAGGAACATTACCTCAATGTTCCTAATCTTCTCTCTTCATCAATGTTAATTTCCACCCCTCGGTTATCATTGTTTCCCCAACTTTTCCTTTCTTTTTCCAGTGTGTCCAGTGTGTTCTTTCAACTATTCTTTTTTAACATGATTGCTAGCCCAGGACATTTGAGTTTTATATCTCACTCAGCCACTTCCGGGCATATGCATTTCAGAGTTTCCCTGTTTCATTTTTAACCTTTGTTCAGCTTTTACTGCCAGGACATAAGTCTCAATAGATATCAGACATTTTATGTGCCATTAAAATACCATTCTATCAAATTAATTTTCTTTATCTGAGTGTACTAGTGTTTTAAACTACATTCCAAATGAACAGTAGTTTTTGCTGTCTTCCTTCTAACCCTAACACATAAGAATTTCCCTCACTCTCCCAGAGTAACTGCAACTTGGGTTGGGCTCAAGTATGCACTTCAATATTATATTATCACATTGCACTGCAATGAAGGTACCGCACCAAGAGGCGGAAAAGTAATTAAACATCTTATGCACAACAGTTAGTAGTAAAAAACACCTTAAATTAATATCCAAAATCATATCATGATTATGAGGGGGATCACCAAATCCTAGTTTTTAAGACAGTTTAAGATTAGCTTTCAATACCTCCTACTCACAAGATATCCCAATTCAGGGAGAGAAAAATGAAAGGCATTTATAAGGATGCACGTCAGTGACTCAGAACAAAACAGAGTAACTAAAACTATCAGTTTTTGAAACATAAAACACCAATCACGATTGAGATATTAAAAAAAGTCATTTTTAACCATTTCATTAAAGTAATTGCAAATACTACACACAACAATTTACCATAGTTAGCAAAGATCCTTTAAAGCTCTTAATAAATGAGGTTCATCTGTAGTAAGCGGTTTGGTACAACACTGGCATTCCTAATCAATTTTGGGACAGTTGACTTACACAGATTCAGTTTATTTAATTAACTTACAACTGCTTTGTACCAATGGTAGATGGGCAAGTGATATTATTTTTGACAACACTAAATAAAATAAATAAAAAAAAATTAGGCACATGATGTATTACCAGGATAAATCATACCACAAAATGTAGGGAGATGAAAGCCTACCGCAACAACACTTAGCACACTTCATTTAAATCTCATCCTTCAGCTTCAGCACCAGTGGCTCAAAAAAGAATGCAAAGGTAAATGAACACCAAAATGGGATATACAGCACTTGGAAAAGAATCACACAGAAATAAATCAAAACTCCAGTGTTATTTTAGGCCAAGACATCCAAAATATGGGAGTTTCATAATAAGATGCTGTTAGCGTAAAAAAAACATGGCAGAAATACGGTCATAAAAACCCCCAAGTAAATAAAATAAACCCAGTTCTAGCTAAGCAATAAGCTAAGGGTCAGAGGGTATATTTTTCTATTTTCTTTTCCTTCTTTTTTTTTTTTAGTTTAGTATTTTTTTTAGTAGATAGTTATATTCATTCCAACCAAAAGAGAATGATGCATATTCACTTAAAAATTCAAATGTGCTCATGATGTTGACTGCCTTCTTATTTGCCTGTGTTCACAAACAAATGGTCCTGTGTCTCTTTTCTTTTTCTTTCAAGAATTGAGATAGGCTTTTTCTGGGCCTACAAGTTATATGCCCATGGGTCACAGTTCAGAGGGATGCAGTTAGGGGGACTTTGCCAGCTTTGTCAGGAGAGGTTTGTTAGCCCTTGCCAGCTCCTGCATAGCATGGTGGCTCTCTCCTGTCCAGCAACACCTCATGTCAGACATAGCTTTTTGGCAAGAGCTGCACATGGCAGCCAAGAAAGCAGCAAGTGTTACCCAGGCACCTAGAAGCAAGGAACCATTTGTGCAGAGGCCACTCCATCCTGCACCTCGCAAGTGACACCAGCTCACACAGTTGCCCTAGAAAAATTCTTGCACATTCACTCTACAATCCATGGGAGATGTTTTCTCTATCTCTTCTAATACTTTTTATGAGCCACTGATGGGACATGGGACCCTAATTAAATGAATAAAAGCTTCAGTAAAACCACAAGGTCCAAGACAAATCGAAGGAGAAACACAAAAAAGACACATATCGCAAGTTTGTCTGATGTGAAACAGGAAAAGGCGAAAAATGAGTCTTTGTATGCCATGCTGTCCCAAGGTCAGTCCTACCCAGACAATCCTCGAGCAGTCATGCTATTTAGTGGTTTTGGACTATTAATGTTGCACAAGTTTATCATCATTCATTATCACACCAAGTTTACAATGTTGATTGGTTTTGCTTTCAATAATCAGAGTCCTTTCTCGAGGTTAACTAGTCTGCGACTGCAGCTGAAATGTTTGATTTCCTTTTTTCTTAATTGCATGTAGAAGAAACACATTGGAATGATTTTTGACCACCTACTGCTATATCTCATAAGATTTATATCAAGTTCTTTTATTAACAGTCTGGAAAGCAGCAGCAAAGAAAAGCTTTGATGATAATAATAAAAAACCCCTAAACCTTATTTCTTACCTGTAACATCATTCCCAGAAAGATATTTTCTTAGTGTTTGCTCCACAAATGCTTTTTATATTACTGAAACTTAAATTGTAATACTGTTGCAAGTAGGGATGAAACATTAACAAATTTAGGCTCCTAGAGCTGTATAAAGTTAAGATTATACATTTCAAAGGTTTAAATAGGTGTTTGCCTAAGAGCAGCAATCTCTATGGAAAACAAGTTTGAGAAAGAAAACACCAGTTGGATTTTCATTCTATTATCATTGAAATGGCATGGGGCTTTTTTTGCTAATGACTGAATAAATCAGAATTTCTGCTTTATAGTCACAGCATTTCTCCTAGTTATTCTAGGTTTGATACAAAACTGAACAGCAGCTGAAGAAATAACTGACTTTACAATGGAATGCAGCCTGCAAATTTGAATTGATCAGTTGGACTAGATGATTGTGCTAAGTCCTTTCCAACTAAAATATTGTATTCTTATTAGCTGAATTACTTCCCAGGAAAAAACAACCCCCAAATAAATATGATTTAATTTATTATTACAGCTATAATAAGAAGAATCTGAAGATAGTCAATGTTCCTGTAGAGATGGTAAAAATTATAAGGATGATTCAGGGAATTATAAAGTCATGATCCTCACTTAAGTATTTAAGAAAATTGTTGAGAAAGTCATTACAGATGTCATTATAAAGTACCTGAGGCGCAAACCAGCATAACTTTCTGTAAGTGCAAATTTTGTTTAATACATTAGAATCTTTTGAAAAAGTTGGGGTGAGTAATGAAAGAAATTTAGATATACCGAAACTTAAACAGTTTATGATGAAAAAACTCTCAGCTTTATTACGGTGAAATAAGAATAAAAAAATAGGAAACAAGAATAAAGAATTAAAGAATTAATTTTACAGCTTTTGGCATGAAAGCTATTAAGTATCATTTGGGGCCTGAATGCACATTTCCCCTTTTTCCATTCCTCTATTGCCCTGCAGAAGAACTGCATGGTTGAGCCATTAGGTTTATAGTAGGTCTTTGTAACCCAGACAGCTTCCCACAATCTTCCTCTAGCAGAACTAAAAAGTCTTTTCCTGCTCATTATGAATTTGAAACAAACCTTAATACAATGTCTCCTGCACCAACAATAGACCTCATAGGTTTTTAAGAATGGGGCATAAAAAGCACCCTATGAAAACACACCAGCACCACACAGAGATATAAATGCAAACTCATGGCTGGTGAGAGAAGCTCTTCTAGTGCTCATCACAACCCAGTACTATTTTCTGCCTGAATAAAAATGCTGAAAATAAAATGCCTGATATTTATGATTCAGTAGTCCCTGCAGTCAGCTGAACCGGCAATTAAAACTTGCATCCAGGACAAATGATCTATATATACACAAGGACTAGAAGTAATGATGCAGAAGGTTAAAATGAGAAAATTCGAAGAAAAACCTCCTGATGTGCTTGATGCAATCTGCATTAGGCCTCTTATAAAGGTCTGCAGGCTGAAGCTCTTAAAACCTGAATCACACTACTCCACAGTTTTGCAGTTATTCAAAGCTACACGGGGCAGGGGTAAACTCAGATGTGGCAGCACTTAAAGCCACATAGCACAGCTCAATGTTGACAGAAACCAGCTCAAGGCACTGTCTCATCCAGCTCATCTCTCAATTCAATGTGCTGGTTTAAGGCTGGAAAGCTGTAAAAGCCATCAACTCGATTGCCTTAAAATTCAATGTCTGTAAGAAGTTCAGAATATACTTTAATATCTTTCTAACAGTTTTAATAAAATCTATAATTAACAAAATGAGGATCATAAATGTTATGATGTTTTATATAAAATGTGACCCAATCAATATATGTAAATGACCTGGCCATTTTATTCTTGGTGAAAGCATCTGAGGTCCAGGAAAGCACAGCAGCCTCAACAGAAAATTCTGAAGGAGGAGAGCTATTTTATCATTATAACCATTAACTTGATTTACAAGCCCCAATAAAATGGGCAATCTCTGATCTATTTTAATCTAGTGCATTAACAGTCTGAACCATACTCAGAAGCATGGCACTGGCAATAGGAGAAGAAAGGCTGTCAGGTTCCCGTTAGACATTGTTCTTTGATGCTCTTCCTGCAGCTTCTCCACATGACTGGAGCCACTCTGTGCTCCTGCTGCCACCAGGACTAGATGTAGCTGGCCATGAGATTTCCTGCTTTCATAAACCCCTCAGCATCCTAAATTATGCTCATATATGAAAGCGCGTAATGAGGATGGGAAGAAGTGGCAAACCAGCAAAGCTCATTGAAAACCCCACAAGTTTCACCATCAGGAGCTTGAGGTGTGGAGCTGAGCACAGGCAGTGAAGCCCTGTGCTCAGAGCCAGGCACATGATCAGAACTTAAATTGATGATACCTTCAAGAATGGCAAATCCCAAAAAAACACAGGCTGAGCCAAAAACTCATGAATTTATCTTTCTCAAAATCTTTATTTTTGCATACAGCTCAGTATGATAAGCATTTTATTCACTGACACCTTGAGACTACTGTCACCTATACCTTGCTAATAATCAACTGTGTGCCCAGATTTAATAGTCAGAAGTCAAAGTCACGTACCACCTGTCCATCCTGAGCATGGAAGAAAGAACATTAGTCTCAAATGCCTATTGAGAAGAGCGTAACGTGATGGCTTGTGCTAATCTTTCCAATTTTTTTACAGTAATTCTCTGAAATATTTAAGAGGGGAAAAATGGCAAAAACTTCAATGAAAAAATCATTATGAAACCAAAAGGAATATTTGCAGGTTACAGAAATTAAAGGTAGGGGCTGTCCAGCTTCAACAGAAAAACAAACAAACCCATGAGTGTTCCTATGAGTGGGAGATCAGGGTACAATAAAAGGAAAAGGAAGGGAGTGAAAAATCAACATTAAAGAAAATATTCATTAATTCTACTCACAGTTTTGGAAGGGAGGGAGGGAGGGATCTGACTATTTTAAAATAAAGAGATCATAAGAAAATGTTATTGAACCCAAGGGATGGAGAAGAAAGTAGATCAGGAAATATTTACATAGATAAGAGAGGTATGTAAAACGGCTGGTCTATTGCCCATGAGAGGTTTCAATTACTTCTCCAATAGGCACAACAGTGGGATTACAAAGAAAGCATTCATTTTCCTGGAGTTGAGACAGAGTCAACAGGTTTGAAAAAAATTTCTGGAATTAGTTTAAGGAATTAAACCAAATAAAATGGGCAAATATCTATAGTTTAGTGTGGAGAAGACATTTTCAAATATACAGAGCTAAAAATCCCTCAAACCGAAAAGCACATAAGTAGTAAAACTTTAACAGATACTTGGGCAGATTAAGTAATTTAACAGAATTCATATGTCAAAATTACTTTCAAGATCAATGAAAGCATGTGCAGTTCAGTTACAAGAATTTATAACTTGTACTTTGCTTTCATTTGTTCTCTTCCCGGCAGTATTTTACTTAAATGAGAAGCAACAAATTGCATTGAAAATCCTGTGAACCTGATGAAACCCTGTGCACTCTTCAGCAACATTAAAATTGTGCTACCCACCTTCCAATGTTAAAATAAATGAATGGAAGGCACTGTTGCTCTGTTCCTGTGGGACTTAAATATGTAAATGTTTCCAAGAAGCTCCTGTGAGCATCAACCTTTACAATATTATAAATAACACAGTTATCTTAGCTGAAGGCCACAGTATGATAGAAACTGAACTAGCTAACCTCGTGCTAAGAGAATTACGAGCATTCATGCAATGCAGTACCCAAGCAGGGGGTGCTATTTTGCAGAGAATGACCAGCACTTTCTTCCATTACTTCCAGTTAAGATTCACCACTCTGTCTACACTTTGCAGATATTTGTAAGCCCAAGTTCAACAGTTAGAGAAGGTTCAAATCGCATTTTTTTATTATTATTTCACTAGACTTTCATATATACATATCCTAAGTCCACTTTTCACTCAGTCTTCTGCCTTCCACTCCTATTCTTCTTTGTCCCATTTCCACCCTGGATAAATCAGATTTGTACAGCCTTTCTATACTACATTTGGACACAAATAAAGTGCTCAGTATTTTTGCATAAAATGACTGGTAGCCCCAATGGCCACGTCTTCAATAGTTATCAGCCTCATCTACGTTCCCCTCTACCTCTTCTGCCTCCAGTGGCATTTTGAATGCCCATATTTTAAATTTAACTTTAGTCTGAGTACGTACTAACTTATGTCTGTTATTCCCTACTTAGATAAACTCTATACATTTGTCTTTTCTAAACCTTCAACATGAGACAAGTCTTTTGTTGTGGTGTTTGGCTGTTTACTACATGAGCTAGCAAAGAATCAGAAATCCATCAATGGGAAAAGACAGGTCAGAAATGACAAAAAAAACCCAAACAAAATAATATTTTCTCTGGCTGATGCATTGATACTCCATCTCTGGCAAGGTTTTTCACTTCATAAACTGATCAATGGCCATTAGCTGAGGCACTGTGTTCCATTCTAAGTTTAAATAAGCATCCAGCTATTGCAGAAGGACCACTGCAATATCTTTCAGCCTTTACACCAGATTTATTTATTTTTTAAAATACTAAACAGGGAAATCAGGAATCCAGGTGTAAGAAGTAAAGAAAAACATCCACTTGTAAGTAGTAAAAAAAGAAAAATAATAACAATCATGAATTGATATGAAACAATCTAACTTGTTTAATTATTAAGTGTCTTTTTCCTTTCAAAATTCAGGGCCAATTCGCTACTTGTTTTGCTAAAGTGAAGAGATAAATTGCATTCTCATGGGTTGTGGGGATACATTTGAAGTTACTGGAAATCCTGTAATTTACGTCAACCAGTACTCAGACTTCCTTTGCCTGAAATCCTGTAAAGTGTGCTTAAATGGGGCTGTCAGGGCTTTTCACTTGGAAGCTCTGGTGCCACATCCTTGCTGCAAAGGACATTTGAGTAAGGCATGGGCAACCAGAGAAATTATAAATTAACCCAGCTGGAGCCCAGGCTGGGCTCTCTGCCAGGGCTGCAGGGGCTCTATGCCTGCACTGGGGCTGAAGGCTCCAGGCTACGACTGCAGTGACACTGGTGTGACACTGGTGTGGGACATCAGGGACAGGGTGCCCTGCAGGCAGGTACCCCAAAAAGGTACCCCAGACCCTGCCAGCAGTGTGTGGAGAGGAGCTGGCCTGCACACACCAGCATGAGATGCACAAACTCAGGAGCACAGGGCTTTGGGAGAAGGATTTTGGGGCTTGTCCTGTTATGCCACTGCCTTTTCCTGCACTGGTGATAGGGGAATGAGGGGCAAGATTCTCATTTAAAAATGTGCAGAATTAGATATTTGTGGCCTATTTGCCTCTTTAAGAAAAGGAAAAAACAAAACTAACATAAAAATTGGAAATTTAGGTTGTGCTTAATTCTATTCAGATTCTAAAACAGCATGATGATTTTTAAGTCAATTAAAATACTTTCATAAGTCTTTTGAAGCCCAGAAAATGACAATAAGCAGATTCAGGTCCAGTTCGTGGATGTTCCCAGAAAGCTGCACATACAGAAGAAGGTATACAATGAGAGGCATATGCAACTTTTAATATTTCTTTATCTTTTTTTTTTTTCACAGACATTGCATTTTTCAGAACCCAGATCACTTTTCCACATGTAGCTGCACCACAGGCAGGAATGAAAAACTTGTTTTTCTATGATGGAGCGCTTTTAGATACACTGACCAAAACTTAAAGGGCTTTCCCTGATCCTGGAGTTCGCTGGAGAATTACACTGGATCCTCATCCTGCACCCTTTTTTCTTTTCTCTCTTCAGTACTGCAGGAAATTTCCTGCTATTCAAAATTTTTCCTGCACACATATTGTTTGCACATTTCCAAGTGGAACCTAGTTTTTATATTTATGAGGTATGGTTTGATTAACTGTAGGTGCTATTTCATTATTTCTTTGTCTTTCTGGTATGTTTCATCCCTCTGTTTTAGCATCAATTCATTAAGAAAATGTAGATTTATTCCCCTGTCTCTTTGATTAATAAACATAGGGAATAAGTTTTGGCAAGAATGAATGTCATCATATTACAAATAATATGTACAAGTAAGAAAAGCACATAAAAATTAACAGCTTTTAATGAGCATGAGAAACAGCTTATAGAAAAAAACCCCATACTTCAGGAAATCTTGACCATAGCCACATGCAAGCATATATTTTTACCTTACATCTAAATGGTATTCAGAAAATCAAATAGATTTTGCCTGATTTAGACAGATTATATTTATTCCTTCTCACCAGTTGTTTCTCACCAAAAAATTCCTTCCCCCAAATTTGTATCTAAAATTATGTTCAGGTGTTTATCACAAGAACATCTGACAGTGACTTATGCCAGTACATTTCTCACAAGCAACTGTAACTTTGATTTTTACACTATAACTTTGACATTTACATTGGTCAAGGTATACTCTTCATAGAGCACAAAGAGGACAAGGTTGTCCATGAAAAATGAAATATCTAATTAGGCTAGAAGTGACAATAAAAAAATGTAACAAAATATTCATGAGCTTGAACTAAAAAAAAAAAATATTTTAAAAAACTAGAGAGAACTTTAAAAACCAAGTCTGGCTCAGTTGATTAGACAGGCCACCCCATGGTGTGACCATCAGTCCAGTCTCCCACAAAGGGCTTGGCCTTGTCCCAGCTCATCACTGAAAGGGGCCCAGGCTGCCCTGCCCTTCCCAGGCAGGGGCGAGCCTGAGTGTGACAGGCACTGTTGAGCAGGTGGCACCTGGGCTCTGTGGCACAGAGGTGGCTGGGGTGACTGAGAATGTCACCCATCACTCCTGCCTCACAGCATTTCTCATTCACAGCAAGTAAAACAAAATGTAAACACCACAAGGTACAGTGAAAGCTGCCCTATTATATCTACTCCTTCTTCACACACAGCAGATTTACTGTGCAGGGACCAAGGACAAGGGAGTGCAAATCCTTTTTAATAGTATGAGGTAAAAACAAAATAAAAGTGAAGGATGTATTGTGCTTGCCTTTTCTATGAAGAGGTCAGGAGTTTGTTGTTGAAGGAGAAAGATTATTTTTGTTGTTAAGTCTCTAATGGTAGTAGTATTACAAAAATGGTTAGACAGCCTTAAAAACCATGGCCAGACAAATATCCAAACCTGCTAAGGAAGTGGAGAGAGAATCTAAGGAATTAGCAGGCATATTCACAAGTTCATTTAGTTCAGAAGACACCCCTGGGGACTGGAAAGTGGCTAACATAACAATGTTATTTTAAAAGTGCCTGGAGACATAACAGGAAACCATAGACCAGTTAGCTTGATATAAAGTGGGGAGAAACTCCTAGAATATCAAATGGGAAAACACTTGAAGAAGCACAGCTTGATTAAGGATTGACAGTATAAGAGTAGAGAGAGGGGTTCGTGGTTCGCTAACTTGCTGGGATTTCTGCCACAGTAGTCAGGGAATGCAGTAGGCACCACCAATATAAACCTTTCTCTCTATTAAAGAAAGCATATGCTCTACTTCAGATGATCATTAACTCCTCTCTGGGTGGCACACCACCACATCCTCAGTGCCAAAAAACCTGATGATGTCCAGACACACCAAAATATTCCCTGACAACCTTTTGGGGAACACCAGTATTCCATAAATACATTTCTCACACAGGAATTATCTGAACCAAATCTAATGAACAATTTAGTGCTACTTTTTATCAGTGTGTCTGGCAACATCAGTGGCAATGCTGCTTATCAGAAATCCCTATTAATGTTGTAAAATACTTTGCAAGAAAAAAGAAAAAAAGAAAAAACTAAAAATTGGATCCTGTTTTTAAATCCTCAAAATGGAAACAGCTTGAAGTTTGATTTCTTTATACTTAACATGAAAGTAAGCACATTCTCTTGATATGCCATAGTCTGTAGATAATGAACCAGGCAGAAAAGACAGCCCTGAAATTCTGCTTTGATTCATGGGCAAGACAGGACAATAAAGACAATGAATATGAAGCCATCTACCACTCAGTAAGCATTTCAAATGGGTTTCATGATTCTAAATAATTGTTACCATATTTGTAAAGCTGAAAGCTAAATTCCTCTTTTTGTTAAAGAGATAATTGTCCAATTCATGTAAGCAGAAGTTACTCTCTTTCCTCTCTCCCTTTTAAGTAGCTGTAACTTGCGCTAAGTTTTATTTCACAAAATAAGAAACTCAAGATGATGATCAGCACAGTTAACTGAAATGGAATGTTACCCAAAAATGAAATGTTGCTGCAAAGGAAACATTTGGCAAATGCAGAAGTCAGATTGTGGTCATGCAGAAGCATTTTACAATTAGAAATGTCTCGTTCTATTCTTCTGCCTGCCCTTGAAGAGCCAAAAGTAACTTGGATTTTTGGCTATAGGTTGGGAGCTCCCAGACTGGGATGACTGCTGATATGTTTCAGAGGGTCAAGCTGGTTGACAAGACGTGCCATTTTCAGAAATAGCCTGGCTACTACAGCAGCTCCAACACAGGAGCTCACATGCCAGAAGTATATCTGCATTACCAGCAGGAAGGCTGTAAATTATGACCTAAAATTGTTTATTTAACAATTAATTTGGTGCTATGACTCTCACAATCAAGAACCTTCACATTCAGGAAAAAAAAAAGTTGCAGGAAGATAGGATAAGCTTGACATGGCAGAATTATCCACTGTAATTCCACTGTTTTGAAGAAAACTGAAGAGATTTTTGAAGAAAAGGTAGAAACCTTAACAGAAACTCAATCAGCAAAGAGCCACTAAGAGATCCTGGGTTTTAAGAAAAGAATAACAGCAAGAGTTGGAAAGAGCTGATTTAAAAGATCAGTTGAGAAGAATCCTGTGAGCTATTTGGTAGTGCCCTGAAAAAAAAAAAGAACAATGTTAGGGAGTGGATGGGCTGCCAGCAATTACATGCAGATAAACCCAATAAAAGTACCCATGTGGCACCTAACTGAGGGCTAAAGGTAAACTGGCATCAGAAGGTTTGTATGAGAGTTTATATTCCTTACATCATAGCTAATGAACATTACTTACTTTAGAAAAAGACAATTAAAAAATGGCAGCACAATCTGTGATTGACTTCTGTGTCTCGAACATTGTAAACACAGCAAATGGAAAGACAGATTTAAATATAGTCTAAAACATGACATTCACAGCTCCAGGTACTCATGACTTTTCTCAGATTTTTCTTATTCTTTCACCAGCTGAAAAATATCGTGTTTCCATTCAAAAAGCGTCATCACCCTCTCCATATATATCAACAGCAAATTTGCACGTATGATAGATATGGAGTGCCATGGTGTGCTTTGCAACTGCATTTGCAGCCAAATATTTTTTGCCTCTTACTCTATAGTTGCTCACAGAAGTTCCAACATGGTGTTCTTCCCTTTCCCTTCCTCCCTCTTAAGAGAGGAACAAAGACCCCAGAAAGTTTCTATTATTATCAGCATAAATCAGTTGTCAGGATAATAGCTGCCAGACAAATCCTCTAAGTGATGATCTTCATGATGGACTTAGATGTGTCATCTTTTCCTCTAATAAGAGAATCATCGAGATTGGACAAAACCTTTAAGATCATTGAGTCCACCCTAAATAAATCTAACCCTGCCAAGTCCACCAATGGACCACATCCCTAAGTGCCACTTCTACACATCTTGCAAAAAAAAAACTAATGGAACTTGACTGTACCTGCCCCCAGGTGTCTGGATGTTACTGATTCTAGATGTTGCTCAAAAGAAATGAGAAATCTGCCTCAGGCCAATCTCCTTAGAGCCTGCAGCCCAGTCCAGTCGTTCCCAAAAACTGTTTCTCATTTTCCATTCTCCACTGAAATTTTTTCCATACAACACTGTGCCTCACCAGAGAAAGCACTCCTCTGTCTCTTCTTTCATTTTGCATCCAGAGATGTAGCCAAAAACTGATACCCATAGCATTGCCTACTTGCAAGCGGTCACAAGCCAGTTTCCAGCTCCTATCACTGTCTGCAGGTTGACAGAGTCACAAATTTTCCAGCCACCTCTTGTCACCACCTGCAGAAAAACAGGGCAGCAGACAGCTCCTAATTTCTCCCTGTTCACGTACATGACTGCTAGAAGCAGACTCCTAGCTCTGCCCTGTATCTTTCTGGGATTGCTCACATAGCTCAGTTTGAATATCTGTAATTACAATTACTCCTAGCCCTAGCTAAATTGCTAGTTTGAAGGTTTCTCCCCCAATTATATTCCCACAGCTCAATGCCAAATTACACTATATTATCTGAAATGTCATCTAAGACTTTGGAGGCTTATCAGAGTTGGCTTAACTGGTTAGTATGAGACCTTTTTAATGAGATGATTAGCTACATAAAACAATGAAAAACCTTGAACCCTTGTATTTGGCTGATAATATATATATATATAAAACATTGGTAAAAGTTTTAGTCCTGGTACGGTGGTAAGTGGATAAAACTGGCTGCTGCTCTAATGAGATAACCACCTAGCTAAGACATCTAAGGAACATTTAAATATGGACTATGAAAATACCTCCTTTGTTCCCCCACTTCTCTCTCCCTTTTTGCAAGTCTCTGCTTTCTTCCAAGTGTGACAGCAGGCGACTTTCCCTGTGCAGAGATCTTATGCTTATAATCTTCACACTAAACATCTCTGAGCATAGCCAGATAGACTTTCCAGATAGGGCAAAAGGCATCCATCTTTTCACAGCTATATGAAAAATACTCCCAGGGTTGATGGGTCAGGTTGTTTTTCAACTGCTATGTAGTAAATAAAGTAGTAAATCAAACAATATTCAAACAATGTAAAACACTGCATTTTTTAGACTGGCATGTCTCATAAACACCTTGTCCAATTCATTTCTCTCACCATACTCTCTTTAAAAAAATAAATAGAAGTTCTTTTGAGGAAGAGGAGAGCACATGAGAAATATCTTGGCTGCATGGTGAAGTTGGAAATGAAATAGGACTCAGATTTATGGCAAAAAAGGCTAATTACTGGCTTAAACATGGAAACAATTGTCTCATATAATATATGGTGATGAATCAGCAGAGCAGCCACAGGTCACAGGGGACAGCGTGAGGAATTAAACTGCTGCTTCTATCAAGGGGTCACACTTCATCAAGAGACAGATTATTTGGGGCAGACCAAACAGTCCCAGAGCAGCTCCTACAAGGAGCTGGCCAGTCTGGAATGGGGACAAGATCGACCTCCTTAAGAAAGGAGCAGGCCCAGAAATGAGGGAGAAATGCACTTCATTACCCGCTATCAGCACAACTGGAGCAGTATCCCTGTGCCCTGCCCAGCACAGCCATGGCTGTGCCAATGTGCTGGGGAGGCCTCCCAAGAACCCTGCTCTGACCCCAGCCAGCAGATGTGATGCCTGCTCATCGTGGAAAAAGGAACAGACTGATGGGGAATAACCAGCCCTTGGGGTTGGTTTGGGCTTACTTGGGGCTAAGCTGGAAATTCATTAATTGCAACTGTTAATTCTAGCAAGACAAAGTGTTTCTGCAGCTCTACTTTACTGCCTTTCCCAAAAGACAGGTTCCAGGTAACTCCCAGAGCCCAAAAGGCTGTTGAAGCTGCAGGCCACCCACTTGCTTCCCCTGGGACACAGCACACAGCGGTGCTTATTGAGGACTTGGGGAAAAGTCTGGTGTGTCCCGCCAGGCCACCCTTATTTTTTTTTTTTTTAAACATAAAAAGCACAAAGCTCTTTCACTAGATGTTACCAGTTTGTTTTCTTTCCTAAACCTTGCTTATGCTGCTCTCATCTCCATTACCAGATGCATTTTTGGGGGCTTTGTTTCAGAAGGCTAGTTGCTTTTTTGCTGTTTGCAATTGAACAAAGTTTCGTCATTTGTCAAGGTCTGCCTTTTCCATTTTATTTCACTGATTTTTAGGGGAGATTTCTTCACAGGTGTGGTACTGAATGGCAAACAAAAGTTCTCCTTACTCTAATTTAAAAGCAAACGGAGTAGGCACAGCAACTTTACCAGCCTCAGCCCAGCTTCCTGCATCCAGGCTCTCTTTTCTGTTCCTAACCATTTCTCTGCTGGCTTTCATTGCCTTCTATTAATAAGACAGTCTCATTTTAGTGCACAAAGATCTTTGTATTACACTCACTGCTCCTCTGCATTATTGCTGATGCAGACATTACTGTGAGCAGAGAGGCAGCTAAACTGCATGCCAGCATGGCTTGTCCCATTGCCATCAGAAAAAAGAACACGTGCACTGCTGCCCTTTTTCAAGAGAACACACGTGGCTGGAACATGCTTTTCCTTTCTGTCCTTTTTTTACACTTTTCTCTGTTTGCACTTTCTTGTCCTCAAGGAGAATTAGACATTAACATAGCAAAAAAACCCCAAACTCCTGCTCTTTTTAATTAAATTTATCTTTTTCCTCAGACACAAAAACTTCTTAAAACCATCTAAAATTCTTAACATCATTAAGAAAACTGTCTGCTGTGGAAGGAAAAACTGAAAAAAAAATGCTTTCAGTTTTATTTATTACTTTCCCTTCAAGTAGTAATGATGTGGTTATTCATGGCAGGCTAAGAATATGAGCAACACAAAGTTTTGTAGAGAGAAATAGGATTATCCCACAGATGTAGTTGAGAAGAAGAGAGCAGAAACTCTTCTAGACTTGAAGCTTCAAGCTACTGCTAATGTTAGGAGCAGCTGCTCTAATTTAAACTTACTTGTCTTAATTAAGTGCATGTTTCAATGCTGACTAACACCTGTGCCTGAAATAGGTTTTTAAACATGTTCAATTCTTTTTAAATTTTTTTTTTCTCTGTACATTTTTAAAGAGGGGCAAAAATGTTTAGAGACCGTTGCCACATAAAGATAAAGATTTCTGAGATATAATCCTTCCATATTGTGTTAATATCCCATGTATAACATTTTTGGCTTTGACTCTTGAGGCTCGTTTGGCCCATGAAATTTAACACATTGACTTCTACGGAAAAATGCCAACTGTTACAGTAATACAGAAGTTTAGCTGTGATTTGCTTTAGGAGTTGCTGGAAGAAAATTACATGCCAGACCTGAGTGTGGTGCAGCTTGCTATTGGAAACATCAGCTCTCTGACAGAATTTCTAAAATTTAGCAAAGTATTAGATTTTTCCCCCAGGAATTTCAGTATAAAAATTACCATTGCCCTTGACTGCTGCAGTATTAAGTCTGTTTTGGCATGTCCACTAGTACATGAGCAGATGACTGTTCTGCACTCCTACATTTTCCATGCACTTCCAATCAGAAAGGTTGAACTACAAGAAGGAAACAGCTTAGGCATCATCTTTCTAGCAGTCCATAAACCACCAAGTAAAACAGGAGAAGAGTTAAGAAGGAAATAAAGCCCTCTGAGGAAGGATGTGGAGGGGACTGAGCAATTCTCTGAAGACATATTCTTATTGAAGTACGCAGTTATTGATACAGTCTTGGAGCACACAGCAAAAAAAATTATATGTTCTGTCTATGAACTAAAGTGATCCTTTGAAGGGATTTCTCTATGGTATCCAGCATAAAGGATAAATTGAAACAGATGCAAAAAAAAAAAACCCTTTTTACTCCACCTACACTGTGTAATTATGATATTACTGAAACAAGTTTTTATTTGAAAATTTTCTGTTGTATCTCTAAAAACTGGATTTTATAAAACATATTTTTATTTATGGTATTACATTCCTTCTTCTTTCCTTTACTCATTTCTTTTGTTCCTTTGATTATATTATTTTGTCTATGTTTTTACTGTGCATCTTCTTTCTTGCTACATTGCTATTATTGTGTGAATACCATGATTTATTTTAACTAAAGCCCCAGCATCAGGAATTGACTGACCACAGGATAAGCCCAGTTTCCACATACTATAAATAAAACTGATTTCCTACAGTTTTCTACGCTTGTCTAATTCCTACCTGCAATATCCTACAACAGTCCTAAGTGCTTCTTTAAATCTGAAAATATGACTGGGGAAGAGACAGCAGGGTTGAGGTTAGTTTCAATATGCAAGCATTAACTGGTCAGCTGGCTAAAATCCAGAAAAATTCAAAATCTAGGACAAGTCTCAGGTGAAGAACAGTTCCACCTTGGAACACAGGATATAAATGTACCCATCATCTTGATAGGTGATGAAAATATTCATCCACAAAATAAACTATTGATTACTGTTACTGCCATGAAGTTCGTTTCTCTATATGAAGAATACTTAATAAACTCAGGAGTACACTTTGATTGTCATAAAAACAAAACATAAGCCTGCATGAAGCTAAGATTCCCACATGCCTTGGAAAGCACAGTGTAAGACATGTTTTACTTGTTCCGCTGCATAGATTTTCAATGATGAATTAATCACATCTCACATAAATGATAGTAGAACTCACAAGGGAAATCAAGTAGTCCTTAATTTTATTTTTTTTATTTTCCCCACCGATTATAGCACATTCCAATGCTACTGTAATTCTTCTAGTCAGTTTGTAGCATTTTGCAAGCCAGAACAGTCCTCAGACCTATCTCAGTCTGAGCAGAAAAGTAGGGGTTTGTTTGGGGCTGAAAATTACTGTTAAAAGAAATAAAAAACTCCAGATGATAATTCTGAAAAAAGACCATAGGGAAAGCAATAATAGTAGTAATAATCTTCTTTCATTTTTAACATCTTTCACCTTGAAACTTTCTAAAGCTCTACAAAAATTATGTATGCAGCAGTAGCTTTGCCAGCTGCTGAACAGGAGAGGCACCTGAAATGGAACACAGCAAGCTGCAAGAGGTGCACTTGGTGTTTTCTCCCATTTCCACCTGTAACCTTCCTGTCACCCTCCATGACACATACCCCACACAAACGCTTTTTACAAAACATATTTCAAGGCTGCTATCCCATTCTCTAAATATACTTTCCAGTCCTTTCCATATTCTTTGCAAGTATTTGACCATTCCAGACAATTAAGAGAAAAACCTGGTCTCTTTTCCTTTCCCTTGCATGCAGCAACATCACAGTGCTGAAATAACTTGCACAGTGCACCCCATCTTTCAGCTGGACCCCCCCTTGTTCTGCCCTGAGGCCACTGCCAACAGCAGATTCCCCCCGTGGTTTGGAATGTGGGTCCTCCTTGGAGGCCCACATATGCTCTGGGGTCTGCAGATGTTTTTATTGGTAAGATCTAGTGCGCCAGCTTTTCCGGGCAGGAGTGATTTCCCATCTGGGTATTTGAACCAGCTCATTCCAGTCTGCCATCAGATGTGATGAAAATATGACAAGTAAAACTTTAAAAATTGGATTAAAATTAAATTCTAAAAATAGCTAAAATTATTTAGATGGAATATTAAAGTAAATCAAGATACAAAGACAGTCCTGCCATTCCTTTGTCAAAAATAAAAAAGAGTTAATTTATGGAATGAATTATTTTGTAAAAGGACTACAATAATACTGATATTCTTTTGTGCAGAATTATTAATATTTTATTTATATACTTGTACTGCTTTTAAACCTCAGCCATGAATCAGGTTCCCATTATGCCCTCTCAGCAAATAAAGAGACAATTCCTGCTAGGAATATGTATCAGGTAATTAGGTTTTAGGGCCTTTCTCCCTTTTTTTCAGGGTGCCTTTGTAGAAACCAAGTCTGCCAAAGACACCAACCTGGATTTTCTGTAAAGCCACCCAACTATTGTTGAAATTCAATTCGTTTCACAACTAGAAATTCATCATTTGAGCCTTTTCAAACTTATATTGAAGGACACTTCCCCTTTCCTAGTATTTTAACCATGCACAGCCTATGAAATCAACACACAAGAAGGCCTGCATTACCAGCCAAATACAGATATGAAGAAAGTGTAACACACATGATCCTTCATCTCCTGTTCTGTCATCCCTGCCACAAAATTCTGGACCTTTATCAAATTTCATCAGCAGAGACTAGTGCAGGATATAAAATATACAGAATCATGAGCTAAACTAGTAAGGATCAAAAGATAAATCTTCTGTAATTTTTTAGGGTCATACTTGGATGGAGATTCATTACCTAAAGGAATCCCAATCCAGAGAAATATTTCTGCCTTGCAAAATTCTTTTAATACTCATCTCTCCCACAGCACTGTACAGGATCATTTTTCAGGTTATAAATTTGAAAGGAGAGAACAGAGGGAAATTTTACAGTTCTTTCATTTGCCATAACTTTTTGGGGTGTTTAGAGATCTTGTAGCAGAAACCACAATTCCTCCACTGGAATGTGACCTGTCACTTCTGAAAGCAGAAGGGAGTATGGCAATGAAAATCTCCCTATTTCCCTTTCTTTCCAGCAGTGGCTTTTCACAGCTTTCCTCATAATTGCACATAAATTACACACTCCCTTCAAAGTAAAGCTGTCCAAAAGACCATATTAACAGCTCGTGCATCTTCTTCTCTTTCACCTGCTGTGCTCTCCTTCGGACAACGTTCACCTCCTAATGTGATGACTGCACAACGTGTCTTTCTTGGATTTTCGTTTGATCCAATCTCTGCTCCCTACAATGAGATTTCCTCTTCATTAATTATCCTGAATTAATGTCAGACCGTGATACCCAGGATCTATCATCAACAGTAATAACAGAAATCTGACCTTTGCCTTCCACAAGACACAAGAAACCAGAAATTTAAATACATTCTTTTGAAGTTGTGACTACATGCAGCACCTCATGGTGCAAAGACCATAAGGACTGAAGTCTTTCTACAATCAGTTGCAGCAATTACTTTTGCATAGTAAAATTTTACTTATTTTTACATTGCTTTTAAGATAGAGTAGAGTCCTGTCAATATGCCCTACTCCTTCTGTTGACTGCTGAATGCTTTTTGAATGAGGAATTTGTGGCACAACTGATTTCCACTGAGTTGTCTCCATCATTGGTTTACTAGATGAAACAGCAGGCAGAGCGTAACTCCACTCATGTTCTACTACCTTAAATTGGGAGGTCCTTTCCCCAGCCTGGAGCCTGGGCTATGCCAGCTGTGCCACCTCTAGCTTAGAATTTCCCTGAATTCCCCCTCCAATGAAGATGGACTTCTGTTTCCACACTACAGACAGCTGGGATGGGACTTTGCCAGTGCATCATCTGCTGCTGGGCCAGTACACGCACTCTACAATATCAATATCACAAAGGGAGGGAGCCTGTCCAATCTCATTAACCTGGAATACCTCATTTGCCATCATGAGACATATCACAGACAGTGAAAACTAATGAAATTACCTGATTTACATGCAGTCATAAAGGCTAGTTAGACTTCCTCACAAGATACTTGTGAATTGAAATCTGTGAGTTTGGAATTAAATATTGCTTTGGAGATGGGAGCATAGCCTGAAAAATAACATAGGAGGTATTTTAATACAGAAAAATCAATTAGAGTTACCAATCATGTTTTCAGGAAACCAGCACTCTGTCTCCTGTTGCATGTAATCAACTGTTAGATATGTAGCAACTCTCTACTTACAGCATAGCAGCCAATATCAATACTAATTACACTTGAGAAAACAGCTCGCAACAAAAAATTCATTTGATGAGTTCCATACATTTTTTAAATGTCACTGGTCTCTTAATTTAGAATTCTTCATTATTTCAAAGAATACATACTTTCTTGCCAGTTAACTAATGTTGAAATTGTTAATTAATTTTGGTTTATAACAGAGAACATCTAAGACATTATTTCTTTTAATTTTGCTTTGTATGTTATAAACAACTCTCACAGAATGGAAGTTTTAAATGAGTATTAAGAGAACACGAGCTTTCAAGACAGAAAAAGAATATTTTGTGAACCTCCGCATACACACGTATTTATTTTGACTAATAGGGGAAAATTCACAGAGAACAGAATTATATGACTAAAACAATAGCTGTGGAACATTTTGTGGAAATTTTGTTGCATTTAACAGTACAAATTTCAATCACATTCTGATGAACAGAAATTCAATATCAAGGAAGAAAATACCTGCAAAATAATGCTTCTCAATTGCTTTACTATTTATAAAGTCTTCCACAGTCTCTGAAATCCCATCAGGGAATCCTAGAGAGCACCAGGAAGCCAGAGACAATTGCAGAGAAGCCCCTTATCTCTAGGCCAGCTCTCGGTCACTCTCATTTGCTATTTGACAACACATTCCCAAGGCATTCACACAACAGATTTTGTAACTGAATTGAACATGGCTGTTAAATCATGCTCAAACCACAGAAGTACTTTCAGGCTGGACTTGAAAAAGCATTAAAGCTTTATGTTGCATACACCTCCTAGCAGACCTCACTCGGCAGGGGATGAGCACAGCTCTGGCCTCTTTCTCCTCTAAAAGCCACTGCCTTCCCCAAACTTGGACTTTGGAGCCTGAGGTATGAGGACATGGGTAAACTTCCCAGAGACGCATCCATTAAACTTCCAGAGGGGGAAAAAAAAAGAGAGAAGGAGAATATAATACATAAGACTTCCACTGATTTCAAACAAAGGGACAAATTCATGCCAGCCAATTGTGCCAGAGTACACTTTCAAAACGTAAAGTCCTGAAATCACAGTCCACCTTACTAAGTACTTGACTTGTTCTAAGATTTAGTCAAAAATATCAATACTGAAAATTTTCTTTTCTATTTATATTTGAGAATACTCAGGCGCATTTTGAGATTTGGAAAAACTACAGTTTTCAGACAACTTTAATTTTGAGTAAAAATACCCTACATCACTCAGCAAAGATTTCTCCTGCACTATGGATAAAGTTTTTCTGTAGCTACCATTTATAAAAAATAGACTCAAATATACGTATTCTTCTCAACTCCTCACATCCTAAAGCATTCTGCAATTTATTTCCCCACTTTCATCTACTGAGATTCAGAGCAGCCATGGTGTGATCATATGTTTTTTCAAGAATAGCTGATGAATACCTGAAAACTCTCCCACTGTGGGACATTCTGTTTTCTCAGAAATGTAAAAAGCAGCCAGAATGACACATTTTCTATTTCTAAAAATAGACTGAAAGGCCAGAGAAATCAATGGAAAAAAAATCACAGCACAAAACATAGAATGCCAATTACATTTTGGCAATCTGACTAATGAGATAGTCAGTTAATTGCCTGATTCTGATAATTTTTTTAGCAAATAATCTTACGGGTAATGCTTACTTCCTTTCTAACACTGACATTTTTCATAATGAAAAAGCATATAGACAAAACATAATTAAAGGCCTCCCTACTTAAGTCAGCTTTTGTTTTATGCTGTTAACCACCTGAAGACTCAAATAGCTAGGCAGATTATTGCTGGATAAAGAAGCTGAAAGGGTTTGTCTAGGAACAGGTTGATCTTTCCTCTGTATTGCCCAAAATGAGAAGGTAGTTTATTTCATGTAACCTTTTCTGCAAGGATTTATTACATTTCCCTGCTCTATTTTCTGGAACTCTCCATGGAGTCAGGAAAGGGAAAGATCTCTCTGTAACCCCTTTTTTTTTCTTCACAAGAATTCCTCTACATATCCAATGGTTACCTCCCAGTTTGATAATCAGCAAATACTACAGGATGAAGAGGTGGTTAATTCAACCAACACATGCTGCTTCAGAGAGATGACAATAAGGGTAAGTTTCTGGGGTTTGGGTTTTTTGGGTTTTTTGGGGGTTTTTTGTTTGGTTATTTTTTGTTTGTTTGGGGTTTGTTTGATTGGTTTTGGTGGGTGATATTTTTTTGGGGTTTTTTGGGTTTTTTGGGTTTTTTTCAGGTTCCTGTGCCCTACTGTAATCAATGGACTCAGGAAGTACACCAATACTCAGATAATTCCACCAACTGGGAGCTTTTTCAGAGCACTGTGAATATCCACTCTGATTTGTTGCCTTCATTTCTACAGCTGTTGCAACACTGTATTATTCTGATTTTTAAAAAATACCTGATATCATGTACCCTCCAAAAGATTAATATTAATTCTGTCTCATAAGGTATGATTCATCACTAATCCACAGGAAACCCTTGTCCCAGGAATGCTGTATGTAGGACAAGGAGGGGGCCAAGACAAAAGTGAATTGAACTCTAAGAGCAAGTAGGAGCTCTGAAAACCTCAACTGCAATGTTATTAACATTCAATCTAATTCAATTTGAAGAAAGGACATATAATACTGCTGTGCATCCCTCTGTCTATATTCCATGGCTGTCTTTTAGAAGTTCTTTCTGCATATTTATACAGCCTATAGGACTCTGGTCTAGGGCAGGAAGATCTAAGAGTTTTACTAATACACATCATAACAAGGCTTCTTGGATGTCTAAAGGATGCTCCAATTCTCTTTGATTTCTCTCTGTCTGATTGTACTGAACTGGCAATAACAATTAAGAGCAGATATCACAGATCCATAAACTTTTTTTATTGCAACTGAGATTCCAAAAAACAACTGTGCATGAAAGGTAAGGAAATTCTGTAGAAATCTTGCCCTGCACAGTAAACAAACAGCTGTTTATCATTGGTCTAATTACCAAGCTAATGAGATCTAATTTCTATATTCATAAAGTATGCATGAGCAAGTATAAGCATATACAAAGCAGAGCAGGGTGACAAATACAATTAATAAAATAGCAAGGTATTGGTAAATATACATTAATGATCGTCAAATCTAAGAATCAGGTGATGTTTTATAGCAATGTTGCATGGGCAATACATAATTCTAGTAAGTCTTGGTGTTTCTATATTAACAGCATTGAAAAAGCATAAAGTACAACATTCAGAAAGGAAAAACAGCAAATACACAAACCTAAACTGGGAATTACTGTGCTGGCAGAAGCACTGAAAAAAGGTTTGAGAGTAACAACACAGCAATAAAATAAGTCAAATTAATAATATGCAGGTGCTGCAAGAAAAAGAACATTGTCTGGGAGGTCACCCATAAACACAAGCAGTAATTCTGTTTTCCTTCGACGATGTCATGGCTGAAGTGCTTCATTAGGAAGGAGCTAGAGGAATTAGTGAGAATCTAAAGCTGAACAACATAAACACTGAGGGGTTTGGAAATTGTTAAGCTTTGCAGAAAGGTGGGGGGAAAGCTGAATTCTTCCATTTAGAGAGCAAAAATCTGAAGACTGTAAATTCTTCACTTGCATGAAATACCACAATGAGGAGTATAAGGAAGTATAAAGACTGATTTTCTCCATGGTTCCTTGAGGAATTATGAATACTCAGTGACAGCAGTTCAGGCCTAATATATTAGGTAGCAGTTGTCAATGGTCAAGACCTGGACAATTAAGCACTGGAACAGTCTAAGTATGAAAGCTCTGCCACCCTTGCAGCTGGCAGGTTTTTAAGAACCAGTATGACAATCATCTCCCAAGAGATTCTTGCTGTAGAGCAGGAGGATGAGATCGAAGAGATGATGCCTGCATTTCCTTTCCAGTCTTTTGCTTGTGTCATTGGCCATTCTTTGCTGATTCTGTGTACATGAAAAGTGACATGAAATAGTTCCCTAATGTGTATCTTCTACAAAAAATGGAATATATTAGCCTCATCACCCATAAACACTTGTGTCCCACCTCTGAGGAAGGTGGGACAATATTTTTTTAGGAATACTGTTTGTGAGATACAATCTCCTCCTTGCAAATATAAATGCTTGCATGAGCCATGTCACTGAGAGAGCAGAGGTATTGATTCAGAAGTTGTCTCTAGCTGACTGGTGCAGATGTATCTGTAGGATGATCACTGTATTTCCACGATTGTATTGGAGAGCATGAAAAATTAATAATTTGAAATCAAATGCTCAGGATTATGTCAATTTTGAGCCTGGCAAAAATATGATAAACAGGTCTTAAAAATAGTTACTCTTTCTGCTTTCTATTCTATTCCCCCTAAATTTTTTCTAAAAGTAATATATAATAAACTTGCACTGTGCTCAACATTACAAATCTTGGCATGTCAGCATAAGCCTGACAACAGCTGGCCAACATATGCCTAAAACCAGCTTAGAGTTCTAGAAAAGCACTTCTAAACTGTGGCTGGTTTCATCTTTTTAGTTGTCTTTTTAAGGAAGGATGAGCAGCCACGAGTCCTGATTGTGTGGAGATGGAAAATGTGTCTCTTCCCAACCCCCAAGTTATTTAACTAAAAATGAGATTTCAGCTATGTTGAAGACAATGGTTTTGACCTGATTTTCTCTGGAACATTTAGAGTTCTATATCATTCTTGTCATCCCTTACCGAGGCTTAGGATCCTTCTCTATGACAAGGGAAATTCAATTCCCTCTTCTGCTGAAATGACAAAGAGAGAGTAAGTCTATGCCTCTTATATCATGCTGAGGTGATAATGAAATATCAGTAGAAAAGCTCATCACCTCAAAAATCTATTTCTATTTTGTTTGGGGTTTTACCATTTTTTTGCTTTTGCTGCTAAACTAAAAAAATACACCATGCACCCAGATCTGTAAACTGCAGGTCATGGCTTAGCTTCTACTTACAAGTAGCTGGATTTTTTCAGAAGTTACTTATAATAGTTAATAATGGGGCGTAGGTAGTTTCTTCATAACTTCAGATGAAAGTATCTCTGTATTATAAATCTTTTCTCTCCCTGTCAAATTATCCCCTTAAAAGGACATTGTATCTTGGAAAAATTCTGGAAATCAGTCAGATTTATTTTTCTAACCATCATCATCATTTCAATCAGAGCACTATTTAAAGTAAGACCGAGATGGGGATTTTTTTTTTTTTTAAAAACTTAGAATTTCTTTTACAAACATATCTTGAGTTAGATAAAATTATTTCACTGCAAAGTCCTTTTGCACCATCCAACAGTTTACATGTATATTTTGTGCATCAGAGAAGCCACACAAATTTCTTACAATCACGTCAAACTTCTAATCTTTATTTCATCAAAGGTCTACTGATGTAAAATTTTAATAGAAAAGTTTCTACACTTTTTATTTTACTTCTATATTTATACAATATTTAGTCAGGAAAGTAATAACTGGATAAACACCAATAAGCTATTCCAAACATTTTCATTTCCTTTCAACCTTTAGGACTTTTTTATCTTACGAGAAAAAAAAGATCATATGGAAACACTTTCTAGATCCTATCATGCTGTTAGGCTGAAACACTTTATAATTTTTAAAGTCCAGTTCTGGTTTCAATGACATGGTGTTTGTTCTATATTTTTTGATGCATGGAAAACTTGTTTTCAGCTGTGCCACAGCTTTAATGACTAGAAGTTACTAGAAAATATTTACTTGCATTACATGGCCGATATGTTGATCTTCACCCATTGCTTCAGCTGCTTGAGTCTGAAGGATTTCTGCATTTTTCTTTTGCTGTTTCAGAATGTTTCTAACTGAAGGCTTTTATTAAAAAACAGTAAAGATATTTTTTATATGGCTTATGATTTTTTTCTTTCAGTCTTTAGATTCTTTCCTAGAGACCAGAAATTACTCTTCTTGCCTTAGCCCCTTCAAAACATTAATTTTGTTTAATATAACTAGTCTCCAACTTTACTGAAGTTCCAGACTTGAACATAGCCTATCACAGTCATTTCACTTGCTTTTCTCTTTGATTCTCTTTAATTTAGTTGATTCTCAATCCTAAATAAAATGTTGAAATTATAGGGACAGTATAATTTCAGACCAAAATTCCTCATAAACTGTTTATAACATAAATAGCTTTCAAATAATTAATCTGCTTCATCTTCTGGCTACCAAGATGGCATAGAAATTTTGGAGTAGTCACATTTTCCAGTTATTTTTATGTGTCTTGCATTTCCCAAAGTTAATTTTCATAGTTTTACTTCTTACCTGGAATTTATGGGGAGCAGGCACCATCTCCCTATTCAGCAGCTGTGGCTTATTTTTATTCAAACTATTTGCTATTCAGTCTCTAAGCTTCCTGCCTCAGCTCAGCACTGTGAAGGATCCTGCACAGCCTCACAAAATTCTCCTGGTTATTTGACTGCTTTCTGCTCCTTTTATGAAAGTAAGGCCTGTCACCACTCCTATCCAACTGCTCTCACCCTGCCTTCAGCCAACTGGCAACCTGCTGCTATCACCTACGAGCTGCCATTCTTCTCCCCATTAAAAGCCTTCATTAATCAACCAGAACCTGGCTACAAAGTCTTGTGATGACTATAAGTCACTGCTTTCCATTGTATATTCGTTCTGTATGTAATGGTCTGTAACCCTGGAAGAGTGACCCTGTGACTCCATGAGGCTCCTGGCACTGTGAATGGTCCTGGAAGCACTGGCTGGCCCCAGGACTCAGGTACAGGTGCTTGCTGTGGGTCTAAGCCCTCATGCCCTTCCCACCGTAGCTGGCAGGAGAGACAGAATCTGGCCCGTGCTCCTTCCAGGAAGCAGCTGTGACAGTCCAGCTCTCTGTGCCAGCTTCCCTGCCTTGCCACTTCCAGCCAGCCACTTCAAGCCCATAGATTTTGTTGAGAAGTAGAAAAGGAACTGTGGTGCTGAGCTGACTGGAGCAGAAGAGGAATGGATGGAGATATGCAGACAGTCCTTCTCTCACCCCCAGAATCAAGAACCACTAATGTTGAAGCATGGATCAGTTCGCAATCTGCCACAAGTGACTGGCGGTTTATGCAGACCTTGGCAAGCAAGAAAGAGTTTCCCTCCCTTGCTTTAGGAAAGTGTTGATATAAAAACAATTGTCAAAGCTTCATCATCCAACCATCTGATATTGATCCTGCCGTGGCAGCCAGTGCTCTGGATGCTGCAAAAAGTCAACACCCCCCTTCTAGCAATTGACTGTGCAGTAGCAACCTACCACACCAGTCTGTCTGAAAAACCTTTTCTAAAATGCACAGGAATGAAAATCCAACTCCCTGCAAGGAAAGATGAGGGGTAAGACACTTTGATCTCCTTGTGCAATTTTGTCCAGACAATCTGATCGTGTTGTTTTGTCCATGAACCAGAGTAGAGCCCAATGAAGCTCCAATGGTTCACAGGGCTGGAGGAGCTCACACAGTGTCTGACTGCAATCCTATTCCAAGAGAGGATCCCATTGATCACCTCTTGTAACATATCTAGAGTTTTCTCCTCTTATCCAACAAAAAATTGCCCCTTGTCCTCCCCTAAAACCAAATAAAAAAATTCACAGGCATTTTCCTGATTTCTATTCTAAGACCTCCATACAAGAGACAAAAAAACAAAAAAACAAAGACAAAAAAAAAATGCAGCTCAGTCCTCAAAATCCTCTGTCATGGTAACAGAAAATAGGAAAATATACAGACTGTGAGAACTTTCATTCTTAACCATCTCCTGAAAAAGCTTGATGGCCCTGTTGTATACAATCATATTTAACAACTATTTGAAGTGAGGTCCAATTCCAAGGGCTCAGAATGGCAATTTTTAAATCAGATATATTTTCTGATTTTTTAGCACACAGGAGGGGCCATGTACCTTTTGTCTTTTGATAGCTGTTCAGCTGTGGCATTGAATATCCTCTTTTCTCTCTGCTTGCAGCCTTTTGTCCATCTCTAAACTATAGCAGTAGATTTTTCATAGCCTTCCACAGGTGAAATTGACTTTTCTGCTCCATGTGTAGTAATCCTGTTTCACTAATACTACAATTATTTGAAGACATACTGCTAAATCTTCTACTAAATGCTTTGGCAGCTGAGAACAGACAACATCATGCTTCTAAAGAGTTCCTCTAAAACACTTAGAATCCCTTTCAGGTGTGAAAATTATCATTATTAATTTAATATTTCTTTCTAAAATTGTATATAAAGGTTTACTGACAACCAATCAAGAGACATTAAAAAACCTGCTTAATTTCCCAAATTCAGTGAGAAGCATCCACAAAATGCAAAGAACAGTAGTAAGAATAGTATTACAAGAGAACCACAGAGAAGAAAAAAATTGTATGCACAGATCTGCTGAGGGCTGGTAAAATGCCTAAAAATTCTGCATTAAGCCAGAGCAGAGTTACATTATCAGGCAATGTGATTTGATCATGATAAAAAGAAGTAGTCTGAAAATTCTGTAAATCTGCAGGATTGCAGGTTTTCCTTCCTTCTGCAGGGAAAGTTGGGAAGCTCATCTACAGGACCAGGTTCTGCAGGGCAGGAAGAGGCTTCAAGAAAAGAGCTACATAAAAATATATGTTTACCTGGAAAATGAAATGGAAACAAAATAAAAACAAAACCAAAACAAAACGAAAGCAAAAAGAAGTAGAAAAACACCCCAAACTTTAGGGTTACAATTTCCCTCCCTTGATTCATTGTTAGAGTTTTTTGGACTCAGTAAGAACATTTGAAATCACAGGCTGCCACGACTGTGCCACAGGCAGGGATACCTCCTGGCCATGCCTCTAAGTACTCTTGGCAGAATCTCCAAGGGCCCAATTATCCCAAATGATGAGTAAAAACAGCTCCCAGGGAAGCTAGTGGGAGCTACAGGTGCTCAATGCTGAACTGAAAGTCAGCTCACTTTGAGTCACTCATGAACTGAGGAGCTGAGCTTCAGGAAGCTGCGTCTGAATACACGGGCATTGGCACTTTCATGAGATAAACACCAAGGAATAAATTCTGCCTTGAACAGATTACAATAAAAACTCTTCCCATTTATATTTTTTTAAATAAGAAGCCTTATAGTTTTAAAATCATCTCTATTTATTATTTTTTCTTTTCACACAATGTTCCTTGGGGACTTAATAATCTGCAGAGAAGCCCTGCCTGACAGTAGCAGGCAAGCAGTGCTCTGGAAGACACAAAGCAGAACTGAGTGGTCGTGGAAGGTGGCAATTCAAAGATCAAGCAGAAATAACTGGCACCAGGACACTGTCATGGGCCAAATCTCACCCCACTCTATCGAAGGCAGGTTCTGTGCAGGTGTGAATCACTCAAGAGGAATTTTCTGCTAAAAACCACTGTTACCTTGTAAGCTGCTTGCACTCAGTTGCCTCCTGGTGACTGGCTCTGTGGAGTTTACCTGAGGTATAATTTATACACTTGCAAACCAGCTGGTTGTTAGTCTGACTTCATGAAAGCTTCCTTATTTTACAGTTGTTCCCTAGAAATTAAGTTAACATGACGAAATCAAGTGCATCAATAACAATTTGGCAACTGGTCAATAAGCAATCCATGCATAAACCATTTCTATTATCTGACATGATCCACAGATGCTGGAATGCAGGGAAGTCTATTTTCATCACTCTTTAGGAAAGCAGTAGCCTGCGAGGGTAGAAAATTGCAGCGAGTGCTTCCAGCCCCCTCTCTATCAAGCAGGGGACTGCTCCCTATCCCTGTGGGCACATCAACAGGGCTGCCTGGGCAAACTCTTTTTTCAAAGACTGTTTATAGCCTGTCATGAGGAAAATAGCTCTTTTCCCCTGGGGACTTTAGGAAAGGATAGACACAGCAGCTAGAATGTGAATTTTTTGGCTTACACATAAAGTTTAGGGAGAAAATGTTTACTGGAGTTGTCTTTTTTCCCTTTTCTACCCGTCTTGCCCATCATATCTTACTGAGCAGTCTTGTGGAGGAAGTTATATCAGAAATTTATAGGTAGCAAGCTTATTCTGAATGTTGTATCATAGTACACCTGGGCATCACTTAAGGAGTTTCTTCGGGGTTTATATTATTTCTATCTGTTGCCATATTTATAAGTGAATTTTAAAAGACAGTTATAATTACTTATAGAAGATGCTGGTTTGCTTTTTTTTTTTTTCCATTTAGCTTCTCAGACATCTTGAGTGAGTTTGTAAAATTGCTTTTAGAGCAGGCTCTGGCAATGCAGCGTTTAGTATGGGTTACCTGAACATTATCTAAACAATAGTAGGTGTCTGGCAAAAAGCCAACAAAGGTAATGCAGGCTGAGTCTGTCTGCAGAGTAGTAATGATCTAATGACAAAAACTGAGAAATGCAAGGAAAATCTGGGCCCCCAGATTAAGGAGTAAGCAGGATGAGATACAGGGGAGTAACCCTGGAGGGAGACAGGCAAAAGGATGATTAATATCAGTATGTGTTATGCTTGATAGGACCAGCCACAACAATTACACCAGTGATTCTAAAAGGGGGCAGGGGCATATGGTTGCACATAAGGCTCAGAAGAGCTATTATATCCACATATCACCTAGATCATTGTGAAACAGTACCTGTAAGGATTGCACCATGAACTGTCCAAGAATACACATGCAAGGACAGCAAAACAAAGCTTGTTATGCCAAAATTACTGCATTACTATTAAAAATGCAATCTTTAGAGTCCAAGTTCCTCTCTGGTTGTTACAACAAAAGCATCTGCTCGGTGCTGCTACTCAAGACGAAACTGCCAGACCTTTAAGTGAATGGGATTTTCAGAATAAACAATCGGGATGATTATGCTTTCTACTGCTGCAAAGATTTTTATTTACTTCCACAGCTTATTAATATAGACAAGAAAAAAAAACTAGATAAACATTTTTTGGTTTTACTAGATGGCAAAAGTATATAATTACATCGCTCAGAATCTCATCAGTTCCCATCAGTCTAAGCTACTTTATGAACATATTTATAACTGCCGAGTACAGAGCAATTATGGGAAAACATTCTCCATTCTGAATGCATCCACACATTTAGCACAGTCTGATCGGATTAAAGTCACTTCCACTAAAGTCAACTGGAGTATTCTCACTCCAGGTTAAGGAAAAGACACAACAGGAACAAGAAGACCCTTGTTCCTACAGCCAAAGTTTCAATTTTAACCAAATAAGGATATTTGTAGAAATTATCTAAAACATGACCTGAATAAAGCCTTCAGCTGAGACAGAAAGTTGTTTGGCTTTATTTGCTCAGCAGGAATTAAAAAACATCCTACTTAGTGTGGGAAATTGTACTCTAAACAAATACTATTAGGGCAAAAATATTAAGGGGAAAAAATAGAAAGGAGAACCTTGTTCAAGAATTTACAGACAGATGAAACCAATCTCAAAATTCTTCTCAAGTACTTTTTTTTCTGAGAGACACAGTGAAATATTTCAGAATTTCCTGTGCCCTAAAATCTCAATCAGTGTTAGTATCTGGGAGACAAAGGAAATACTTTAATAGAAGACAAAAACTCTGCATGAGGTCTGATAAAGCTTCTAAGATAGACTATTGGGTTTAAATGAAGAAAAGAGGAAATATCTGAAACACTTAAAAGTGAAAAGTTAACATGGCATGCAAGTTTAACAAGCTTAATTCATAATTCCATATTAAATTCATATTGATTTTTTTCTCCCCAATCTTCCCTTTATCTAAACAACCTTTGACAGTCAAAAGCCTGGGGAGACTGCCAAAGACCACTTCATTAATACATTCAATGGGAATTGTTAAGTCTCACAGATATTACTGGGCTATGTTTATTTCAGGACAAAAGGCACAGTTTAAACATTCCAGCTTGAGCCAGCTGCGCAACAAACTTTATTTTGGAGTTTTAACAAGTGGCAAAATGCCTCTGCTCACATGACTGAGAATACTTAGCAGAAGCTTTTAATAGCTAAGTAAAAACTACAACCTTGTCATTGACTTCAAAGGCCTCTCACCTATTTGGAAGGAGAAGCTTTTTCTAACACACTGAATTTGTTTTCTTTAAAGGAAAATCCATGGAATGTATCTATTGACCAAATGTCAAGTTAAGTCCAGATGGAGATTTTTTTTCTTTTGATTGATAAGCTTAATTCTATATGGAATTAAAGTAAAATATTGTCAAATCATATCCTTTGTTTTAAAAAAACTGGATTGCTGAGTAACTTTCAATAAATCTTATTTGATCTGTGGTTTTCAAATTAAGAAGGCAGAAAGCAAATACATGTTGTGTTATAAACACAGTGCTGAGCACAGATAATAAAGCAGAGAAACAATTTTGAACCATATTAAGGAAATAAAAATTTTAAAGACTTCAGTGACAATTTCACATTACTTTTCAGGACACGCCACTATCTTCCATTTTCTTTCTCTGTACATTACTAATAAAACATTCATAACTTTAAGTACACAGAAAGAATTTGAAGGATGCAATTAACTGCCTGGCATACCAGAAAAGCCTGTTTCCATGATTCGTCCAGAAAGAAAAGGGGTGCACAACTAATTATATAAATAGAAAGTAATGAGCACAAGAAAACCACTTTAGCCTTGAAATCACCACCATGGAGTGAACAAAAGCTATCACAGTAGTGACACAGACAGAACTTGTCCAAGAGCAACCATGCATTTCACAGGGAACAAGCAGGAAAAGATTTGGCACATGAGCACCAAGCCCCAAAAGAGACACTAATCAGTACAGGACTTATAACAACAAGCAGGAAAATTCCTCTTTTGCTTCCTACTTTCTCAATTATTTTGCATTTGAAGGGATTTCTGAGTTTGGAGTATTTTGACTTTCCTTCTTTTTAGTAAGTGTTAGGTAAATTTAGGTCTTATCAAAAAACATTATGTACACAAATACGTAAATAAGAGAGTGAGGAATATGATTTACATTCTTATACAATCACATTACACAAGCCAGATTTACATTTAATCCCTTCAAATAAATACATTTAAAGAAATGTGAAAAGACATACAAGTAAAACTGGAAAGCTGCCTCCCTGTTCTATGCAGAGATATACACATACTTCTACACACCCACAGTTTATTAATAACTGAGACATTACTTCTCAGTAATTACGCTAGCATAATTATTTTAGTCACACACTACCATCAAATTTTCACAATCTCTGAGTTGCCCTGAGTTGCTGCAAATTTCCACCAGAATAGAATGTAACTCACAAGTCTTTACAGAAAGGAAATATGTCACTCTGACATTGTCAAAAATTACATAAGACAATTTTTCTCCAAAAAGGAAGGATATCTCATGCTTAAGACTGGATTGATAAAAGAAATCAGGTTGTGTTCCTTACTTTTTCACAGTCTTTCATTATGGCCTGAGGCAAGGGGTTTAACCTCTGTGTATCTACCTGCTATGACTAAAATGAGTATAATAACATTTTTTTCCCTTTATTTTTTTGTCTGCCTTGCCTTTGGGTATTCTCCATCAAGGTATGTTTTTTCACTTTGACTTCAGTCCTGTTAAAGTGCACACACTTCAACAGAATTACCCATGTACTTACTGTTGCACACATTGAAGACAACTTGCTGCACTGGGAAAAGCAGCTACCACAACAAATCTTCAAAAACACTGAGATATATATAAATAAATAATACCTGCTTATCAAAACCATTCATGTTTATTACATATTTTTATGAAAAACTTTATTAAATATTTATGACAGTGATATTTGTATATTATAAAAAGGGGTCCAGAACACCACTGGAAAGCTGTGATAGTTTAAGGGTACTCTCAAGCTTAATTTCAATGTTTTTGCATATTGCAGCAAAGTTACATGAACTCTAAGGATGAAGGAGGAAAGTTCTAATGGGAAAGTACTAAATATCTTAGAGAGTGACAGAAATAATTAATTTAGCAGGTCTAAAATTCCTTGCACAAACAGCTATACCTTGAAAAACAAAATTTATAATTAGGTGTACTGTTGATGTTGTCTTAAATTACCGTTTTATAGAGAAAACACACTAATTCTAAATTGTAAGATTTAGATACTTACTGTTACTGAAATACTGTTACCTCACCTCATTGACATGACTCAATTAAAGTGTGAAAACAATGCACTGTAGAAAACATTCAGCTCCTGCAGCAGAAAAAGAAAGTATTTACATGAAGGACATTTTTTTCCAGACTAACAAAAAATGAATGTGTAGAGTGTCTCAAGCCTCTGGGTAATTCCTGACCCAGAATGTGCAATACTTTATTTTCTTCCTCTTGTCTTCTTATAATCAGCTTAGCTTGTAAACAAAATGCAATATCATTATGAACAATATTTGTTAAATGACATCTATTCACAAAATTTATTTCCTTGCAGACAGGGACTCTATCACTGGCCATCACTGCTGCTATTACTTTATTCTCTAATGTTTTTCTGCTGGTTTAAGTGCACTGCCCACACAAGCATTTTTTCCTCACTCTTCCCCTCTTGTGCTACCTCAGATCAAACATCTTTTGTCTCTCCATTTTCAGTGCTCCATAAAACAAACCTGTTGTCAATCTGAGGACACCTGGCATGAACTTAGCAGTGGATTCTTTGACCTTTTTAACACACGGGGGGTCAAAAATCACCATCAGCAGTTGGAGAGAAAAACGTGAAAGATCAAAGTCTTCCACTCCCACTACTGTTCTTGTTTTCTTTTGTTGATATGAGCACTGCTGACAGAAACCAGCAATTTTTAGCTCAAAAGTGCAAATATTTGATAGGAAACTGAGGCCAGATGTATAAACCTAAACCAAACAGCAAATATTTCTGTGATTCTTTTAACAGCACTGGAAAAGGTTCTTTCTAACAAACAAAATCTTTCTCCTGGAGGAGGATGTTTGTAAATCAAACATTGTAACTTTTATTAGTTGATAGACTGTTGATACTAAATAACAGCTGACTTTAAGCCCAAGAGCAACTGCACAGACTCCTTTCATTGTTGACCTGAGCTATGCAAAAAGTAAACACCATAAATCATGAAAACTTTGCTTTGTACAAGTATTTCATGCTAGTAATATACAACATTTTGGTAGAAAAGGCATTGTTTCTTTAAAAACCACTTTTTTTAAAAAATCAGTCTCTCTGCAAATCTCTATCTAACAGAAAATTATTTATTTTCATTCACTTTGCTTGAAACAAAATTTTTCTTCTTTGTTTTCCAACTATTAATTTTCTCTGCTGACCTTTATGTGGCCCAAATTTCAGAGAAATGTAATGAAAAAGCCTTCAAGCATCTTAACAGTTACAAATTGTTTATATTTCAAACTGACTCTATCTCAAATCAAATGTCAATATACATTTGGTCTCTTAAAAAGGCGCAACATTCTTTTTGAAGTATGTTCAGAGAAGTGTTGAAGAATCAAAAGAATAAGAGTACAGAATCAAAAGAAACTGAATTTGGTCTACAGTTGTTCCTAATTTGTCTTATAAAGTCAGACATCAAGTTCTTTCAGCTATTCCCATTTTTTTTGCAACCCAACTCAAAACTGAATGAGTTTAAGGTGTGAAGTCATCACTGAGGAAGCAGCACATAAAATTTTAGGGCACTCACCACAGTATCAGCAAAGTCTGCTACAATTCTAACACAAAGCCTCTTCTTTCCTTAAACTATTCTTTTTACTCTACTGCTACATGGAGTGTCACAATCTCTAAGTATGTTAACAATCTGGGAATCTTATTTAAGAATTCTACAAGTGTAATTACAGTTAAGCTGACTGTACATGAAAATAATATAATATATGATTGAGGTTTGTTGAGGATGTATTATTTGGTAGCAAAGACCTTTGGAGAAGCCAAAGACTTTGTCTATGTCCCTCATGGACATGGTAGAGAAAGTAGAAAGATGCTGCATTCCATCTCCTACATGACTTAAGAAAGGGCTACTGCTAAAGACCAAAGCCTCTCTCTCAATACCCACACAGGGGTCAGAATAAGTCTAGTTACTGAAAAGGGTAAAATCTAAGAAATATCCCAGTTGTTGAGTTCCCTTTACACACTGAATTCATAATACCTACAAAACCAAGCTGTGTACTTTATAAAGAGCTAACTTGTGAAATTTGTGGGTTTAATTCAAGTATCAAAACATAGCACATGTTTAAAATCACTGGATGATTTATCAACTAACCAAAATATTTGAACAAGTCTTTGGAGGATTATAAGGCAGAAGCAATTTCCACACCAACTTTATCAATCCCCACTACAATACCCATGATTTCATGTTTTTAGAGAATTTTGATCCAGTCTTAATTCCCATAGCTTTACCATCTGCACAGCATTTTTATGTAAGGTAATTTTATCTCCTCTACCAACCTGTTAAATATTGTCATGGGAGGATTTATTAGTTTCCATGACTCCACACAGAATTTTATTCTTCCTCTGTTGTAGCTGGCAGACCCAAGTTCCTAATTTTATCAATTGAAAGCACTGAAACCATTCATTACTAAAACACTCTAATTTACCTGTTCTGTGACTCAAGAGCAGCACTTGCCTTTCAGCCCAGAGCTGACAACTTCTTTCACAGAAATGGAGGGAGGAGAAGAAAGTTTTTCTGTGTGATGTAAATCTCTGCCAGTTTAGAACTCTAGGTAGGGCTCTCCCATTTTCTAATGAGAAAATCCTTCAGAAGTATGATCATAACAGAAGTCTGATTGCTAAAATTTGCTGGAAAAATGCAATATCCCATGAAGTTCTAAGCTTTTTAAGGGCACTAAACTCATTTTACTCTTAAAATTCTACAGACACTACTGATGATCTTTAATTATTATAGGGCAGTGATTAATAAAACTAGCAATGAGCTCAGCAGTCTAAGCACATGTGAACTGTTTCTGCTTTAGGGAAACCTGAAATGCTTGATAGAGGATTCCTTCCAAACATATTTATCAGAAAGCTGTTTATCTTCTGTAGTAGAGCTTGATTCATAGCCATTCCATTCATGTCAATGAATGCAGCACAAGGCCTTTAAGGCTCCCTGGTTGGGAGCCAGTGCCTTTAGCTTTCCATTAGGTAATTTGAAAGACCTATTAATTTTTTTTCCAGTCAGCTAACTAATTCTTTAACACTTCATTTCAATACCACTAATACTTACTAAGGGATTGACTTCACAAAGTGAACAATCTCAGCTGTCTCAACATTTCAGTGTTACCTGACATACATAGCTGTGTCTAAATCAATGAATTACACTGAGGGAGGTCTATCCCCTTAAGCATTTCTCCTTTTTTACATCTAGTCCCAACACTCCTCTTTATTGTGCAATGTGAAATTTCCAAGATCTGCGGAGTGTATGATACGGATTTGCGTCTTACCCCCATTTCTATACTGTCCTTCTATCCAAATTAAAGACCTTCAGGTCCATATCCCAGGAACTAGGATAGCATTTCAAAATGCTTCCTCTCTGATGCACCCCGTGGCAAAGGTGGCAAAAAAAAGACTGCTTCTTCTTTCAGAGTAAAGACAATCACATATCATGATGACAGGCAGAGTGTAGGAAAGGTGAATTAGGTCCTTCTTTTACCCCCAAACTTGTCAGAATTCATTCCCTTCCATCACAATTCTATCAGGTACACCAAGGAAGATTACCAGGCATAAACTCACGAAAAGTTTTCAAGATGAATCAGTGAACACACAGTAAGTTTAAATTTCCGTTGGCATCAGCTTAGACTAAAAAAATCTAAATGTGTCGTTTATTTATTCCAGGTGAGCTTTAGATAAGAGAAAAAATTATAGAATTTTATCTCTTAGCACGTCTGCCTCATGCACAGCAGTGTATGAAAATTCCTAGTAAAAGATACAAATGTACATTAGAAGTAAAATACCACTAAATTTAAGATAAACTTCTTTTAGTGCCTTCACTTAACAGAAAGTAAGGGCCCTATAAAGGTGCAGAACGTGTCACTTCTGCTGCCAGCCTGCTTGAACATGGTGTCTTTGCAGTTTCTGCTGCTCTGAAGAAGCCACTGCCCCTCGAGTGTCAACTTGTCAGAGTCTCAAATGCATAACCACAGGGTGATGTGCAAGAAGTTACTTGATTTGATCTTTTAGAATCTCTTTTGTAGTTCAATAATGAATGAATTTTATTTTTTTAATACTAAATGACTCATTAGTGGCACACACAGGTTGTATGTCACCTTATTTTTGGCATTACCAAGTTGGCGCTGTGTCGCTTAAAAAAAACAAAACAAGCCAAATAAAGGAACAAACAACCAAAACCATACCAAACCAAACCAAATCAAACCAAACTAAAACAAAAGAAAACAAAAACAAAAAAAGAAAAAAAAAAGAAAAGAATAAAGAAAAATAAAAAAAACCAGGAGGAAAATAAACCCCATCAACTGTGTCCAGGTAGGAAAATAATCAGATAAGAAAATACTGTTTCTGGAAGCTTCTTAGTATTAGTTTAGTGATCCAAGACATCAAATGAGCTTTGTTTTTCCAGAGGAATGTCAGCTGAGGAAGAAAAGCTGGTGTTTGCCAGTAGGATGCCTGTCACTGTGGTCCCTCCAGGGCAGCTCTAAACTCCTTTGTGAGTTTCATTTCTATGAAAATCAGAAGGGAGCAAGTCTCAAATAATCAGTTGGTTTTGTGTGCCAAGCATCAGCAGTCACCTTTCTTCCCAAGTCTGAGTGAATTCCTTTGCCAACAGAAAGCAGGTGTCAACTTAAATCCTACTTTAACAAATGTTATAGCAGATATAGAATACTTTGATGTTTCACTGCCATAAGAAATTATACCTTTATGAAATTCAAAGCTGGTTATTCACATTAAGAGTTACAACATATTATTATAATAAGTAAAAAATGTTCAAACTTTTGTATTATAACTAAATCCCCATTTAAGTACCTAAATGCATCCCAGTTTTCAATGGTAACTACAACTAAACATGACCAGAAGCAAGAAAGAAAAATGCAGAAAAAGTAAATAAATGCAAATAAGTTACATAAACTTTTTCTGAGTACAGAGAATAGTAATACTGTACTGAAGAGTGTCTGTATGGATCTATTATCTTGGAACATCATCATTATGATAGATTTTTACAGAGAAAAGTAATGAAAACTTGTATAAATCACAACCAATTCTCCTCCTTCATGACTGAAAAGCCTCTTGTTACTTTTACAGTCAGAAAAGAGAATCACTTCATAGGAAATGGTAGAACCAGCTACACATGTTCAGCATTGGAACACAGAAATCACATTATAAGATTACTATTGAGTTATTTTAACTCAAACAAAGCCCTCTTGTTAGTAAATGATACTTTGTATTTGGCCACGATTTTTAAAAGCAGATAATATTTTCCATTTGTATCATAAATTTCATCACTGGATATGAAAGTCAGCTAGTGGTTAGTGGCTGCTTATGTACAGTATGATTCTTGAGAGATTGTCTGGGTTTTGGGGTACAGAAATGGAAGTTCCAAAGGAACTGATACAAGATCCTCAAGGCCTGTGGAAGAACAGGGTAGGAAAGTCACTTTTCCTGGATCCCAGCTCCTGTGTCTTCACTACCAGAACACCTTTCCTGACTTTAAGCACCCCTGTCACCATTTTTTAGACCAAAAGGGCAGGAAAAGAAAAAACAGAGTTAAAAAGAGAGGTCATACATTAGTCAAACTATTAAATAAGCCAATTTAAAATGAATGTTGATTTAATTCTGTCTCTCCTAATTTTCCAGAGTACATTTGAAGAAAAAAAAGGAAAATCATTACTATGATTGTCTTTGGGAGCTAGGACGGCTTCAACAAAACACACCTATCTGTAGGATGAAGAATTAGAAGCCACCTACATTTTAAAATGGGTTTGGAAGAGAATATGAAACATCAAACATCCATCTTCCAGCCTCGAATAACTCTGTTCCAGTAATTTTTAGGACTTTCATAAATTCTCAAAAACAAAGCTGAATCTCAATTAAGGACTGCTGAAGGGAGAATGGTATCCTATAACACTGACATCTGGACTCCTGCTAGCACATGTAATGTATATCTGTCACTGACAGCTTATCAGGTTATATATCATTCTGAATCATTAGTCATGTCTTTCCCAGCAAGCACAGGAATCTGCAAAGCCAACACAGACATAGAAGTGCCTCTGAGAGGACAAATTCACTTGCATGTAACAATCTTAGAAGGTAATCTTAGCCATTAATATAATGCAGACCATAAATGTCAATACAAATAGTCAAGTGTATGTCAACAAGCAGGGTGTGGACACGACTGGCCTAAACTATAAACTCATGGCAGATGATAACTTTGTGAATTTCCCCAGCTATGGACACATATTTAATTTCCACATGCTAAAGATCCAGTAGAAAAAATTCAAAGTAAATTCATAAGGGAGGGGGAAAAATCTGTTCCTATTTCCATAGCCTTGTGAAAGAGCTCCTGAAAAACGCCCAAGAAGAATGTAGTGAGCCCCAACACAAACTTATTCAAGATGTAACTAGCAGATAAAACCCTACACATGACACCAACTGGTTAAACAGAGGCAGGTTCCACATGCCTTGTCATTTGATCATGATAGAGATTGATCATTCCTGTTACTGGACTAGACTGTAATGAAAAGCTTCATGAATGTGTTAAGGCCATTTTAAGAGCTCACTAGAGACCCAAGTGTGGAGGGAGCATGCCTAAGCCAAGTTCTACATGCAGTCCATACACCATCATGAATGATGAACTGTTTCAGACAAAAAAGAAGATATTATGATGAGAATTTTTTTCTGTCTTAGAGTTTTTGGAGGAATTCTACTGACTTGATAGGGTGTTTTGGACTGGGTAATACATTTAACCATTTAGCTGAATTCATAAACTGAAGAGTAACTTAGTGGAAGAGGCAGGGATTTATATACTATTAGGATAACAAAATATGAACAAGCTTTATAAAAGACTGCTGTGAAGGGCTGCTGTTTGCAAACACTTACCTAGTACAGCTATTAATTCCTTCTAAAACACAGCAGGCTTGTTTGCCTGTAAAAACACAGTGAAATTGCTGTCAGGAACTGGAGAGCACACAGGCTTTCCCTGCATGTTGGGAGTTTGACAGATATCCATATTTTTAGGATAATATTAGAAGACACATATAAAAAACAGTAACTCATTTATTTTCATAAGAAACTTTAGTCCTAAATGCATTAATTGAATTATTAACATTTCCTGCTAGCATCTGACCACTCAAATACTAGAAATTGCATACAATTTTAGGGGGCTGTAGTTCTGCTTTAAAACTTCCCTTATGAAGTACATGCATTAAAAATAGAGGAAAAGAGTTTATCAGAAAAATTAGATCTCCCAGACTCTACTTTCCCAGTGACATTATCAGGCCATACCCATGTCTTTCAGCTCTGCAAGCAGTGGCAGTCTCATTATCATAGTAGAATAGTGACAAAAATTTAGACAATGTGGGGTCCACTGAAAATTCTGAAAAAAACAAAAAAGGTTTCAGTATAAATAGTGTTTTATTTAAATGTTCAGAATGTGATAGTTAATCCTTTAAATGAATTTAAATTGACAAATTATTTGAAATGTAAGTTAAAATACTTTTTTAAAAAATACTTTTTTATATGTTTGAAGTGGGGAATTGTATGAAAATCAACATGATTTTATTAGATAGTTAGTTGCAGCCAAAACTATTTCTTATTGGAAATGCTAGAGTTGCAAAATGTTGTCCTCCTCTAATTGCTGTATAGGGGGAAAAGATAATACAAATCTTGTGATGAACATACAAATGTGGCCTAATCCCCAGAATCAACCAGATTAATAGTAACACGTTTTTGTAACACTATGTGTTGTAACTGATGGCTTTAAAGAGCTGACCTATTTGGATAAATGATCCTTATCACACTGCTGCATATTTGATCTGAAACAGTGTGCTTTATTTGCTGATAGTATTCAGAGCTGAGATTATGATTTAATTATGATCAGAGATCTTTCCATTTTGCCTAGAACATCAACTACAGTGACAGAAATCTTAAAAGAAAAAAAAGAGCATATGGTTAATTGACTGGCTGAATAAAGCCCTTTCCTTTAAAGGGCCTTTTACCAAAGGCTTGATGCTTACCAACCAAAGAATTGATGCTTACTAACAGCAGCAATTCACCGAGTCTCTGCTCACAGCATCAAAGAGAATGCAGGAAACACATGTTAACACTTGCCTTGATGCAGGGGAAGTACCATTCTCTTAAATGCATTCCATAATAAAATGTGGATTAAAAGACAATTGAATACATTTTCATATCCAATGAAAGGAGTCTAAACAAGAAACAGAGATGTGGGATTTGGGCCAGCCCCTTCAGTAAGGAGTATCTTCGAAATGGCCAGTTAGAGCAAAGGGTGGGTTCTCCCCACCCCCAGGAGTCATTAACTAGGGGCCTTCAAGAGATGACGAAAGGACTGACATCCTTGGGGATAGCAGCTAAAGTTACACACTCTGCACTCCTCGGGCATTTGTCACCATGAGATATAAACATTTATGCCAGGGATAACAAACTACTTACCTCATTTGGCTATTTTGACCACCAGTGGAATTTAAAGAATATCATAGCAGTGTGATACGTTTCTGCTAGAGAAAAATGATATCACAACTACAGTGGTTTTAGATGCTGTAAATCAAATTGTACAATCTCTCACGACAAAAGTGCAAAACTCACAAATGTTACACAAATTTTCTTGATCACTGTAGTGTAATAAGGTGACTATAATTCAGTAATTAACTTTCTGTACAGTGATCTTGTGACAGAAATTTCAATATTTTCACTTTAAAGCCAGCAGGGGCTGGCGACCAGCACTTTCCTTGTGTCTCTTAATTGTTAACTTCTGAATAATTCCCAACACTAATTCAAGTTTTCATACTTGCCTGCAAAACAAAGTCAACACACTGCAGCTTTAGCAAGAAACTTTGTCTAAAACTGAGTGAAGTAAAAGCATAATTGAGTGACGAAATTTAAAATTAGAATCATAGCATTTGACTTCTTACATTTCCGAAAGGATTTCATCTATGAACACCAAACAGGATTTTTAGCCTTGCAGGATATATAATAAGGAATAATATATATAATGAGGAAGTTCGTTCATTTTTCAAATTTTTGCCTATAAAGGAAGTTTGTTATCACTGTGAGAACTTGTATTTACAATAAAAAAATATAGTTCACTTTCAAAAAATCCTTTCAATTCAAAAATAAATAATGTGAACACAAAGTGTCTGTATGGTCTGGAAATGCTCTATGCCTTTAGCATTTAGGTGACATTTCCTGTGTATTTGCTTACTCTAAAGTATATTTGAATGTTGGAGCTTTTACAGTGTTCTCTTAAAATGCCACTACTCTGAAAAGTGACTTCAAAAGATAGCATTGTTTGATGTTTGTTGTTTCTTAGTGATCTTGGTGCCAAGTATGTTTCAGTTAAAAAGCAAAAATATTACTGTCTTTCTGATTGTTAGATCTGCAAATTGATCCTAATTCCAAAGAGTCAAGAGGCTCCCATTGTTAAAATTCCTATAGGTTTTCCATATTCTGTATTTTGTTGCAATTATATTAATTGAGATGCCAGTGTTATTAAGGATTGAGCAGAGTATCAATATTATTTCTTGATGATGTAAGATAAAGAATAGCATCTTCTATATGCTCTTAAAATATTTTTTTAAATAGATTCTATCCAGTCTTTAGCAGGCACATGAAATCTTTTGCACTGTCATCTGTGAAGTGAAAAAACCCACCAAACTTACAAGTAACAAAGTGATGCAACTCCTAATTTTAGGGATACTCTTGGAACCAATTTTAGGCAAATACAGCACAACATTAAGACAAAGTTTCTTACACTTTTGTCGATCAGACAAAGGAATCTTGAACACACAAGCCAATTAACCGGTAAGGGGGGATCCCACAGCAACAGAGAATATTTTTTCTTCACCTTTGCTTTGAGGCTTCCCCATGCTTGCCCAACCATGTCTGATTCCTCAGGGTTAAAGAGGAATACACTTCATTGTGAAACATTTTTACAGTAATCGGACAGAAGCTTTTTAAACACAGTAAAATTCTGCCTGTACAAAGGAAAAAAAGTTTGACTCATATTTTTCACCTTGCAACTTTTATTATTGAGACCTGAAAGAAAATTTGTCATCCGTAGGTTGGGCAGCAGATCACAAGGACAATGCATTACCTCATTTGGCATAGTAACAAGGAAAATAGTTCAAAGTGAATTTACTGTAGGTGACTCTAGATCTGTCCTTGATAACTACACCTTATCTATCATTAATGATCTGTTTACTATTTGAACAAAGCTAAAGTCCTCCATTTACATATATAGTAAACATCTCTTCCCTTAGCAAACAGATTTGACTCAGTCTGTCCTCGACTGCACAAGACTCCTTAGTATACACAAGACTCAATTTTCTCTTCAAAAGAAGGTTATCCTCTAAAGGAGATCTTTTTACTACAAAAAATACCCCACTGTTCATTTAAGAACTCTAGTATCTCAATCTCTTAGGTAGTCTCAGTGTAATTCTCTATATTAATTATTTCGACTCTTAGAAAAGAAAAAGTAACTGAAGTCCTATTCAAAACTCATATTGATAACACACTTCTTAGCCAAGTTCTATGTCAGAACTCACAGACATTCAAACTAAAATATCGTTTAGTGACTAATTCTTCTCTCCCAGTACCTGTAGAGTCCTGTTAACTTTGCTCAAATCTCTGTGGCAAGGTAAAGGTAATTCTCATGAACAGTTAACTCAGTAATCAGTTCTCCCTGTTGACTGCTTTTTAAATTTTGTTGACTAGAAGCTATTAGACTTCTCAGGTACACCACTTTCAGGTTGACTAGATGATTTTGAGGTGTTTTCCACCTAACTATGTAGGGACTTACACTCTTTCTCCTGAATGCCAGATATCCAAGGACAGAAAACATTCTACACAGGAGAGAGGTTGATACAAGGCAGCTATAGTCAGATCCAAGTATACTTTCCCCTAAAAAGTATTAAAAAAATTGCTGAGACTAGAGAAAATACGTCTTGCACGTCAAAAAATGCAGAGTTAAACTTAACCTGTATCAGTATTCCTATCATCTCAGCATTGTTTATCACTGTCATGAACTTGAAATTAAAATGCTAAAGACAAATCTTAGAATGCACAGCATTTTCCAGAAGATAAATCCAAAAGGAGTGAGAAGAATTAAATCAACAGGTGAGTTACATTCATTATTGCTGGCGCAGTTACAGGCTGCAGAGCAGTCCTCAAGAGGATACGAGTGGATGGAAAGAATGTGCAGTTTCTCAGTGAGACAGCATTTGCTGTAGGGTTGCTCTTATCCTATCCATTGAAACTCATGCCCACAAAACTCAGATTATGGTGAACTAGAATGATATTAAAACCTTTCTTATTTTATGAGCACAGGTTCAGTTTCTTTGTCAGTGTATACTGTAATATTGCCACTGACTTCAATGATACTATATCAGCTCACTTTAGCTTAGGCTGGCTAAGTAAGTATTAAAATTCTGTTGGTTTTAATTCATTATTAGTCTAGAGGTTTCCCCATATTCTCTTTTCATCTGTTAATTGAGATAACTCTTATTATTTGTTCTTCTCTCTAAAAACTGACTCAGCACCTCTTTCATTCTCTGCCAATTAACATTTTATTGTTGTGAATGTTGACATAGAAGATATTTCTAATTGTTCAATAAATACCATGTCATACAGAGAAACAGAACAAGTAACTTCTGGGAAAGTAAAAGACTGTGAGTTCTTAATGGAATCTCATTTAAAATGGATCACAGCATCCTATTGTATCCTGTTGCAATATCAAAGGCATTATGCTTAAATTAAAGAAGCTGAAATTAGGGAAACCATCCAGACAAATGAAAACATTTGCTCAGGGGAATAGCTTTATTTTAATCTGAAATTATATATATATATATTAAAATCTTTGTTATCAAATAAAATCCTAGATGTTGTGACAAGGCTTACTCTGGTAATCTGCAACTGAAAAGATTTCTAGTAGTCATCTGGGTTAAAATAAGCCCCTTGGCCAATTTATGTCATAGGAGTATGATCTAGAAGGAAAAAAAGACTTTGAGGATTTGAGGATTCACACTACTTTAGTAGCTGTACTCTTAGATTTGTTTTCCATGTCATCAGCTTCAAGAAACTAAGATTCATTACCCTCTGTTCCTTTATTAACTGTGCTATCAAAGGCTTATGATCCCTGCATGACTTCAAGATCTCACTTCAACATCAGCTTGGTTCAAGATCGATTCCACTTTTTGTCAATATTATTCAAAGACTCTGGATGTGCATCTCATCTTTTATTTAAGGTATCTATGTATTTAGATATGCCATGATAAGTACAGGTCTGATAAAAGCAGGTGCAGTTCTAACTTCAGCTGAACTGAATCTACTGAAACTAGAACTGAACATGATCAACTGGCATTCGAATAAAAGTCCAACCATATGGGTAAAATCCATGTTAATTCTAATGATATCTGAAAATAATATGTCACCAAGTATATTTTTGTTTAGAAAATTCTGTGCTAGGAATAATTATAAGGTGCAATCTTAAAACACCCTAAGAATTTGAGTTAATAATCTTTAATGATTGGTGAATCCAATTAATTCATGTCTTCTGATACATACCAGCTTCTATTAATCAGCACTTTCAAATCCTTATTGGTGTTGACCATACGTATTTGAAATTTGTTTCAAATATGAAATAAAAATCAGTCAAGAGAATTTTGACTAAATAGATCACTCACACTAGATTTTAGTTGTCTGAATGCAGAGCATAAGAGTGAAATTCCATGTGCCCTCATTCCCAATTGTATCATCCTCAGCGTTCTCTTCAAACTGGCCACTTCCATTGCTCTTCCTGCTAGAGACTGTTGCACTGACTTTCAGCAAAAGGTAAATTATGCCCCAAAATAAAAGCAGCAAGTATGTCAAAAGAACAATAAAAAAGTAGAATGAAATCCCCTTAAAATTGAAGCAGCTCTGTCTCGTAGCATTTGCACAGTTCTAACAACTGACTGAGGATCCCACCAGAGAAAAATGTGCTCTGAAACTTTAACAAACAGAGGGATTAAATAACTGCTACCTAGATAAGAACGAGCCCCTTGAATCTTCCTGGCAGGCTCTTGTTCATTTAACAGCTTTCATTCTCCATTAGTCTGATCCTGGTCTATCTCATCTCAATGCTGGGATAACACAAGTTATGAGGTAGAGAGCTGAACATCCCCACTAGAGACCTTTTGCAGTTTGCTCCCCTCCCTGCTCACTCCCACACGAGCCTTCACTTCACCACACAGAGGAAGCACACCCAGGACTGCACACAGTCTTGGCAGCTGTCCTGGACCCTCATCTCTCCCTTTGTGCAGAGAAATAAACCAGCAACTTAACGAAATCATTGATGGCATTTCAAAGGTTAAAACAGCAGTGAAAGTATTCCCTCTTAGTTTCTCTCATCTCTCTAGAGAAGACACCACTAGTTCTTTGAAACAGTAAATAAACCTTAAACCTTTACGTGTTCAAAGGAAATGCTGGCTTGTCTCAGAGAGCATTCCTTTTGACACAGCCTCCAAAAGCCTGCTCCCTGGCAAGTTCATCCTGTTCCTCAGGCAAGACCTGGGTATTCCCTGCTGTGACAGAGCAAGCCCTTCTTCCCCTTCTCCCTCAGTGGAAAGTACGTCTTCTTTCTTGCCAGGCTAACCTTTGACTTTGTCTAGAGCATAACAATATTCTCTCTTTTGAAAGCCTCCTGGAGGACTTCTTCCTTTAAAGCACAGAATTGCCCTAATTGGACCTCCAAGAACGACTGTCATTTTTTTCACATTACTTTACAAACCCACTATGCTCCCCACCTCTCTACTCTGTGGTGTTAGATTTTGTTAGGTTTCAGATTAAAATAAATTAAAGGCAACTGCATGAGGTTAAAGGCACTTTAGGGTTTAAACCACTGTTATTGCAGTAGCTCTGTCTCTAATGTGGCACTATCATGCATCCATCACACTGTCAGCTCTCTTCAGTGTACAATTGACAGAGAACAAGATGGAAACAGTCCATCAATCTGGTGTCACCGCTGTAATAAAAGTCTGTAAAAAACCTGTAAAACTGCTTACACGCAGCTAGAGCAGCAGCGAGCTGGCTGTTGTAAAACATTCAGCAGACCTGCAAAGAGGTAGCGTGTCAGACAGAAAAACTGCTATTGGAGGCATTTTGCAAGTACTAAATGCTTGCAGATTCCTCCCTGTCACAACAGGAGAATGAGAATTGCACAAACAAACAAACACTTCTGCAGTTCCCACACTGAAACACAGATCATTCAGCTATGCTTTCATCTGTGTTCCTGCATCTATTATACTCATTACTATGCAAAGGGACAGTCATCCGAGCCACAAAATACTTCTCTAAGTAAACAACTAATTCATAGGGATTAAACATGCAACTCTTCTCCATGAACAAATAATTTTCTATGTGTTTTTCATGTACACAATATATCTGCCGCATGGAAAATTACAAAAACACACCTGAGGTGGATTTCTTTTCTAAAAAGACTGAAAGCCACAGTAAAGAGAGGATTGAAAGCTTTCAGAATAAAGAATACATAACATGTAAATCTTTACTTACAGTTCACAATGTACAAAAATTCCTTGGAAAGCATGTCTCAGATACTCTGCTCACAAAAGGAAAGATTTCATGAACAAGAAAGATGAGACACAAACCCTGCTATCTACCATTATTCACATTCCTGGGAACAAAAATGTTAACACAAATAAGTAAGTGAAGAGATAAAATCATCAAGATATATTTAGGAGGCAAATAGGGAAGCATAAGAAACCAAATACACTAATAATATGAGGAGGAGACTGGCTCTTAGAAAAAATATGGAATAAATTCTACTTCAAAATACAGTAGATCTCGAGAAATATATATGCAAGTTATACCAGTTTAGTTGGGTTTTTTTAATATATTAAACCTGATAGGAATTACATTTAAAGAACTACTTTTATTTTAAAGAGGATCAGGAAATACCCCCATCATCCTATCACTCACAAGAAGAAAGCAGTCAGTATATTAAATTGCTGCTTTGCTAAGTGAAAACTAATCACAGAGTTTCTTTAGGAACATTCTAACAGATTACTTTTACTAATAAAATAGAGATTCACTCTTTAAATTGTTTCTTATTTGTTTTTTAAGTGATTGGCTCTTCTTCACTACAATAATCTACCACAAAATGTGGTCACAAAGCAGCTAAATTCCAGAGTCTTGTTTAGCTTTCTTCATAGCCCCTTTGTCAAAAATTCACTGGAGGAATGGTTTTGTTTATCAAATCACAATCAGATGTTTGCAGGGTGACCCAGAATGTGAGCAATGGCAGATGTGTGTCAGACTTTGTGTCACAAGATAATGATTTGAGTTAACAAAAATTGTTTTGGTGAGGTCATGGATCTTTCTATCACCAAATAAGAGTTCTGAAATCTGGGTAATGAGGAGCAGCAGGAAAAGCAATAGAATGAGAGAATAGAATGAAAAATAAAGTTTCTGCTCTTCCTGATTCATAGAGCTAAGCCTTTAACTATTCTAAGAATAAGATTTTTCTCAGTTTTAAATGGAAGTTTCACTTCATCCTTCATGTGGACTAAGGAAAACCTGCTGTAACGCCAAAAACACAATACAACTAACATCTGGGATTTAGAATAACTCTTACCACATTGGAAATTGATCGTTTTCTGATAGATGTGAAGGCTTTTCTGACACAGGATAACCAAGAAAGACAAGGGGGAAGGTGAGGATTCTTTTATCATCTCAGCAAACACAGCGGTTGCATGCTAAAAGCCCCTCAAAGCAAAGGAACCCTCCAACACACAAAGCTCACACTTGCATTATGGAGCTGACTTCTGCACAGAACCTGCTCCCACCAGAGCCACACTGGAGGCTGTGTCCATGGTCATGCTCTCATTGGTTTGCACATTTAATCACTCTTTTGATTATTTTGCCCCCACCCACAGAGGAGGGGAGATGAAAGTTCCTCTTCCTCTCTCCTCCTATCCCCACCATCAAAAGTACCTATGGTGGGGTACTGCAAAATCAGCTTTATGTCATACCTCCAGCTACCTGAAAAAGCATGAATTTTATGAGCAATGGGGCTTAAAAGGAATTTCAGCGACTTCATCTCCTAGGGAATACACAGCTGTGCAGGGCCTACTTTAAATGAAGGCTGAATTCACCCTCTCTGATGAAAGAGATGCAGTGAGAGAGGGTCGGAACACCACCTTGTTAATAAAGATGATGGAAAGAGTCCACTAGGTTATTGCTTCCAGAGCTGAAATAATATTAACATTGCTCCAAAACTGTTTTCTCTGATACTGCTGCTTAATGAGACCATGAAAGCAGGGCATTCTCAGGTGTAGGAGGAATTGTCATTCTTGGGTTTTCAGAGCCTCTGCTCAACTAAACACCCTGCAGGTATCTAAGTTTGGGACCTGGCACTGGAGTGCTGTGCTCTTTGAAGTCCAATTGCCTCACCACTGTGACTGGCCCCAGCCTCTCCAGCACAAGAGATCCCTTTCTATTTTAAGTTCAGAGGATTAGTGCTGATCTCCAAGATGTGGTATGAGCTTAAGCAAACATTTTCTGAGAAAATCAGTACCAAGAATTCCTGCTTTTCTATACCTCTCAGGGTTATGCCATATCCATACATACATGTGGCTTTCACAGATTCTTCATTCCAATACTTTCTCTCAGATAGCAAAAATGTTTGGTCTATCTTAACTCTGAACAAGTGGTATCAACAACTGATAAGAAGAAATATTAGCCCTGAAAGTGGTGACTGTCCTTATGGGAAGTAATTTTTCATTAAATCAAATATAATGGAGAATTAACAGCAATTAGTGGATATTGAAGATAGTGTACACACCTTTTGCATTTTTTGGTGATTTTATTTGTTAAGTCTCACCCAAATAGGATTTTGCAATTAGTCTTTTATCTATTTGATGCATTCTCAGCACAGTGTTAGGCAGGACAGCTTTGGATAAAGAGTGTTCAGATGTTTGTCTTAGATTAAGTAGGAGGGTGTTAATTGGCAAAACAGTTCATGATTTTCATATTAAATATGAGTATATGTGGCATATTGTCATGTGAGGAAGTGGCAACTAAGTTGTGCATGCTGTGTTTTCTTTGCTGGTCTTGAAACGAATGATATATGTTCTTGCTAGTATACAGATGGTCATTCATTTCCATGCCAAAGTAACGGTAGTTTTTTTGCCTAGATTTTAACATTGGCCCTAAATTTATCTATTGTGTTACACTTGCCTCTCTTAATTAGAGTGAGGCTTTCTTAATTAGGCTCTGTTGGGATACATTTTTGAAACAATCCCATAGTGTCTGAGTCTTCCAGACTCCTGAGAAACCCCAAAATCCTGATGTTATTTTGGCAGCTCCTGTTTTCAGAGTTTCCATCTCTTTTTCAGCAGACAATTCCTTTCTCCAGGTCTCCCATACAGACACTAAGTGGAATCCTAACATTCTGTATGGCTGTTAAGTTCTAATTCATTCAGTTCATGGACACTCTCATGATTTCACATTTTCAATGGTTTCTGGACAGTCCTTACCTCAGAACCAACTCATTAAACAGAATTGTCAGTGATCTCCTTTGTCCTTTATTTTGAAGATGTAAATCCTATGTATGTTCCATTTTACAGGTATGGCTATTTCTATTTCTATATTTCCTACTTTGATTGTTTTTTGGTTTTTTTTTAATGGAGTTTATTAATTCTCCTTATACTCCCCTTTAGAGCATTACCTGGTACTTGCCTGAAAGCTTATGTTGAATTACAGCTCCAAGCTGCTGTAAAAAGCACCTTGTGAGGACACACTGTTAGATTATTCATGGAGATCTGCATTCTGCAGACTGTTCAATCCTGATCTTTCAGACACAGTTTCATAAACTAGAACTGTCTTAGAAAGCTCACTCTACACTGCAGCAGATGATTTAATGCAAATTATCAAGATATTCTGCAACATTTCTAAAAAATATTTAGGGAAAATAAAAGTAACATCTTTCCATCCAGTTTAAAAAACATTGCAAGGTCTACTCAGAAGTGCAATAGACTTCTTGTAAAGCCTCAACACCAACAGATTTTGATCATTCATTCTGGCTCACATGTCACAACCTTAAATGAAGAGATCTTGATCTTTGCAAAGCCAGTCCACTCTGAATTACTTTAGAAATACTAAAAACATTCATTATATGTGTCCAATTGCTATTGCTGTTTATTATTTTATTTAAGTTTATTTAAGCTGCTCATCCATAGCTCTGTTATTTATTTTGCCTTAATCAGAACATTCAGCAAAAAGTGTTGCTATGGCAATACTGCAACTTTTCATGTGGCCAAATTCTTGTCTACTGCAGTCTGTGCAAAACAATTTTAAAACATTACTATTAATAGCTAAAGTGGTCCAGAGGTGCACCTAAAAAGTCACCTCTCACTCCAAGAGCTGGCTTGCATGCTGGTATCAATCAAGGGTACACACAGGACATACTTTACTATTCACATTGATATATGATGAATTAAATTGAGGGCTAAGCATGGAAGGGGTTTCTCCATCCTTCATGCACCACAGAGGAGGTTTCTCATTCTCAAGTCTTCAAGGACCAACATGTTAAAGGCTAGAAATAGGTCAGAGATTCTCCATTAAATATGTAGTGACCCAAATTTCTATGCAAGGGGCCCAGTGTAAGAGTCTCTGCTAGTCCAGAGTAGCAGCTAATGCAGAAATGCCACTCCTTGGACCCAGGTTCACAGGGCAGAAATTATTTTCCCATTTTCCTTGTGCTTGACCCACATAAAGTACTCTCAGTAAAGGTTTAGTACATGAATTAAATCCACCGATCCACAGTAGTATTTCTCCAGTGTGATTTACACTGACATAAAATGAAGTGAGGAATAAGGCCCTGAGGGCTTCAGGAGTGATGGGGCCTTTCGCAGGACTTTTGGTGTGGGATGAGTTTTTGCCCACAGTGAATATATAAAATAACTAGCTAACTCTCTTGCTTTGAATATCAGTTACAAGACCAAGGAGTCTTCATTACTCTACTGGCTGGGGATTGAAAGTTCCAAAATTAGAAATCTACTCAAGAAAAAAAAAAATCCGGGCATGCTATAATTGAACTGGTTATGAAAAGATCTGTGAAGAGAATGTACAAATGAGGCAGCAAATGTACTGCTCAACAGAACAGCAGTAGCAAGAGGAATAGACATTGCAAGCCATTTCTAGGCCAACGAGGCACAGAGGGGGATTGCAGCCAAAATAATGAGAACAAAGGAGAATTAAAAGGGCTTTACCAAAAGATTAATTTCAAATGTCTATAATAAAGTTACACAAATACTTCAGTTAATTTGTTCTTAAAATAACGCAAATTAATCATTCTTTGAGATCAAATGCTTTCTTTTCAAGTTTGTCAGTGTCTTTTTAATAAATTTATCTTAAGCCAGAGACTCATAATATGATTTTTTACCTGTGCCCATTCCTTCTAGTCAAAAAAGTTGTACTTTCTATTGCTGCCATGTAATTCACTGATTCTCTGTGTTTCATCAAGAAAGGGAAGGAACAGGAATGATGCAACCCTTTCCATTCATACTTTGTAGAAAAAATAATTTTTAAAAATTAGTTTAAATAAGGAAAATGTACAGCAATGTACACATCAGAGGCAGATTATGACAGTCCAGTCACACACATTTCATGTCCTCTTCATATTTCAAATTACACAGGCCTCTTCCCCAGCTGGTTTTACTGACAGCATTTCTGGACGTTGTTCCAACAGCTTGGGAACTGGTATTGTCTTCTATTAAAAGAAAAAAAAAATTTATACTAGGTGTACCTGTGCTCCCTTGACCTTTTTAGCATTAATTATTGCATTGGAATCAAAATATAGTCTCTTTCGTGGGATTAATTTAACAGAGATATCAAAATCTGGGTGGCGTGCATGTACTTCTGCCAAGCTACTTGGCTTAGCCTAGAGTAACTCTGTTGCAGAGGACGAGTCTTTCTCACGCAACCCTTCTACTCCTTCCCAGCTGAGTGTTTTCTTCTGTGCAATAGTTTGCTTTTTCTTTTGCATCACCTATTTCCTATTCTCAGGGATTGGCTCAGAAGGCAAGAACACATTAATCAAGTCAGGATTTTCTATAATAGGAATCCCAGAACCTGTCCTTTTCTAGGTTTAAATTCCGTTACTAGTGGGTCTACATACAATGTCTAATGCACAGGCTCTTCTTAGTAACCAAGACACATGCAACAAGTCCAAGTCACCAATTTCAGAGGCATTTTCCTATCAATTTTACCAGCCAAAGTATGTGAGGCAATGTGTCTGTGCTATTTATGACAGTCCATGTATGATGATTTTTCTATTTTTCTTTTACCTATCTGTATCCTGGAAGCAGTGATGAAAACTTTATTGGTGGTGTACAGGATATAGAGTAACTCTCAGACTAGTGCAGTGTGGGACTTACATTCTCTTTCTCTTTGGGATTTTAGCAAGCCTACCCAAATTTCAAAGGAGCTGGATCCCTAGACACAGACCCCATTATTTGCTTCTCCTACATGCTGTATATATTTACAATGCACAAGCAGAGCAGCATCTGAGTACCCCACAACTGGCATAAACAAGGAATCTTTTGTAACATGTGAGACCAGCAATCAGTAGAGAAGAAAAAACTCATTCTGGAGCATACGTGTAAACTCAGTCCTACAGAGACACAGTAAGAGTTGTTACATCTACCAGTATGCAGGCAGCTCATTATAGAGGACCAGCTCTCTTTCTTCTTATCAGTTAAATCAATTCCTCTTTCCTTTTTGTTAAACAAAGTATTCCATATCCCTGAGTACCAAGGTAGTTGGTACTCAGCCTAATTTTATGAAAATCTGGCAAAATAACTTAATTTTCACTATGTACTGCTTTCAATCAAGACTTTGGGCTAAATTTAGAATGGCAACCCTTCCCCGCCCCCATTGATACACTAATTTGTTTTCCATAAATCTTATTGCATAAATAATGTAAGTTTATTATAAGTATAACTAATAATGAATCCAGCACCAAAAGTATGAATAAACTATGCCCTGGAGATTTTCCATTTTCCAAAGAATAAGAATTTTTTCTGAGAAATAGCTGAAGAACCAACCATTACATGTGACAAAGAAATTTAATATTGTAACAGGAAATTTCTAAAATCAATATAATAGACAGCCTCTGCTGGATGCACATAAAACCCCTGAGTTAAACGACTGTGTCACTGGAGCATTCAGAGACAGGGGATGGTTGGAAGCCAAGCATGTGTTTGCTGTACTACTCTGCTGGAATGAAGCTTTTATTAAGCCACATATCTTACAGAAAGTTTCTTTATAGCAATTATTTTTTCTTTGTCCTAACTCTCTTTTCCAGAAGAACTTATCCTCAAATTTCAGAGGCTGAGACAGACTACCAGGTAGGGAAACAGGGAAAGCCCTACAAGTCCCTTGAGCAACATCAAATGAAGCTTTGTAGCAGGGATTTTTTTCCAAATTTTATTTTAAAAGGGATATTTTTCTATTTATGTTTAAAACACCTAATTTTGTGGGTGCCTAAATTATCTGGAAATGAATTTTTTAAAAAGCAGGTTATTTTGAGACTGTAACAAAGTAACAAGTACAAAGTACTTGTACAAAGTAACAAGCACAAAGTTTGCAACTCTAGCTCAAAAGTTTTTCCCTTCCCTTCATTCGGAATTTAATAATTACAGAACTTGTATATAGTTTATTCTGAACTACTGCGGTTAAGAAGAGATTCTACATAGTATTAGTATTCGTGGACATCAAACAAAAAACTGGCTGAGGATGGCATATTTCCCTTCTAACAGGAAAATTGTTGTGTGAAACTGTACATAGTTCAAACAACTTCAAAAAATAATGTTTAATATTTAAAGAAAAGTACTAGTCAAGGGTTCCATAACTTCAGTGGATTTTATCATGTATTATTTACCTATTGGAGACTCTGAAACCTGTTCTATTACAAAAATGTAAAGATGGGTGCTGAAGTAGCCATTCTAATTTTGTGAGAAAACTTAAAGCAGGGGGTTGAGTTTATGATACCTTGATAGAAAGTAAGTGTCAGCTCATGTTAGCAAAGAAAATATTTTATGGCATTATTTTGTTTTTTATTCAGTTAGATTTAATTATTTTAAGTCACAACACTCTGTTAGGTACTTCAGAACTGAAGGCCAAAGAGCAGAGAAAAGAAAAAAACTTGCCTCTCCTCAGTGGCCAGGCGTGGCCTTGCTCTCGGCCCTGCATAGCCACTACTCTGGCTGACTGAAATGGAAGCCCAATAATCCTGCATCAGATGGACAACTCTAGACATTAAAAACACAAAATACGTAAAATTGAAACTGATTTTAAACCCACATACAAAATTCTCCAATAAAATAGTACTATATTTTAGAGGAAGCAACACAACAGAATTTCCAAACCCTCTCGCCAGACCTGCCATAATGAAAAATCAAATGGAACAGGGGTACATGCTCTCAAGAGTGCAGCAAAACCCAAATAAGTTAGAACTTTTCTGCATGGCATTACAAAAGCATGGCCTGCACACATTTTCTGTGAAGGATTCTCAAGGTACATGGGCCAAAGGACACATCTAAAGTAAACACTGTTCCTTCCCTGTTGTTTCCCTGCTGTTTTTCTCCCGCAGGCTGGGTGTCCCTGGCAGGTCCCAAGAGCTGCCCCAGCAGATGTGCTGCACACACAGCCTGGAGCAGGCAGCCCTGTCCAGCCCTGGCAGCACGGCCAAAGCTGGGCAGAAGGCAGGGGCACTCAGGCTGTGCTTTTGCTGCTGCTGAAGCACTCCTGAGCACGTGGTTTAGCTGCCGCAGGAGCACGAGGGATACTGCAAACAGCAGATCTATCACAACACCAAGGTACACTAATCCCACCTGACTTGAAATGGTATACTTCATTGGAAGGGGAATCAATAATACACATTTCACTTGCAACTGATCTTCAGTACAACATCAATAAAGGATAGGAAGCATTAAGAAAGGAATGGATTTGCTATTCTTAAAATTATTCAGAAAATATCAAATAAAGACTAACTTTAAATACTTTGCTATTTGTTCATGGTCATCCTTTAAGCAGAAAGATTTATTCAGCATTTATTCATTGAGTAAACTGCCATGATTATTTTTTCCGTCATCAATCTCTTTTGCTCAAAGAGACATTCAAAGAGCATGTACAGTGAACATTTTATGAGTCGCTTTTTATATGGCCGGGAAGTCAGACAAGAGGAAGATGACCTTGCCTGACACAATTTCTTTATGAGACCATCTTCTCATTGATCTATGGCTCCACCGAGTAGAATTATGGTTTCAATGCTGCCCTTGGAACATGGGTCAAGTCATGTCATGAACATACATTCTTCCCTGTCAAACATTTAACTGATCCCATGGTTTGCAGAGCCAGTGTTATTACTTCCAAATTTGATTTGCATGTTTTCAGCAAAGAGGTGACTATGCCTGTACATGATAAGTAGCTGCACCTGCCTTCAATTTGCTCTACTACATCTAATTTCCTAAGTGAGTAGTTCAAATACTATAAGATGGCAATCAAAAGCTAGCAAGATTTCAGAAGCAAAGGTAAGGATTGGATTACTCTTGGCTTTCAACCTGTGTTTCCCTGGCCTTGTCCAATTTCTTGACTAAAACTGGAAAATAAAGACTCAGCTCCACTAAATATAATGTTTGTCTGTTCACTGGGAAGCTGCAGGGTAGACAAATGCTTTGTCAAGACATGAGGCTTTATTCTGGTAACTCTGAGCTTTATGTCTATCATTTAACCACTGACAGAGGATTTATTCTAACTTATAAATACAGAAGCATACAGTTAATCTATATTTTTGTGAATCCCAGAAAATACTTCTACTGTTTTAGTTTAAACCATTTTTTGTGTTTGTGGTTATAAACAAACTTAAGAGAAATAAAGCTTTGATATGTTTTGCAGTTCATGCTTACTACTGGCCTCAATCACTACTGTCTGTTTGGCAGGACGTGTTTGAGCCCCAGTTGGAAGCAATTTTAATCACCAGGATGAACACACCACAAAGGATCAAGACACCACAACACACTCCATGCTGGTACATTAAACTTGGTCCTCCAAGGGCAAAAATTTACTTCTGTCCACTGTTTTCAGTTGGTGTATTATATCAGACATGTATGTGATTTCACAAAATGAGAAAAAACTTTCTTAAATTGTACCTATAATTTGATAGAAAATTATTCCAATGGAAACAGAAAGTTCAATAAAGGTTTTCAATATGAATATATTATTCATAATATAATCATTATTCTCTCAATGTTTTTCTCTTACATCTATGAATTGCTATATAAATCATATGCTCTTCATTGCGAAAGAAAATTCACTCTGAAATAGCCTAAAACCAGAACCAGAAACATGCAGAGTCCATAAACAGAGGGCCACATAAAATTTCCTATTATTTTATGTTAATTATTTATTATTACAGCCTTACCTTGTAGTACTTTCCTAATTTTCATAATGTATTTATGTAGGTCTGAGCCTAATTTTCTACCTTTTTTTTGAATCCTCCATTCTGCCACTCCATCACAAAGAAAAAGAAAAGGATAGCAATATATTTTGGTGTTACTGAAAAGTAAGGTAATGTTGAATCAGACAGGAAAAGGTAAAATTTGTAAAAAAGAAATTAGATAATTTACTTAACATGATTAGATATAACAGCTGGTAAAAATGCATCAGTTTTAATACACAAATCTTCTGAAAAATCTGGGAGTGTAAAGAGAGAGAACATTTAATATAATTTTGTCAACAGAATATGCAAAGTCTTATTAGTTGTAAGTAATTACTTGATTCACTTTTTTCATTTGATTTAGATTTGCTTGGGCTTAATATTCAGCATGTAGAAAAGTGAAAGTCAGTATGTGTGAATAGATGGAGATACTGTCTGCATGAGCATATCAGCTTTTCAAGCCCAAGCTGCCATTGCAATTCCATGCTGGCCATTTGTTCCCCTCAAGCTGGATTGCAATATGAAATGCTTCTCCCTTGAACATCTCATGCCATGTATAATATCAAGTCCAAACTTACAGCTGAAGTAATTTTCAGAGTTTGGTCCCTAACGCAACCTCAGTGCTGATAAATGGACTCTCCCAGCCAATAGTTCTTTAAAGACACATCATGCATGCTTGGACAGCACTATCTTCAAGGGCCCTCTTGAGCCCACCAAGTGAAAAGAGCATAGAAAGAGAACTCACTTTTTAAGTAAAGTCAGAGTAGCAAAATAAATTTACTACCTATTAAAATAAGAATTTTATTAGTAATGTGATTCATTTATTTATTTCTGTTATAAGAACTGCACAATGGCTGAATATGTTGTTGACAATATTTTTGATTTGACAATATGATTCCCCCCACCACAGAAAGTCAGTACCCAAGATTTCCTTGCATGTCTAAAAGAATAAAGAAACTTTAGTACCAGGATAAGCTGAAATAAGACTGAAGAGTCCACTGAGCCAATAGGCTCTTGAAACTGGTCCTACTCTGAACACTTACAGAAACAATCCCACCTGGTAATTGTTTGATAAGCCTACAAAAAATTATTTGCTAGTTTCAACAGAATAATCATCGCCAAAAACTGGCACTATCTTTTTTATCTCAGGAGAGAAAATGAACCAGATAGAAAGAAACAGCAAACTCTCGCCAGAGCAAAGCAGCAATGGGCTGTGTGGTGCATGGAGGCTCCACTTCCTTTTGGTATCTCCAACAGAAAAAAGGAGTAAGATGCATCTCAGGAACTGGCCCAAACACTGGTGGTTCAGGGTTTTGTTTCTAATTAAAACTTCATAAAAATATATTGATATTGCTTCATTAGCAATTTCTTTTGGCCCACTATTTTTTCAAATGTCAGTTGCATGAAAGGGACAAACTTTACACATTATCAGCTCTTTCAACAAATTAGAAAAACAAATATGAACATAGTATACCATATTCCTATATAATGAAAAATTGATTATAAGCAAAGAATTGCATACTGTGCTGGGGTTGTAAATTACTTCCTCTGTGGCTTTTACAACACTGCCTGTGAACATAATTGAATGTCACTAGTTTATGTTTGCAAATACAATCCCAATGACATTGCACCTGGGAGCACGCACACACAGTCATCTGTTGGAGAAGGATCTAAACATATGGCCTGTTGATTAGGGTCTGGCCCCAAAGTTATCACAAAATCCTCCAGCCAGTTTTCTGCCAGACTAACCCATCACAATAATTCAGCTCTATCAAATAGGAGCTTCTCAACAACAATGGAGAAAGTGTATAGCATTTGAAACAGCCACTTCAGATCTAAACACTAAACATTTGAGAAAGCAAAGGTCAGAGGCACTTCTCCTGCTGAGAGAAAGCTATATTGGGTCCTGTCCTACATTTTTATTCATCTTACTAGGCTGGCCTGTTAAAGTACTGGCTTTACTTTTGGCTTCAGTTTTCTAGTAGCACCCTTCCTAGGACAAAACTGTAACAATGAGATTATTTTTGAGTATAGGGGTAGCACTTTTCTGTTCAAAGTCAAGCTGATTCTTTAAGCATAATTGGACCTCATGTGCATGATTCCCATCAGCTGTTTTGGGCAAGTCTTCGTGGCTCACAGATGTAATGCACATGCAATCACTGCACAGGCAAAACATGCCTCTTCTCCTCACTTCTGCACGTGTTTTCTGAGCAGGATAGTAATTAAAACACCACAGAAATTAAACTGCTTGTGAAAATTAGCATGCATTCCTGGGAATTCAAACAGGATAAGATACTTAAACTTTAAGTCAACAGCTTTGGAAAAAATATTTTCCACCGCTAAATACAGGAGTTTGATGTGTTTGAAATGAGATACAGCTTTTGACAATCACTAAGGCTTGCTGCAGGGTTCCACACTTTAAATACAAAGGTCTACTTGTACATTTTTTGGAAGAAACAGCAATCAGACTAACTAAACACCTGTTGGCAATGCCAGAATCCATAAATTAGAACAGTGTCTATTGGTGTCTGTTATTACATTTGAATTTGAAACATCTACCCAAAGTAAATTGCAGCATTTGTGCTGTTACTTTTTTCATACTTTCCAGTAAAGGCTGGTTTAATTTGATCCCTCTGTGTTTCTAAACTGATAACGGTAAGCGAATGTGTGCAATGGCCATGCTCATGCAATTTTACTTTGTAGAAAATAAAATAGCCGAAGTTGGTACTGTGATAGCCTGCTGTTAGAACATATTGAAAGGAGAAAGGCATTCCTTCTAATGACCCCTTAAAGTGAAATATTCTGGAGGACAAAAATATTCAAGTTACTAGCTGACCTTTAGAGTCATATAGGAGAGGATGTGCATAATGCATTATTCTGTCGGATATGCATTACTTATTATAAAATAATGGAGGCTTCAGTACTTTACATGTGACCATTAGAAAGATCAGAATATAACCCAGCCTTCGTAATATAATTGAGTGCTGCAAAAATATCTCTAATGATTAATATACGAGACATTATGCAATGCTCCTACAAGGTAATTTTGTCCTGACACAGAATAATGATTGTTACAGAACTTCTGTAGTTTAAGACACATTAGGGCTCTGGGCTGCACAGCCAGTTGTAAAGCTCTACGAGGGCTGAGAAATTTCTTGCTAACATCTGAGTATCTCCAACATGTGTGTACATGAAGCCAACAAAAATTTTTAAAACTGTTCTACACAGAATTGTACTCCATTCAGTGTACAAGAAGAAGATCCTCCAAAGCCCAGAACAAACACCCTCTTTTACACAGTGCAACTCACACACAGCCTGACACAAGCGGGGGAACAGGTTTGTTTCTGTCTTTTTACTTCCTTGGGAAAGGACTGGAAAAACCCAACCGTTTCTAACATCTACTTCAGCTGAGGCAGGGCCAAGTTACTGGTGGAGATGAGCAATGAAGGGCTAGGAAGCATCCTGGTAGCATTGCCTTTCATCAGTTTAGGCAGAAGGAGAGTTGGGGCACAGCTTCCACCTCGCCTCTCCCTCCTCAGCCCCACTCTCGGCTCCTCAGCTCCTGCCACCCACCCAGCTCTGTCCACCCTGAACAGGCAGATATGGAAAGAGAAGGCAAAGGGCTGATGTGAAACAGCTGCAGACAGAGAAATGCAGAAATGCCTTCTTTATGTTGAACAATTTGAGAAGCAACAATACAAACTGATATCCAAATCTGTCACCCAGCTGATTTGTGCTGTTTGTTTTGACATAGAATGAATTCTTGCGGCTCATGTGAGGACAGCTTTTCATGAGCAGCAGTTTGATGCCTTTTCCATGGTTTGAGTATCTTTTTCTGGGGTGCCACATTGGGCTATCACTTGTTTGCAATTTGGATGGTAAACATTTGCAGGGCACACATGGCAATCTGCTGTGACTGGCTGGAAGGGATGGCAATGTTTATGAAGGCAGCCCTCTGAAACAACTCAGAACAACCAAAACCACTATCATAGCAATAAAATCTGAGCTCATATTACTTCAAACAAGATTAGAGACCATTTTAAGTGACAAAAGTAAAGGTTTTATTTGTAAACACCCAAAACTGGGGAAATTTTTGCATCCATATAATGTAAGATTTATAATTAATGTCCCATTTACTTCTATCTAGTAATAAAAAGACTGCTGTTACTTCAGAAATTAAATTTATATAATCTACTCATTAATTTTCAGAGATAAAATCTTAAAGAAAGAAACAGTCATTATTTTTGCAACCACAGGAGCTTCAACAAACCAAAGCAAATTTTCTCACTAGAGCATACAGCAACACAGGACAAAGCAACGTTTTGAGAAAGGACTTGTGACCAGATACCCTCAGACAGTCCTCAGAACTGAACCATGAAATCAAAAATGAGACAACTAATAATGAAGATGTTCTTTCCATTGATAATTAAGAGATTCAAATATGTTACAAATTTAAATTAAATGCACAATTAACCCCTTCATTCCTAAAGCTATATATTTTTTGAGCAGAAGACATGTATATTTTGCAAATCTGATTCACAATGAAGACATAAAAGCTGGTGTAATCTAAGACAACTGTCTCTAGAAACCATAGTTGGAGGGAATTATTTTAAAACAGCTCACCTTTTTTTAAATTCTTCACTCCCATACTTTGGTATTAGCTAGCAAGCACGAACATCAGTTAATAAAAATGAAATGACAATGGGTATCACAGTACCATCCAGACAGAAATAGGAAATTTAACAACATGTTGTTAAAATAGGAAAATATCTAAACCAAAATACTTTATTTTGGAAAAACTTTACAAGATCCTTTAACCAGTCAGGACTTTTAATTATTATTTTGAAAATCAGTGGAATGGAAGAAATCCTTCAAAACAAATGAGAAAACCTTTTTTAAAAAAAAAATAAAACCTCTGTTCCACCAGGGCTGTGCAGACCTAGTAATCAGAAGCAGGAAAAGAGAGAGCAGCCCTCCATAACCTAGCACTTCATAGCTGGATCAGCAGCACTTTGTAGCAGATATTCCTGTAGTTGGATTAAATCTATAGTTCTAGAAATAATGCCTTATGGGTATGCTAGGAGAATAGGATTTACAGATTGTGAAATGAGAAAAAAATTTATACCTAAAGGAAAAAAACAGAAAAAGAAAAAAATATTATTTCGTTTCTCTTTTTCTGGAAGAAATTAAGAACATACTGAAATATTGAGGTCTGGGGACAAAACAGTCAAATAGCTGAGAGGCAGCTGACAGATTGCAGTCTGAGGGATGGCATTGTTGTATAAAATTGATTCGCTCCTAAATTTCTTGTGGCAGTAGCCTTTGACTATCTTTTAACCATGCCTAATGGAGATACTTTCTACTGAAATTACAAATTGTTAATCCAAGAAAAATGAAAATATACTGAATGAACTTCACTCACCTTCTTCCTGGCTGATGGGAAAGTGTCCTAAATTTTAGCATACTTTGGCATAGAAAGCCCATTTAGGGAATTTCCAGTCATGACTCCTCTTTCTTGTTTTTCATTTGAAGATTTTATCCACTTTTCCTTTTTTCATGGTATTATGATGTAAATGCAGTCTTTCAACTCCATCTTTTCATGGGCTTAAATCACCCAAAGCATCAACTGTTATGGATAGAAGTGCAAAGGAAAATGTGCAAGGGACTCAACAAGAACAGAAAAATTGAGATACATATAAAATTCTATTTTTACAGAAGTCACCTATGGGAAGCAGAAATAGTTTGGGGAAAGTTTACATTGCTCTACTTTTATGTGCTTCTAGTAATTTATTTTATCACATTGACCTTTTCTTCATTATATAGAATTCACAGTGCCATGGTTGCTGATTTTTTTTTTTGAGATTTATAAATAAAACAAAGATTAGAAACTTGCAAAATTTAGCACATTAGTAAATTAAATTTTAAATGTGCATTTCAAAATACTGTTATGTTGCATAACTAATGCAGAAAATGCTATTAGCATTTGCTTTTCAAGTCTGCAGTTGTTACCACATAAGTAGTGGCTATAGTGTACTCCCTTCTTTCATTAGCTTATTCATAGCTTCCTGTGAAAAAGCTGATGCATCTCTGCTTCTTCGAGTAAATATTTTATAGCATGAGAGTCCTAAATTCAACTCCACTATTGATTACAAGGCATATTGCATTTTAGTTCTGTATGCACAGAATAAAACCAAAAATCTCAGAGTATCAGAGTAAGTTTTAAACTAAGAGATTATGTTCTATCATGTTCACAGGGATGCGGACACTAGAATGCACTGGGAATAGACAGTTTTATAAGAATTTTGCTGTGCAACATTTACAGATTAATCCATTTGAGTATGTTCACCTGTTGTCTCCAGCGTACACCTTGCCGAAACCAGATCACAATGGAAATGCATGGAGAAAATAAGATTATATATTTCCATATGTATTTTCACCTAAAGCAAGATAGTTTGCAAATAAACTAGATTACTAAATTTATTTACAAAGAAATCACATTATTAAAATTTGGACTTCAGTTGTCATTGCTGTTGCAGTGCTAAAACAAATGTAGTCCATTCACAGAAGAGCGCTTCACTGTGATTTAATTTTCAGTGAGAACAACTGACATGGCTGGCTTTTATTTTATGCTATCAATCTTCCCTTTCCTGGACAGAAATGCTAAAAAATATATGGAGAATTGAGAAAGGAACCACAAGACTGAGTTTGCTAGGTCTTGAAAAGCAGGAATGCAGCAGAGGGGCTTTGGGGTGGAGCAAAATAAGCAAGAGAATGCAATGATGCTTTAGCTAATGCACAGCACAGGGAATCTGACAGGAGCAGCCAGATGAATACAGAAGCTCCAAAAATCATTGAGTCATGTATCACCTTCTAAGAAAACCAGTATTTGTGTTACCATGTCTTTGTTTCTCACTTAGTGCTACACACTGTAGAACTTACACAGTTTCAATGAGGTTTCTGGACTTCATAGTCAAATAAGGGCCAGGGAGACTTACTAGAGTTTAATGAACCCCAGATCTCTATTACTTCTGTTACTTCTCTTACGTCTGGTAAAACAAAACAAACAAACAAACAAAACCTAACCAAACAAACAAAAACAAACAACAAAAATGACTTTGTAACATTTGGGAGAAAACAAAACAGACCACAAAAACCAGGAACCAGAGGCAGAGAAAGATTATAGGGGACAGCCAAATATCTTATTAAATTGGGTCACTCAACATTTTACAGGATCCAATTAAGTACTTAATCCCTATGCTGCTATTTTATCTTTGCTGTCTCTGGACCACAGAAAATCTCCCAGTGGAAAATTCAGATAAACAAGTATGGTAAAATTATAAGTCATGGTTTCAATCAACATAACAATAACAAATAATAATCATGATGATGATGATCGTAATAATAATAATGACTTTTTGTGTCATTAAGAAATATATTTAGATATTTCAGAAAGGTATTAAGAATAAAAACACTGGTCATAAGACCTTAAAATTCAGCCTAAGCAGCACATGTCCATATTGTACCACCTAACACTGTATTCTAAATTTACAGTAGAAATTACTGAACATAAGAGAAAGCTAAAATTTTAAAGAAAATTTAGTAGAGAAAAATGTCACAGGGCAAAATCAAAGTAAGTTCAAAGTGAAAAAGAACAATTCAGCTAATTTGAAGACTGGACTAACTTAAAAAGCACTACTATTCAGTAGTGTCTTACTGTCGCTTAGCAGATGGCTAAGACTGCGTTAGAGCTCCAGAACATTAGACTGAATGCCAAGTACCTCAAACAACACACCAAATGCATTTATTTACTAATTTCTAGTCTCTGCACAGTATTGCCATAGTGCAGATATTAATTCATCCTTGATGGAGTCACAGGCAGACAAGACTTTAGAAATTGAATGCCACATGATTTAGCTACCACAGCAGCTCAACTCTGGTGAGTAGGACACCAATAGCAGAGCTAAACTTTACCAAGCAGGTGTTTGAGATTAACAGGTAATAGCCGTTACTAACCTCCTTAGAGAGCAAAGAAGGAAAGAATGCAAATTCCACTGAAATTCTGCTCCTCTTGCTTTATTTCTTTGTGCTTTACATGGAGAGGCAAACTCTGCTAACAGAATTCCATCCCACCTGAACAAATGTTATCACATCAGAACAAACATTGCAATAGTACAAAGTTAGCTGTAACACTGCTTGGAAGATTAGGAAAATATGCTTTTAACTGTATGTGTGAAGATAAATAATGATATTACTTCTTGAGACTACAGTTGCGGCTTTGGGTTACTTGAGTTACTATGTGTTCATCTCTTTTTACCTGCAGGCTGCTCAAATGTCCCAGCTTTTCAGTGCACCCCTTCATCTCCTAACATGCACTGCTTTTATTTCAAAAAGAATCAAAATCATCTTGATTTTATTCAATGTCACTGAGCCACAGTGGTCGCTCAGATGTTCTGATCATTTAAGACAGCTTGCGCTCAGTACATCTCATGGATCCTATCACCAAATCATCACATTATGGGATAAAACTATGTTGCCCCACGGAGTTTAATGAAGATTTAACAACATGGTACAATAATTAGTGAAGAGCAGAAGCAGAATGATTTTCAAGTCTTGTAACAGTGCTTCTGCTTTAAGAGACTATCTCCAGGTTTTGGAGAGAAGAAAGAGATTTTTAAAGGAAGCACATTTAACACTTTCAACATTCAGAAATGGGGAAAAGCGAAGCCAAGATTTTTAAGAACCACTATAACTGTCAGGGTACTGGAAAACTCATTTGTTCAGCCCCTTCAGAGCATCACCAATAACAGTTTAGAAAAGACTATGAGTGAAATACAGACTTTCTGAAGTTCTTGATGTACATGAATTTAGCTTTGCTGATGTTCTCATCGCAGGGTTCAGTTGCATTTACTGCTTATGAAACTCATCTGATGAATTCAATTACTGAAGGAAGTCTGGTTTTAATTCTTAGAACTACTACTTCTTTCAATTTAAATTGATTAATAATAAAACTTACAGCATTTCAGAGGAACAGCATATAAATTAATTATAAATTGAAGCCCTAGCCCATGGCAATAAGATACAAAGCTCTCCTTCATTTCAGCTCAGATGCAGCTTTCAAGTATATTCCAAAGGTACTTCTTCTGGATAAATATTTTACATTATGGATATAAATTACAGTTTATTGCCAGCTGTTTAAAATATCTATGATTTGGTAAGATGAGTCTTGCTAACCCCCAGCTGTCTCCCATTTAGTTGAATTGGAAAAATACTGGGTAAATTGCTGCCCATGGAGTACAAACATAAGCAACTGAAGTACCCGTAATTTGTTGGAGTTTTAGATCATCCTAATTTAGATATTTTTCAAAAGACATAATGTAAAGTAGACTCCACTTAATCGCCACCCTGATAAATAGCTCTACTGGGAAGATAATACAGTTAGTAAATGGGTAAATTAAAAGCAAACTGTAAGAGCCACACTGCATCATGACATACTCGATGTGTTTGGAATGAAGCCGTTCGATGTGCCGATCATAGCAGTGCACAGTGAGCTCCCTCCATACATGGCACAGCTGTTGTCTTCAGGGGACTGCCTCATGCTTTTGACTTGATATTTACAAACTGCATTGATATAATTAAAGAAAAGCTAGAAAGTTACTTAATTCACTGTGCCCTTGGGTAACAATATAAACACAGCACTCATGTGCTCTCAACGGGGCACTTAAATATCTTTCTTCACTGGTTTTATCATATAAAAAGCTACAATAAGTGGGGATGCAGTCAGGAGACGTACCTGAGATATATGCCAAGGTAGTAGCAAGAAGGGACCCTCAAGTGAAGAGAACTGACAGTACAGAAGAATCTATTAAGTCTCAGCAAGTCTGTACCAATGTCTAACTGCTTTTGATATTTTTTGTGATTCTTTTATATCTTAAGCAGAGAAAACATATGGGGTGGACACTGGCTCATACTACACCCTCTGTCAAAGGCAGCTGTAGCCAGCTAGATACTGTCACCAAGAAGCAAAAGTTTCAAGCTCAAGAACTGAGAAATACATAGATTTTCAGCATTACATACAGAGCCAAGTATTTTATTCTCAAGAAAAAAATATTCTTTTTGAAGTCTATTTATAACCACAAATGCAATTTTGTCCTCTTTGAGTAGTTAAAACCTTAATCTCTGTCACTCTCGTTCAGAAGATGTTCTTCACAGAGTGATTTTTAACTGTTACAGACCCTTTCTATGATTCTTAACTGGGGCTGAGCCTTTCCCCTTTTTACAGGGTGCAGTGATGTCCTGATTAGAAGAGAAACAGAAGGCAGTGGTGGTAAGAAAGAAGCAAGGGGAGGAAAACATGCAAGGGAAGGAGACAGAACTGCAGAAGGTAGAAGTGTGGCTGACAGCCCTAGAATCCCCCAGGACTCCAGTCAGCAGTGAAGAGAATTACCTTGCGGAAAAGACACAGCTGGCAGGAAAGATGTCAACCACAGGAGGTAAAGAAAAATGCAGGCAGGAGGAGAAATTAGTGAGCTACTCTGTGGACAGGAGTGCCTTGGGAGTCACACAATGGTGGTAAAATGGCCGATGACTTACAAATGTGCACGCAGCCCACAAATTAAAGTAACATTTGATTACCCCTATCAATCCAAAATGGTTTCCTTGGACACCAGTCCAAGAGAACATGGAAATTACCTCTTCTCTCACTGACAGGCATAGTTCAAGAGCAAATACCTTCTACCCTCATGCCCAAGGGTATCAACCAGTCATTACCTCACATTTTCTTGTTTCCCTAATGGGCCCCGTTTCATCTCCCTGGGTAGTGAGAGCTGCTTCACAGCACATCCACGGCAGCAATCTGTAACAGTGCACTTAGCCAGGCAGCAGGGGTACTGAATAATGAGCCCATCTGTACCGTCCTTCCAACCCTGGCCTAAAAGCATCGCTAAGCTCCAGAAGTAATGTTCTCCACATACCTCCATCTAACCAAATTCCTAAGTAGAAAAGGATTTCTCTTGTTGTTAGGGTGCTTCTCATACAGTATATAAAATGAGGTGGTTTTTTCTTTGCTGTTTAGGCAATAAAAAGTACTTCACTCTTTTTTGTGTTGGCAGATAGCTGACAATAAAATGTCTACTCAGAATAACACAGTTATGAAAGGGAAACTTTCCTCTTCCATATTATGTCACAGGACATACCCAATTATTGGCAAAATACATGATCATCCCTATGCTTGCCTTCAGATTAGAACAAAAAGATGAAATACTAGTTTGGTGGAAAACATTTTAATAGAGGCATCCAAGAGCAAGAACATTCTGAGTTCTGCAGTGGTAAAAAAAAAAGAAAAAAGAGAGCAAAACATTCCTCTGATTTTCTCCAGTGCCACAAATCTTCCCCTCTCTGTTCCTATGAAAAGAAAATGCAGTTCTTTTTCATCCAGGAGTAACTGGAGCTTTATACAAATTAAATGCTTGGGAGCAAAATCTCTCTTTTATTCTGAATCAGGACGTGGGTCAAGCAGATTTCTGACCAATGGGAAATGATAAATACAGTCATATTTTCACTTGCCTCAGTTCCTCATAGGATCAAAGATGAGGCTATCAACCTTAATTTATGTTCAGATATTTAAAATATTTCCAGTAGAATTCTGGATTTTTAAGGAGTTGTCACTGAGCAACACCTGAAACTGTCCCACTGTACTAAGCTATGGCAGCATTTTTTCCCATCAGGTACTAGTTCAGCAATCCTCTTCATGTCTAATTCTTTGACAGCAATTCAGTTTTAGATGGCTTATAATAGGCTCTGCCTGAATTCTGCCAAGATTGAATTGTTATTGATTGGTGCGAGGCAATGGTGTAGAAGGGTGCATTTCCACAGCTTGTATTTGGATGGGTCAGATCTTTTGACAGCTGATTTTGTTAGAAAACCTGGGGTCATTGTGGGCACTGATTATTACACACCGTTGCATTTCTTCCTCAACTGCAGGGTCAGCTCCTTACTCTAAAAAAAAACACAAGTAATTTTCTTTCTAAGGTCTATATAGAGGTTCTTTTATGTAGGAAAGGACATTATAATTATAAATTTAGATATAATCAGTACATTATAATTTGTACATAACAGTTATAATTGTTATGTACATACAATTGTAGCAATGCAAGATGCCAAGTGCCAGTTTCCTACCTGGGCTCGGCCCACCAGTTTGCAGGAAGCTTCCTTGTAAGCCCATTTTTTCCCATCACTACAAATTCAACTTCTCTGCAGAAGATGTTGCAGCGCTTGGCACTGTTGTGTAAGACAAACCCGTCCATGTTCCACTTCTACACGTATAAATGCCAAAATGCACCAAGTCAACAAAAATTTATGTATTTGACTTCAGAAGATGAAATTATGTCATTAGTAACATTACAGTGATTTTATTACTGTTTCTTTGATTTAAATTGTTAGTGGTTCAAACATCTTAATTTCAGAGTGAATTATATAATTGTTTTTTGTTGCTTGTTTATCCATTTTTTGTATAATTAGGATGCAGTAATTTACTTTATATCTCTTTAGCTTAATTGAGTTAATAATATCTGCTGAGAATCATGATGTCACACTCCCAGCTACTTGGCTGGAAAACTCAGGAAAGAGCTTTCACTGGACATAAGAATTTCAAAGGGCAGCTTTTCTTCTAGACCCATAACTCTGCAAAAGTTAGTTTTGTTCAAATGACACAGCTGCATCCATATTTTTATGCTTCTTTTACTGCTCTTGTGATAAATCATACTAAAAAAATCTTTCTTGATGTGGCATGGTTCTCCCTGATGACATTGTTATCACAAAACACTATCTAGTATCAATAACAGCAAACAGGAGCAAGGACAGTCTGTATTGAAAAAGAAAACCTTAGCTTTCAGTTAGTGTCTAATAGCTGAAATTGCCTCCCTTGAACTCTATCAATGCAGCCAGTATAGCACATCCATGTGTTTCATCAACCCTTCATCTTTCCATAAGCCAGCCAGTCTAGAATGGACTCCCCCTCCACTTGGACCATGTCAGGCAGGACAGGCTCACCTGCAGCCTGGCTCCCACAGTAATGCAGAATGACTTTGGCACTAGATGAGAAGGACATATTTGCCAGGTGCTGCATGACAGGCGAGCATCTCACCCAAACTGAAATCCCATTTGGCATTGACCACTGGACAAGATATCACAAGAAGTCAACTGTGGCCCTGGGCCACAGGGTATCTCAGGCACAGTGAACAGGATTTGACTGGTGTCATTGCCATAAAGCTGTTATGGAAAATCAAATAAATTCCATATATTGGGATGAATGATCTCAATGACAATCAAATAGCATCTACATTAGAGGTAGTGCCACAAAAATCATCTGAAAAACAGAACCATGAGTACAGTAACTGTACCTAAATCTTGCTTCCTCTAGAAGTTAAATCCTAGAAATAAAGATCACAGCTAATAATTCCTGGAAGTATCACAAGGAACTTAGAGAATTATTAAAAAATTCACATCTGTCAAAAAACATGTATCTAATGCTGGCTCCTGAATGTTCAGAGCATGTATATTCCTTTCTATCCTCAAATTTTTGATAAATATTAACTTGCTGATCTTTATATGTCACATAAAGGGGAAGTTATGAAATTGCCGTTTTCCAGCTGTAAAAATGGAGGTATTAAAAATAAGACAATAATGAAGGAAAATGCACCAACCATGGTGTAGCCATGGAATACTATTCATTAAACTGCCTGTGACAATAAAAGGATGCACCACATGTTAAAAATTAAACATTATAATCTTAGCTGGGAAACATAGCACTAAAGATGTTAATGGACGTTAATGTGGATGGATCAATTCATACATGAAAATTCAGGGGGAAAAAATGAAGCTACATGAGGTGAAGAAAGAAGTTCAATACAATTTCTGTCATGCCAAGACAGCCCCACTCTCACAGAACTTCAGACAGCAGATAATCCATCCATTCTGCACCTACAGCCCACGATGTTCTCTGCTGACTCTACCTTGCCAGCTTGGGACACTCAGGTCCAGAGCTCTCTGAGTTCAGAGCAGATACAAACAACACTGCATAGCTGCTGGTAAGAATTCCAATGATCCAGTAAGTGTAGTTAAGGTACTTCTTTTCAAAGGTGACTGGAGCTAGCCCTTTCTGCCCCACAAACACTTGTGAAGCTCAGAACAACAGAGTGTCCAAGCAGAAACTCATAGGAAACTGAGAAAAAAAAAGGTCAAAAGTCTATAAAAACATACAAATGAGGGTATTCAGAGCAGAGCAGCCTTAATCTAAACCAATCTGATATAGAAAGGGCCAAGCAGTTTTACCCCTGAAGGAGCCTTGGCTTTTGAAACTTAACTTGACCACAGTCTGAGGCTGACATATATCCATTAAATGCAAATGAATACTGGAGTCCTGTATTCTGACTCACTGCAGTATTAATTTTGGAAGTATCTGTACAATTTAACCTTCCAGTGCCACAGCCAGCAGCAAGACTTCTTAAATTAGCAAAAGTAATAAACAGGAGCCTCATTAAATCTTCCTCTTCCCTGACTTTTTTTTATCCTTCTAATGAAGCTCTGTCCTGTAACTCCCCTCATTTCCCTAATTCTCTCTTCATCACTGATTTCTTTATCCTTTGATACGACGGAGTGTCGTGTCATAAGGAAAGGTAGAGCTACGTTTTCTAGAGGGCAGAGCATGAAAAGGACAGGAAGGCATATTGTTCTCAAAACTGTGTCCCAGCAAGGCAGATGGCTCATTAATGTAGCAGTCTTGCCCTCTCAGCAAGGATAAAACACACACTCACTTACACAGGGGTCAGCCTGCGAGCCATGCTCCCTCTGGCAGCTCGGCTCTATCTGCTGCTGTTCAAGCTGCCTTCTGTACTACTCAGGTTCACCTCTATGCAGCAGTGAAGTGAAAGGCTCTTTAAAAGATTTCAGGACAGCTCTTGATGCACTCCTTATAGCTTTGAATCTCTAGTTTGAAACTCTTGAGAGCCCCTTGAGAGCAGAAAAAAGAGAAAAAACAACCCCCTGGTATCATGGTCCTTTGCAGACATCATTACCTCAATTAAACAAAACAGAAATAAAGTAATTTACTGAGTGCTAATTACACCAAAAAAAAAGAGTTTAACTCAAGCAGGCAAAACAAAAAGCTAATATAATTCACTCTGAAATTCAGATTTTTTACAAGTACCCCCAGCTTCTATCAAAGCAAGTAATAAAATAAGTGTATTGTTACTAATTATAGCAGTTCATCTCCTAAAGTGAAATACATACAACTATGATGACCTTATGTATTTTGACAAATGAAACTTGAAAGAACAAACGCAGATCTTCAGTTCAGTTTCTCCAGCAAGGAAACAGGGTCAAGACTACAGGCACATAGCTTTCCCTGCTTTTATAACTTTAAAGAAAGTGTCTAAAGCACATTGACAAAGTCTGACAACCACAGATGATTCCAGGAAAGACTTTTCCAGTTTATTTTTCTTCTTCTTGTCATTTGTAGAATTGAAATAAAATTCTGTTATGCCATGGATTGCCCCATCAGGACTCCATTGACTATGTGCTAATGGAAAGTGCATTGCTCCTTGCACAGCTGTCCCTGAGCTCTCCTTCTTCAGTGCCTTGGAAACAGGTGAAATACTTTCATACTCTAGTACCACCATCTTTTTACACAGGATTTTTTCCTTAAGTAATGAGCCTTATTTGAGGTACTCTGTACCAGTAGGTACTTCAAACCTATTTCAGCAGTGATGAGGGTATAATGACAAATTGATCTACCCCTGCAAAGCTAAGGAGCACATTATGAGGGAAAGCACAGGAAATATGGGGAGGAGAAAATCTCAAAGATTTCTTCCATTTGAAGTAAATTCCTCAATCTCAAAATTGCCATAGAACATCCCAGCACACCCAGACCCTCACAACTGGGATGCATTAGCACTCCGTTTACTACCCCAGGTATTCTTAATTATTATCTTCATTCTGGGACACAATATAATTTAACACCAATGTTTTTCTAGATTTCTTGTAACTTTCAAACATTCTACTTTTCACAAATTCAGCTTTTATTGGATTTCAACTGAAGACAATCTCCTATTTGTTTGGTAGGCTTCAGCAGTCAAGGCAATTCATTAAATGAAGCTTTGGCAAATGTCTCAAAAATTAAGAGATCTTGCTAAGCCTTTTCTGTGATTCTGAGACCTTTAAAAATAGATAGAATAATTCTGAGTTCTAATGAGAAATTCTTCCGAAGCCCAAATGAGAAAGGAAAAGAAGGTATCAGGGTATATGATCCCTATTTTCTTGCTCTTGATTCTACAGATCCCTTATCTGTGGGCCTGATCTCAAAGGGAAGTTCCCAGGATCACCTGGGTTTTTACAGAAACTGTGAAGGTTTCCAGCATTTTGCAAGAAAAGGCTGTTTGTTTCTCTATTTATTTTAAATTACCTCAGCTGACTAAAAGCCTATACTTTCTACTGCAGATCAGACACGTTGGTAGGGCACTGGGGGGGAAAAAAAAGACAAAAATGGAAGTGAGCCTTCCCTCTAGGATCACACAGATTCTGTGGTCATTGGATCCCTGCTGAGACACCCCCCTTCCTAATTGATTGTCCTGCCCAGCAGGGAGCTAAAGACTCACCAGGAGCTAAAGAAATGGGAGCTGCACTTTCCAGCAGTAATAAGTGCCATTAACAAGGCAGTTCTGCCAAGAGGGTTGAAGGCATCTGTTGTTTTGTACAATACTTCGATGAGTGTTATATGCACTGTACCTGTTTAAGTATGTGCACTAACTGTTATGGATGCAATGTATGAAACAGCAAAATAACTAGGCAGAATTCTTGAGCAACAAGAAAACTTGATCTTATTCTACTCTGAGTTAAGCATAGTTGACTCTTTGTCTATTAGTGTAGCTTTTGATGTTGTAGCACAATTAAATTTAAACCCAATACACTCAACTTCTGCAACAAATAATACATATTTCTCTTTCTTCTCTTTGTGTTGAAAATATATCCTGGCAAACTGGAATCACTGTGGCGAGCTGTAAATGATGTATGAAATGAAAAATCCCTGCTCATTGCAAGGAGAAGATATAGACAGGGCTCAGCAATTGCTGCTGGGCTATGTTATTTGCTGAAATATTCAGCTCAAATGCAGTCACACAAGCCTGTCAGTGCTGACACTGGGCAGCAAACTGCATATATCATTTTTCAATCTTATTCAGGACCAAAGACTAAGTGATAGATGTATGATAAATTCAGAAAAAAATTTACAAAGATCCTAAACCAACATCAGTTGTTTGACTATTTTTTTTTACTCAAATGACTGATGTTCTACTGCCTTTGTCTCACCAATGCTGTGAACTTCAGAAACTCATAAAGTGACAAAAAGAACAGCTAGACTGGAAAATTATTAATCAACAAAGGGTTTCACCACTCTGGAAATATTTATAGACACTGCTTAAAATACACTGAATGACTGCTATGATTATTATAGGCTGCACCTTAATCAGAAGGGTCTATTGAACATTTTTGACTAAAGTCTAAGGCAAAGACTCTCTCTGTGCCTTGGTACAGAGATACAGAAATACATCTGCATTTCAGCTCAATAAACCTACTTGCACTCCTGCACAGGAGTGCTGGTACATCAGATATCTTTCTATTAACTGTTGGGACTGAGGCTATAATTGAACAATATACAGGTGTCTGCAGATTATGGAGTTCCTGCTAACCCCACACCCCCCATTTGTTGTCTTTCCACAGCTCACATTTGCTTCTATTTTACCCAGGCTACTGAAACACAGCCATGTTATGAACTGAATCAGGAATCTGGCCCAACTTTAACAAACTATGTCTAAAAAAAGGAGAGGAAAGGAGTATTTTTGGTAAGACAGGCAAGTTTTCCCTAAACACAGGAAAGGACAAGCTGAAATGTTAGACCCTACACAAGATTAATGTGAGGCAAGGTTGGGGCTTGCCCTAAAAATACCACAAACTGTTTGGAAGAGCTGTCAATTACAAACCTAAGAGTTGAGAAGAGGAAGAGAAAGACAAGGCAGCTGAGAAGAGGGGTGACTGTGTTGGCAGTAAATCTGTGACTTTTGTCTCCAGTGGCAATTGTAAGCCTGACTGACAAAATGCAGATCATGTAGCACCTATGGGGTTCTCTTTACAATTTTTTATTCTTGAAGCCCTTCAAAGATCACACAACAAGATGAAATTTGAGATTTCTTTCTGCCTGTGTGTTCTTCCTTCCCTCTCTTCCATTGAGATGGCTGCAAAGGTTAGAAACTTGTCTCACCTCCCCTGAAGGCAACCAGCAAAAGGGAACCTCAAAACGGCTTTAAAATTCACATACTTTAAAATGTATTAACTGTTAAACTTTGGGTTTGTTCAGACATTTTTTACATACACATTTTCATGCATTATGGAAGTTTGGAAGTCTAGCTTTACATACTTAATGTTTAACCTTCCAGGCACAATTTTGACTTCTTACCCCCTCTAAGTGGGTGTTAATTCAAACTAGTCAAGAGGGCACAAGCTTGAACAGAAGATCTCCTTTCCAATGTTATTTTCTCCAGACCTTTCAAAGATAAGGTTAGATATGTGTGTCTGATCCCAATGTGGTGCAAGCAGTTAATGGCCCTCAGAGCACTGGTATAGCACCTTGAGGCCAGAGTTGATGAACTGAAGGAGCAGGGACATACAGATGTCTCTACAGAAACAGCAAAGCAGTCCCACATCAGAGCTGCCTGTCTTTACCATGCAGCAGGGAACACAGCACATATAAGGGGAGCAGGACGGAGGTCACTGTTTTAAACATATAGAATATAACACAGAGAGAAGACTACACTGTAAAATCTATTTAAATAAATTACACCTGTACAGATATAAGCCCAAATAACAGAAAACAAAGATGTTAGAAGCCTCACTGTGTTAATCATCTCTTGATCAGAGGATGCGTGTTTAAACAGTGACTAGTACAATGACAGCATGGTCTGCAAATAAGGCTGCTGTGCACTACTCGTCTGAATATTTTCCCTACACATTATTTACTCAGAGCACTGTTCTAACATTCACAATACCCAGTCATGGGGCAGGACCCCACTGAGAAAACAAAGTCTAATAAAACAGCAGTAACAGGCAACTTCAGCCCTCTGTATATAAATTAGATTTCTTAATGCTGTCACAGCCTGAAGAGGAGCAGAACTCCATCTGTGCAGGGCTCTGTGTGTGTGTGTGACCAGGTGCTCAATGCCTGAGTCACCCCTTGCTGCTTTCCTGCAGCAGTGAGGGCCAGCTGGGAGCTCCCACTGTGGCTTCAGTGCAGCTTCTGGGGAGATATAAAAACCGAGATGCAGCCCCTGTGGTTAGCACAGAGGAAAAAGCCAATTGAGTGTTCTGAGAGCCTAGGAAACTTTAGAAGAGGGATTTTTGAGCTGACTGCTGTGGGGATACTATTTCCTTTATTCAGGGCCAGCAAAAAGAGCAAAAAGAAAATAGTTCATACAGCAAGATGGGTTCAGGGGAAATTAAGATCAAATTCCAATATTGAAAGTAAAAGATGCAAAATAAAACCAATTTAAATAAAAAATATTTAGTTCTAAGAGAACAAGGGAACAAGAGAAGGAGACTGATAATATCAAAAAATAAAAAGCATCAGAAATGGACAGAAGGTGAGTCCAAAACAACTGAATTATTTTTGGTAGGAGACTGTGCTGAGGCAGTACCCGGCTCAGCTACCTCTCCATAGAGTACCTGAAGCAGAGTACACCCAATGTGGGAACGTAAGAGCTGTGGCTGTGGCTGTGAACTGTCTCTCTCCTTTTGTTTTGCAAGAGCAGGCATTTGGCTATACAAGCCTTTCTTGACAGAAAAGATTCCCAGTGGTTCCATGAACCATTTCAATTTTTCCTCCCTGGAGATGAGAGAACTCCAAGTTTGCAACTTACATTTTGATTAATTTTATTTAAAAAAAGATTGTTGTAAAACAAAGAAATTTCTTACCTATCTCATGATCACACTGTTAGCTATAGCACTGGATACAAAAGGTCAGAAAGTAAAAGCCAATTTTAGACTAATCTTGTTTCAATTAAAGTTTTACATTTACCGATGGAATATTTCTTTAATTGCTTACTCTTGATACATGGGATTTCAAGATGTATTTGACACACTGGAGGCAAAGGTTAAGGTTAACAAATATAACCTCTCTCCTGAATGTCACTGCCACTGATCAGCAATTCTACCCTGACCCAAGAGTATGCTCACTTTAAATTTATGTCTGAGATTCAAATGTAAAAGTTCTTGCAGGCTCTGCTGATGGTTACACCTATCAGTCAGAAGACATATAGGCTCTCAGAAACCCATGAGTGCCTTCTTCCTGACCATTTTGGGTGAAAAGGAGTTATTCCCTCCACTCACCTGCCAGCTGTTGATCCTCAGTCTGATCTATTCATTAAGTACAGGTTATTCAGATTCATTCCTGTTAAGTATTGTGAGATTTATGATACATTCTGTTGGTTCCACAACTTATTCCACTAGCTTATTCTACCCATATATGTGACATTCATAAAAGTGCAGGACAAATACATTCTGCACTGAGTCCCATAGTTCTGGTCCTCACAGATTCCTCACCTACAGGATGGTGCATGTCTACTCTCATTATGCATCTAGGACCCAGTCAGCTGATGTTGTGCAGCCTCTCAGAAGTAGCCATATCTCCAGATTTGGCCTGGTTACAAGAGAAAATACATATTAACTGCAATAACACATGGAGACAAACTAATCTTCATGCAGATATCCTAAGGGAATTGTAGAATGAAATGGCTGAGTAGCAAGTAAAAAAAGTTATCTGCCTAAAATTATCTACTTCTGCAGGGGACTTGAGGGCATTTTAATTTGTGGTTATCCTTCAAAAAGGTATTGAGGTGATTATGGAAGCCAGGCACTAGTACAGTTTTAAAAAAAGTGCTGAAACAACTGCAACAAGAATAAATTACACATGTAGGGACAGGCAAGCACAGCTCCTACAAAAGATGATGTGTCACTGTCATCTATTTAGCACTTTGGGGATTGTAAACAAAAGTGAATGAGGAAGAAACAGCAAATATTTATGTGGGTTTCTAAAGCTTTTGACAAAAGAAACTAGATCTTGAAGTCAAACAATGTCATAGTTTAGATACTGACTGGAAGACGAGAAACTAAAAAAAGGAACAGCTCTTAATATGATAACTAGATGAGATTGAAACCTATTAGTTATTGTGTTAGTGGTTTTCTTAATTATCTTGTAAAGTCTTGAAATTAGTATTATTCTAGAGCACCTGACTAAAAAAACCTTCTTGACATGCTCACATGAGTGAAATTAAACAGCTATCTTCAACCTAAGGTTCTATAGATACTGAATTTTTGTGCTGGCAAGGAAAGATCTCCTCTAGGTATGAAGGTCAACTTTGTCTTTCTGTAAGTATAGAGGCAATGCCTCGTACAAGTACGGGGTTGTGGAAACAGAAAGGAAGTGTAAGAAGTAGTATCAGTTAAAAACCCAATGAACATTGAAAAACAAATTTCCAGGTTTATTCTAAGCCCTGAATATTAGTGGGGAGATAAACACCTAGGTAAAAGCAATGATGGAGACATCACAGTTTGACGGAATTTTTTTAGACTATTTTGCTAATCTGATGATTTTTAGTTTTTAAGGTAGTCTTAGGTGTCTGTTTAAACATATATTGGACAATGGACTTTGTGAAGAAGAAACCAATGGATTCCTTTTTGAGGAAGGAGTAGAAACCTCCCCCTTGCTGTTGTAATCATGCCCACTTTTAAACATGAACCATGAGAATGCAGTGACAAAAAGCCACATGCCAATACTACAGTCTCTGATTATGTACTAGGCTTTTTATGATAACTGATCATGTTGGTCCCTTCAGGTTTAGCAATTCATTTGCATTAAAATAATAAGTCTTCAAAGAATTTTTAAAAATCCAAGAAACGTGTGCCAAATCATAAAAAATCCTAAGCATTGAAGTCTTCTGTATCTCAAACAGAGCTCACAGAAAAGCTATTCACTGACCAAAGAGAACAGAGGAATCCAAGAACTGCCCAGAAACTGCAAAGGCAAATTAAGAAAAACAGATCAAGTAGCAGAACTGGTACCTGAAAGAAGGAGATAAATTATAGGGGTGCTCCAGTGCTGTTACTATTAATGCAGCAAAAGATCTATATTGTATATTTTACTACAAGACCTATTTAATCAGCATGCCTGAAATCTTCACACCAGCCATATGACCATGGTGCAATTACCCAGAGTGTGGACTGCTTTACAAGAGAAGTTTAAAACAGTCAGCAGTATATTTGGCTTTTCTATTTATGCAACATCAAACATTTCTTTAGAGCACTGTCTCTTACTCACTAAGACAGCCCTCAAGACACACTACAACCATACTCCCAAAATGGGCAAAATGTGGAAAAACTGGCGAGCTCTTTTCTGCATCAATATTTTGGCTGTCAGCTCTGTCAGCAATTGATAGCTACTTTTGAGAAGACGCTAACTGTTCATTACACCTCTGAGCTTTACAAAGATCATATACCAGAGCTTCATGACCAAATTAACGTACAGTCTATCCGCTTCCCTAAGGCCCCTTCCCTGGTATTATTATTGCTGGTAATATTGTAAGTGTAGTGTGAAATGGCCAATTCACACATACCATGTTTTACACATTGTCTGAATCTACTGGAACATGATTTTCATAAGAATGATGAGAGTAATAAACATCTTCTGGCAGAGACTTGCAAAATCTGCACACAGTTTACTCATGCAGTAATGGGCCATAGAACTGCAGGAGAAAAGCAATGTACATACACATGAATAAATTAAAAGATGAAATGTGAACCCAATGGAATGCTTCTCTTTTAGATATTTACAAAAAGCACGTATAGTGTGAAAAATCTGCATACATTCTCAGCAGCACTCACAATAGTCAGAGAAATTAGAACATATTAGTTTCTAAAATGAGACTTTATGGGCGAGCTGTCAGGGATCCAATCTCAGCAGTTGCCTCTACTGATCCTAGGTTTGAGCTCTCCACATGGGCTGAAGGCTGAAAAGGCCTTAAAAAGTACTCTCGCCTACTAACCAATTACATGGATTACTTCTAATCAAAAGAATAATAAAATTGCTGTGGATTTTCTAAAACTGAGAGAAGAAATTCAGCTTTTATGTTGGAAGAATTCCACCAGCAGACCAGAAGTTAAGTTTTGTGTAGAACACAAATAAGAGTGAGGAAAAGACTTCTGATTTTTTTAAAAGTGAAAACTCTGATCACCTCTCAGTATTCAGATTACTTATTTGCATTGTCAGTGCAGCAGGGCAAATTCTTCCTTAAGAAGGAACCAATTTGAAGCCTGAAATTGTAAGGTAATTGACATTCTGCATACTGCTGCTGCTTCAAAGGGACTGGGGGACTTCAGCTCCTGGTGTTGCCAGCAGCATGTAGCAAGTATTTCCTGCATCTGCTGAGATACCAAACGTTCAGAGAAACACAACTGATGATGGTAACTGGTGTAAAAAGCAAAGTTTTGTCATGAAGGTAATGAGAGCAGTCTTAAGTGCACAGGAAAACCAGCTGGGATTTTTTGCTTTTCATTTTAGGAAATTTACTCAGATCATGAAAATAACACTTAAACCAGATAAGCTCTGTATCAAATATGATAGATTCTTGGGAGAAAAAAAAACTGAGGAAAAGCCACATTTTTTTGGCATTGGCAATCAACAGGACTTAACAAAACACTAGGATATTACTCATTGTCCCATTCTCCTGTTCTGTATTAGAGATGTGGTTCAGCCACAGCTTTCCTTCATTGCTTCTCAACAGCTTCTAATTCTTGCTATATCTGTAGGATTTAGCTTTGAGAGTTTTTATCTACCAGTGCCTTGCATCAGATCAATTAAGTGACTAATTCCTGGTGTAAAAACCAGCCAAACATGTCTTCTTCAATGAGAAGTCAGGTAGGACTAGCAAAAAGGGTTTGACATGTTTTTTATCTTATCTCTCCTCTAATGTCACTTACATTAAAGTCCCATACCAAGTTTCACACTAGGAACTGCTCGATGAAATCCTCCACTCATCCATTTTCCAAAATTCCTCCAGTTGCCCAGTGGCATGAGTGCCATGGACTCTCACAAATTGCCAGCTTCTGAGAACTAGATATTTTGTTGTAGTTTTGCTGAGACTTACTGTGCCTGGCTTCCATTTATTTATTTGCTCTTTCTCTTGCATTAAAATAGAGGGCCATGCCATGTAGCAGAAGTGACAGAATGCATTCCTGATTGACATGAATTCCTGAAACATGAGTTCTTTCATGTCCCTGTGAATTGATCATGTCTTTTATTCCTCTGTTACATAACAACATATAAAGAAGTTCAGTTATGACAACATTTTCTTTAGATCTGTGAAATTTAGGGTAGATTTTGCCTTTCATGCTACATTTCAATATTATTCTTAGAGTAAAATTGAATTAATATATGCCTTCTCAAAGTCCAAAATATCCTCCTTTAGCTTCTCCTTAAGGATTTTTCTTAGTTCAAGATGGAATTACAAAGAAGAAATTGCAGTTGAAAGAACTGCAACATTTTTGCAATCATTCCAACAACTTGGATCAACTTCTATTTAGTACTTTGACTACAAGGACAGTATTTCATTATTCTGATAACTATTTCCAGTCCCTTTCTTTACTGACATGTTCTGGAACTTAGCAATGATAAAATTATCTCAGAAAGTAAAAATTTTCCCAGTGAAAAGTCTTCACCTGCACTTTTCCACAGTTTTATCTTTTTATTGCATCTTACAAGACTAAGCAAACAAATAAAACCCTGTTGGAAAACAATATGAATTGAAAAATAGAAATGTTGGCAACAGTCCTCCAGAGAACACAGTTTATCTTCTTTGGGACAGAACAGCTCCGTAGTTTATGAGTTTTGCATGTTCAGAAATCAATTCCTTAGAAGCTTCAGTATATTCCTGACAATAATAGAATACTTTTAGGGGAACTGTGATAGGCAGTGCCACACACTGGGGTTTCCCAACAATACAATTATGATAGAAAGTTATCTAAAGGTAAAAAATAACAAAAATCAGCCAGGTTTGGAGACTTAGAGGAGAGAATTACTTGGTTACAACTAAAAATCTACCTGATCATTACCTATAATGCAGCCATAAGGAAGAAACAGACTGCAATAAAAAGAAGGAAAAAAACCCTAACTTTTTTCAGCACACTTTTTCCTACATTCTTTTGCTACTCTAATAATATCTAATAATAATAATTACCATATTAATCATACACAGAGAGACTATTCTGAACTGTAGGAAAAGGTGGGGGGTTGGTTCTCATGGTCTGAGCTTCTCAGTTTCTTGGTCTTTCTACTCCAAAGTACTCTGCCTCTGAGTCTCACATTCCATTTTGTAACACAAGAAAGTTCTGTCTAATGGAATTTCCAAAAGAAAGGCATATATTATTTACATCTGTAGCTACCATTTAAAAAAATGGTGCTTTTTTATTCCCCTGGTATCTTTTTCTTCAGTATTTTCAGTGCAAAGTTTCATGAACAAGTACACACTATGAAAAAGACCCCTACCAAGAAATACCACAAGAAAGTAAGAAAGTCTTTTCATGTTAAGTAACTGTTAAGCATGTTTAGTCAAAGAAAAAAAGAAAAAAAAAAAGAAAAAAAATGAAAAAGCCCACAGGAATGTTTTTTGTTGTGGCATTCATTAAGAACAAAGGCATAAGGCAGTCTCTCAGGCAGCCCATTTTGACAGATTTGAAACCCATGCAGTTTCATTAACCCTGGCTCTTGTGAATTTCCCGGTGCAGTAATACAGACTGCAGTCAGAGACTATCCATCAAAATGATGATATGTTGAAAACTGGATCATAATTTCTTTAGATTAAGAGGTTCCTTTATATTTCAAAGTGTTCTAAAATCCAAAATGAGAAGTACCTCTGCAAGCGGATTTGTTCTCAAGTGCTTTTAAGTATACGCTTTAATTTCTATTCCTGCTTTATCTAATCATCACCAGAAGTACTGAATCTCAACACGTTTGATAAAATTAAGCCTTGTGGTAATGAACCTGAGTAATGTTTCATGTAAGTCAGAAAACTTGTCAAAGGGAGTATATTTGACCATTAATTTAACTATAGTGAAGTGAAAATATTTTCCAAATTTACATGTACAAAAATAAACAAGCAGAAAGGACCCTCAGTTATGCGGGGCAAACCACTCAGTAAAAGTTTCTGATTTAATTTGTACAGAGGTACTGAAGCAAAGATACTTTGAATCCATACTCATAACTGTGAAAATAAAATTGTCTAGCTACTGATGGAACACTAAAATTGAGCCAGCTGCAAACTTTGTGCATGGATGTAAAAAGTCCAAGCAGTGGCATTGACTAACCCAACACACTATTGCTCTGTCCAACAGCCAAGTTGAACTGAAAACCTTGGAGTGTCCTAAACTATGTGACATCACTGAAGTTATGCCAGTGGCTGTGTAGGATCAAGCCCTTAATGCTGCGAAATGGTAATTTGATCTCGCAAAACAAGAAATGCTGCCTCCTCAGAACTGCTGGGAAGGAGAATATTGGGTCCCCAGTATGTAGGTAATATAGAAAGGACTGTAGTCACATGGCCTAAATTCCTTTTAAGTCATTGTGTCTAGTATTTCCCATGGGCTCAGCACCTTTTGTGGTCTAGATAAGAGCCAATAGGTAATGTAAGGCATAGGGACAAAGTGAAATTTAAACTGTGTGAATGTAGGCACTATTGAAAACAGGTGATATTATTATCTTCTTTTCACTTGTGTAATAGAAACATTTTCTATAGCTTGTTGTTTGACATTAATGGATAACATGTATGAGAAAGCCCACTCCATCTGTTCGAGAGTTTTCTTATTATTTGTCCCAGAGGTAAGAACTGATAGCTACAGCATTTACTCATTACAGGTGAAGTGACTGGAGTACAGGAAAGAGTAAAATAGAGATTTAAGAACAGACTCCTAAAAAAGAGATATACTGGATCTAAAATACAATATGGCCTAATTGTAACACTGTTGAGTAAAAGGTTTTTCTTGCCATGAAACAAATAAACAGAACTATATATAGGCACAAAAACAGTCCATTTTGAAACATATGTCAAGTATTTTCTTAAGCTTCCAAACTCTCTAAATTTCTAAATATGCCTGAGGAGAAATAAAATTTACCATACAACATTTTTTGCATAGTAAATTTGCAAGACACTACTTTTTATAAATTGAGATGTTTTTCTCCAAACATAATTGTGTAAATTTTATGCCCGTATACTATTTCCTGAGAGATGTAGGGAATATTTGAACTTACCTCTGGAAAGGATCATCCTAGTTTTTTATAAGTACTATTGACTGTAAATAGCATGGTTTTACTTTTATCTTTTTTTGTAAAACATGAATAAGTAGATTCTTGTTCCCAAGAAAATATTTATTATTTACAAACTTTTTCTGAATACAAAAACACACCCCAGACTATAATGATGAACATTTTCTTATGGCATTGCTGTTTGTATGAGCAAAAAATAATTTTGGATGGAACTAGAGATGTAATTAAAACATAATCACAAAAAAACTTTAGTGAGTGTATTAATATCTTATCAAATCCTTACAAGTGAACCCATATCAGCAGCCAGTGCCTTTCTGGCAAATCACTGGTATGAAGACAACAACCTGAAGTGGCTTCATGAACCTTAGCTGTCATACTGGCAAATCACAAAAATACTGCACTGACTTGCTGTTAATAATGCCTTCCAGTGCACCAGAGGAAAATGCATTGTCCCTAAAAAAGGATAGAATCTCACTCTTTAAATCTTTTGATTATTTAAAAAAAAAAAAAAGCCTATGTCTTGCAGAGTAACTACTAAAATCTTTCAGTATTAGTCTGCATTGGCTCTCATGTCTATGTAATGTTTCCTTAACATGTAATTTCCATTTAATTTTAAACATTATTTTTATTTTAAGCACTATTTCTATGGCTGTACATTTTTATATATGGCTAAAGAATTAGCAGGTGATTGATTTCCATCATCATGGGACTCACTGTAAATACATTTGATATTTAAATAGGAACTAGCCATTGACTCCATAATCCTTTGTGCCACACTTGTCCTGTGAAAGTGTAATGACAAAAGGCAAGTACAGTATTTGTCAGGATACCCTCGCTGCCTCCTCTATCCCCACAGGCAGTGACTGCAAATGTCTGTGACTTCGGGTTGCTGTTGGGATATTACTGTGCACATGCCCAAAGGGAGCTCTGGGAAAGACATTTGCATTCATGTTAAGACAGAACTCAGCTGCCTTCCACAGGCACTTACTGCCCATGACAAAATGACTGGCTGCTACATGGAGAGAAAGCTGAAGGACATAAACATGGAGCACTGTGTTTGGTCAAAGATTAAGGCTTTTTTCACAAGGGATTCAACAAAAAAAACAAAGTAAGAGATGCATGTGCTGAGGCCTCATTGAGGTAAATGCAGATTCAGTGTTTCTAAACTTGCCATATAGATAACCTCTATTTTCTTTTTCTTATTTTTTTTAATCATATAATCTCATAAAGAAGAGTTTAAATGTGAAGTTAGTGACTGCTGATCTTGATACTGATGAAATTCTGTGTTACTGTGGTCACAGGCATAGGCACTGCTCTTGTTGCCTCCAGAGAGCAGTTTGGTGGCTGAGTTCTACATGAGGACACATTTGAGCTTGTAAGGCTGACCACATGGGAGGATCAACTCCAGGCTCTCTGGACTGTCCCCTTCAGGGTCACAGGTAGATTAGGGCTCAGCATAGCAAGTTGCGGGGAATTAGGCTGTTTTAGCAAGACTTCTGTATGTAATCAAGGCCTAAATATCTTAATTTTTTAAATATGTGAAATCTCAATAAAATAAACCTTTATCCTAATTTTTAAAAAATATCACAAACAAACAAAAACAAACCCCAAACAAACAACCACCTAGCTGATGAGTGACAGAAAAAAAACCAGCACACACATTCACCTAAAATCATGCACCCAAACACCCCTCTGTGTGACAATACCAAGACATTAAAATAGCACATATTCAGTTTTGGTCCTGTAAATGCTTACGAATCTATTTATATTTTACATATAAAAATTTGAAGGGAAACAATCCTTCCTACTAAAATTGCATGCACATAGAGCCAGTAATGATTTTCATGATCATTTGATATTTGTTTGTTGTTAAGAATCATATCGATATCTGCCTTGAATTCTGACTCACTATTTAGCAAGATGCAATTTTATTTCCCTATAGAAAAGACAGACTGATGAGAAATTGCTTGAAAGACCATGTCCCACAGTAACCAGTTCCAGACAGCTTGTATGACATTTCCCTGGGAATGTAAAGGAAAAACTGAGAAAGAGAATAAATTCACTTGGGGCCTCTCCTTCAAGCTATGAGCAAATGAATCCCTGTTTGTGGTTCTGCTGCAGGCTTGGAATATGGTAAAGTTGTGGGATTAGCAGAAATCAGACATTCCTGTCTCTGAAATGAAAACTTTACTTACTATATTCAGAAGAAGAGGAAGACGCGAGTAGAAAAAGTTATGAAAAATACCATTCTGTAATTTAAATCTGTCTGGTGTGGGTCTAAATATACAGTTCTGGCCATTTTCAAAGAATGTCAGAATCAGTATTTACCATGGGCACATCTGCACAAGATTATACACAGACATCTTTCTTAACTAAAAAACAAAGTGTTATTAATGTCCCTTAGATGTATTTTTGCTCTATATTAAATGAATGTAACAAAATATTTATGAAAGCTTAATAAACATCTACACTTTTGATACAGACAAAAAGTATTTTATGAACTAATATAGAAACACAAGCCTCTAGAAGGAAAAATATTGCTTTGGAAACTGTTTTCTGAAGGACAATCAGCAAGTCATTACTTTTAAATCCCAAAAAGTACCGTTAATACCGAAAACAACTGAATACTGAAAGGCACAAACGACACTACAGAGAACAAACAGTAGCATAAAAAGCAGCATTTACCAATTAGACAGTCTACATAAAAGCATGCACTGTGATATGGCAATTACAGAAGTACTTCTGGTGTGCAAGGCATGCAATAGGGATAAAACTAACTGACAATACAGCACTAGAAAGTATGAGAAAAACATTTTAATGTGTACACCTACAGAGAGTAAAATATAAACCAGAAGTATGTAATCAAGCGCTTTTTTCTTGAGACAATGTGCTGAACAGACCAAGAAAGAAAAAAACCAGGAACTAGTGTGTGTAATCTGACTATACAATAAACATAATGACTGGTGTATTTGAGATTTACTGTTATTATCTCTAATTTGCTAGCCAGACTGTCTTTTCTCTAAGACAAGCAGTATGTGACACTTCACTGGAAGAATGCAATATTGCAAATCCTTTCCATGGATTTCTTGAAAGATTCTTATAAAATCACAAACAGAGAACTTGGGTTTTAATTAATACAGCATAGGTGTCATATCTTTCCCACAGGTTCAAGCATTGATAGGAAATTTAAGATGACATCTGGCCAAGCAGGATTTTTTTCAGTTCTGTATCACTGACAGTATCTGGGTCACAGAAGCCCTCTTTTTTCTGGACAGCAGAGAATTTTATTCCAAAAAATTAGTTTTAAATACTCCCAAATAGTTGCAGCTAAGAGAAAACATGTTTTGGTCATGGTTTTCAGCAAGCTAAGCCATTTTGAATTCTGCAGGCTTGGTATGTCATTGCAAAGACACATGAGATTTGATTATGTTGTCGTGTTGCATCCCTCAGCAGTTCATTGACACATTGCAGGCCCTCAATCCAGTTTTTGTGCTTCTTTCTAAATTTCTCTTTGAAAGCTCTGGGGCCAAGGATCTGTGGATCCTGACAGCATCTATTTTCATGTGACCACCATTCACTTTAATTGGTTGTTACCCTGCTTTGTGGAAGACACAGGATGGGAAGAGCCAGCCCAACAGCACCACACAATAGTTACATTATTCAGCTCTGCCAGTGTTTGTTTACTCCAAGTCTCAATACAAAAATTCATACCTGAAACATTGAGGGGGAACCCCTACATCTCAATTTAACCAGTAGTATAAGAAGTGACTTTAGCTAAGGATTTTCATTCTGACTTTAATTGTAGTCTACAGAAATCAACCCTCCATTGGCCTGTGTAGGCCATTTTAAGTACTTTTGAAGTTGCAGTTGGTTTACAAGCAAATAATTTTCCAATGCCTTCATATGAAGCCAGTGGGGATCATCTAAACATCCACACTGATCTCTGTCTAAGAGACATCACCTCAACTGTGATCTCACCGATTTCTTACCTTGTCCCATTTGAGTTATATGACATAAAAACAACATACCTAGATTTCAAAATTAATTTTATCCCAGCCAGGGCATAGAGTCAAAATGCTGCATGGTCCTGGCATGCGTAAGACTACTTTACCCACAAACACAAGTATATTAAAATTCTGACACAATTTACTGCAAGGTAATGTCTCAGAGGCTGTTCAATATATTTTAAGGACTGATACCTACCTTGTGTTTCTTTTTCTACTGGGGAATACAGCTGATGGCACTACAACAATATTATTTGTAAGATCATTCCATGGGAAAATATGGTGCATATCTTCCAAAGATCTTTCTAATATAATATTCAGGAACTCAAACATCTCTAGTTTTCCCTTAGATTTTAAGGTCATTAAATGAGTGTGGAATCCTCATACAATTTTCTCCATTGATTAGTAACAGATCCTAGGGAGACTTTCTTGAAAGGCACTTTCAGTTTTCCTCCCATGCCTGAGGTTTACTCAGAATCCTAAAGATATGAAAGCATAAATGCCACAATTGAGCCCCTGCTATATGGCCTTGATACATGTCACTTTAGCTAAGTGATGTTGTCACACTTATGTCAGCATTTACACTTAGATAACAGGACCTTGTTTTCTATCTTTTATGGCCTGGATATTGTTTGTGTCTGTTAAAAATAATTTTGCCGAAATTGATATTAAAGTTCAAAAATTCTTAGTTTTCCTCTTCTTCAAGATGACAATTTCAGTTCTTAAGATGTAAACACTAATGTTCAAGACAGACATGGACCACAATATTCTGCCAGAGTTCATTTTTACTGCAGAAATTTTAATTTTCATTTTCAGGGCAGGTTAGCAAATCAAAACTGGTTCCCAACATTGTGCCTTTGGACCCCTATGTATTCAACCAAAGCTGAAATATTGAATGAGGCTGAAGTGCAACTGTATGTTATCTTCAGAAATTATTTAGAAGTCCCTTTTGTTATGAAGCAATTCTAGACTGCTTAATAGATTAATTAAATTAATAATCAGGGAGAGGAAATTACAAGTAGAAACAATTCTGAAAATATTGTCTTGTCAAAACTCATTTCTTCTGCCACAAGTTTGGGGATTATTGTGTCATTTTAATGAAACAAACCATCCAATTCATTCTGTTAGGATACAGCATCTGGTCTTCTTTATTTGGGAGTCTCCTACACTGCTTCTCCACCTCTTCACTATACAGACTGTGACTACACTCTCATATAACTTAGGTCTGAACATGTGAATGCAGGGAGTCTGAATATATTTCAATTCATCTCAGAGAAAATCACTTGGAATTGTGAATTAATTTGGGTAAATCACTGTTTTTTCTCTGGCGTACATTTCTATTTCCATTAGAAATTATTTCACAGTACCCTCTATAATCTCAGTTATTATCCTTCTGCTGGCAATATTATATGGCAATATTATTATATTATTGCAATATACATGGAAACAAACACAGTTAAGGATTTTGAAGGTTAAAACATGTAGCATCCACTGATGGGAATGAAATCCACCCTAGAAATCACACATATACATACACACATATATATGGTATGTATGTGCATATGTGTGGAGAGAGATGTATACATGCATTGCCAAGTGTAAATACTGAGCAGATATGTCATATGTCTCAGATCCCTTCTACTTTATGCATTGTAAAGAGAGCGTTTGAAATACTTGGAGCTTTGCAATCCTGACAAATAACATGAAAGCATGTTTTCTTCCTGCTTCATTAGAGACATTTGTAGTTAATGTTTGTAGAATATAAATAATGCAGTTTGCAGTTCTGCATAATTAAAGACACCCTATGTTAATAAAATAACTCAGAAAGAGATGCAAAACACAAGATGTAAATCCTCTGATGCCTTTAGCCTAAACTTAGATAAGTTTAATTACAATTGTGTTGCTGTACTGTAGACTACAAAAAAAAATTTTTTTGTCACTTAAAACGTATCAAAGTACACACCCATTTATGACATTTGTGAAGAAGAGCAAACAGTATAATAGCCCACATGTGGATACTTAAAGTTTATGGATTACTAGAATGCACATTTGCAGTAGTAGCTTATGAAAAGGGAGGAAGTTTTCTGGCAGAAAAAGCTACAATCCTTTATTTTAAGGGTCTTCTGATAAATGAAAGAAGCCAGAATTTATGTTGTCCACAGTGTGGTGCTACTATGGAGAATAATTTAATGTAGCTTTCTGGATCACAAATTTAATTATAGTTGGACAAGCTCAGTGTTGGCATGGGGTTTCTTTGAGGGAGGAAACAAAAAGCAAGACAACATAGATTTCTGCTCTTACCCCTCTCTGCTTCTCTTAAAAGAAATGAAAAAAAATCTCCACAAACAGTGTACCTGAAAGCCAGTACTTTGTTCATGTTGACCTCAGTGTACAGTCTCTGTCAGTCACTTACAAATAATCAAACTTCACAAGAAAGCGCAAATCAATTCCAGAGGGAGGTGTGCTTGCCTACACCAGGGGGGTGGAACCAGAAAATCTTTAAGATCCCTTCCAACCCAAACTAGTCTATGATTCTGTGAAGTGTCCCAGGTCCAAGTCACACAAAACAATATGATGATAGTAAGCAAATGTAGCAATGTCATAATCTCTCACATACTTCCCCACCAAGAGATAAATAATAAATAATGTCAAAATAAAGAAAAGTGAGATAAAGAAAGTTACAATGCAGATGGAGGGGGGGAAAAGTGTTTTACTCACTAGTAGTTCAAATAAATTTACTGAGGAAGTAAAAAAAAAAACTGCCTTTTGGTAACTTGCTCTCATAACCCTCAAACTGTACAGTAAGCTGCCTAGACAGGCCCATGTTCTTATAAATTACATCCTCACTTTCCTAATTTCCTCTTACTTTATGTTACACTTATTTATAATACCCATATTGAGTTAGCCTTGACCCTACAACTGAACTCCAACTGCTGACTGCCAGTTGCAGGCTCTAAAGGCCAGGCTGTGAGATCTTGAGGTAAAAATCAGATCTCCAGGAAACTTGTGCAGTCTCACAAGGGCCTCTCTCTGTTTGGGCCCTTTGGGCAGGACTCTAATGCGCACAAGGACTATGCTGATTAAGGTCCACGGGGTAGAAGGATGTGTTAAACGTGAGATGCCCTACCAAAGCAATTCCACAGAAGACAGGGTTGAACTCTGGTTTGGGGGTTCTTGTCTTTAATCCACAAAATTAAAATCTTGTCATAATGTAAAGGTAGATATAAGAAAAAAAAAAATTACTCCACAAATTCTGGGGAAAATTTTACCCTTGCAAAACTTAAGGATTTTTTTAAAAACCCTCTTAAAAAATCAAGAACATGAGAAGTAAGAGGAAACAGACTTTTAAAAAAAGAAAGACAAACATATGAGAGATATTTAGCAGATAGAACTCTATTCTGACAAAAAAAATTCTACAAAAGCGGGGATCTTATCTCTCTTTATTGGTGTGAGCAATCTATGAGAGTAATACAGTTTTTTGTATTTTGGATACTCTGCAAACAGAAGAGGTCATCTGACAGAAGCACTCATTCGGGTCAATGCAAAATTGTAACTTTTGCCAAACAAAAGATTTTGAATCAGCTTGTATATTTAACCTGAAACAACTGGAGACTACATTGATGTTCCTCAGCGCATAGGTTAGATGTCTTATATGTAGCTCACTCTTGAAAGGGTGTTACTTATGGAAAGAAAAATCTATAAATTTATTAGAAAAATATTAATACAAAGCTTTTATAATGTCCCTTATTTGCAATTTCCTGAAACGATGGATGAATTTGGGTCATATTTAATACTAGGTTTATCTACCTGAAACTCCATTTTAATTTTCCTTTTTTACAGTTTAATACCTACTGAGGAAGAAAATTCACTTAACTGTACTTGTGAATGGGCAATGAAGTTATGTCTTCCAACATTAACCCACCTTCCTCATCTGCTTGTTATTCATGGAAATCCTTGCTTTCCAAGAAGATGCACAATTATAATGGAATACCAAGTTCAGATTTATTAACCTATACCACAGTAGAGCTACATAACTTTTCCTGGTGATTTCTCCACAGAACCAAGCTAAAGAGATTAGAGGTCTGACAGGGAGAAGAGTAGCCTCTAATTTGGACTGCTGCTCCTGGCAGCTTTAACCCAAACTTACACATGGCTTCAAGAGCTATTTCTGAAGCATCTCCAGCTCCATCCCATGGCTCTGTCTACAAGAATGAAGCTGCTCTGCTCCACCTTAGATGGCTTCATCTAAAAGCTCTCTTTGGTATTTGGAGGCATCAGGCTGAATATACACTTCATAAAATACCCCATTCCAGGAAGGAAAGGGGTATCCATCAATTAGTGTTAAGCTTGTACTTTCACCTTCAGTGAAAATTTAGTATAATGGCTTTTTCTACCCACAGAATCCACCTAGGCTTAACTGCTACTGGGCTTTTTCTTAAGCTTTGGAAAAGGAGATGCCCATAACAGCATTAAACACTCCCTGTGTCTGACAAATACCAATAATGTCTGTCAAAGTGTTTCCATGTTCACAGAGTACCTATGGGAAACATAACTATTCCCCAATACACACTGATGAAAAATTATTTGCTCACTTGAGGTTTCAATTGAGTGAAATGATATCATGTCATGGAAATGTAATATATTAAAAGAAGACACCCCTCCCCTTCATTATATATCTATTTCAAAATCAATTTTTACCAGCATTAAAAGAAATTTCTGAAAATACAATATAATAGAATAAAATATAATATAATTTATCGTATTATAATTCAGTGCTTCAGGATTTTTTCTCTATTACATCTCTCAGTATTTTTTTTCCACAGTGAAGTTCATTTGCATAAAGCATAGTGCTAGGAAATGTATTCCTTCCTGACATTAGAAGTACTAGTAGCAGTGGTGCTAAAACTGAAATTAAGGACAACTGCATTCTTGAGAGGTGAAAAAAGTGAGCTTTTAAATGTTTGAGAGCCTTATGTTCATTGAGACCATCTATGTAAACATAGGAAGGGATTAGGAAGTTACATTTCCTTAAATTAAAATGAGCCTATACTAGAAGTCAGTCTAATACTAAGCTATTTAATATCAGCCTTTTCTATTGATTGAAGGAAAATTTCGAATTTAGCTCAACTGAACTGTGTACACTGCACTAGAAGGATATGGTGCATAGATCAAAATGCATACAATAGCATGTAAAAATCAGTGGAGTACTTCTGTTACTGCAGTGGTCTTTGAATTGCTCCTACAAAGCCTCATGCAACAAATACAAGAGTCTGTCATAAACCATCAGGATAAAAATGCAGACTTAGAATCTGACCTGGGATTTTCTCAAGGGTGAACCCCCTTGTCATTTAAGCACTGCATTAGATGAAAGCTTAGCCCTATGCTGATCTAAATAATCAATGCGGCATTATTTGGAGTTCTGTCATAAATCTGCATGATTCTTTGCCAATTTTTGTTCTTTTCCATGCATGGCATGTCAGGCTGATGAAGGAAGGCTTGTATACTGGGAAAAGATTTTAATTAATTGCAAGATTAAAGTATTGTCATGAAACAGATGAATAGTTCTCATGAGTCCTCGCTAGGCTTCCAAAGCAGCAATGCCGAGCAGACACTTTCATGTCTTCAGTGCTTCTGCTCAATTTCCCAGAAAACACAACCCAGCAGCACATCCTACTTGTACTGGTACCAGCCAGCGTCCTGCAAAACCCACCAGGCAGGCTGCAAGCAGAATCACAGCCTCAACCTTTTCTTCATACTTTGTGACAAGAAACAGTATAATATTTTTCATTTAAAGGTAGAGTACACTTAAAAAATACAAATTAATACAGCCAGTATCTAGATGTCTTGCATTACAGTAATCTTGCTCTAGCTACATCGATATAGCTCCCAGAAAAACTTTTTTTGGATATACACTATCTTCCTGGATATATGTCCTCTTCTGTAACACATGGATTTTTGCCATTTTTAAAATCTACCTATTTTATGTGTTTTATTATTATATTAATAACTCGATTTTGCTGAAAAATGGGACAGGATTGATAAAAAAAACCTGAAATCACTACATCAGCTGTGTGACACAAGACATTGATAATAAGCAAGGGGTTTCTGCAGATAGGTGGAAAGCAGCAGAGCTGTTATTACTTGATATTTTTGTCAAGGGTGGGTAAAGATTGTATGCATCTTCTTTAATATCTTGACCACAAGGAGAAAGATATTAAATTAATAGCAAACAAATTAATTCATCAATTCTTCCCTACCATGAATAAGCTGAACAAAATAAATGGTGTCAATGGAACCTATATTTTATTTCCTTGTAATTATCTCTAAAAAGATCAGAGTAGCTTTTGGGTTGGCCATTTCTGCTAGACCTTATAGTTGTGAAATAGTTAACACTGCTTTGGTTAGGCTCCCTCAGAGGCAGCACCCTCAATGAGGTGGCCAGCACATGGTATCATTTTCTTGAAGCTACTGTTTCAATCTGTCTGCAGATGCAGACAGAAATCAAGACTACTGCTAAGGCTCATTTGACATTTTGAAGGTTATCTTTGTAACCATAAGGAGAAGAGGCTTAATTACTTCTTCAGTGAAAGCTCAGATTCTGAAGCATTATTATATGGCACATTCAAAATGAACTATAATTGTGTAGCAATTTAGGTGACTGTGTAATTAAATTATACACTGGGCCCCTGCAAGATTCTAAATGTATATCTGAGGTCGTAGATAAAAATGGGTGTGCCTTTACGTGGAGGTGTATGCAGGCCCCCTCTCCACACATTAAAAGAGCAAAGGACCATAGAGCTAAACCTGTTGCATTTTGCATTTATACATAAAAGTAAGCAGAGCTAAACTTCCATATCAGGACACTTCCTCTGCATTTTAAAGTGAAAGCTAAACTTGCTATGATTGCAACATTTCCTACAATATTTACCAGAAACTGCTTCTGAGACTCATTCTTTGGAAACCTGGCAAGGCTCAAGAGGACTCTTAAGCATTTCATGACAATACAGTAATTGTGCAATTAATTAAAATCCTCTCATCAAAATAAAATATCTTCAGCATGTTTCTAGCTGCTGAGTTCCCAAAGTGTGCTGGAAGGTTTTCCCCAGCTTGTCTGCTGGACCCTCAAACCCTCAGAACTTTTCTCACCTCATCCTATAAAGACTTTGGGTGCCAGGCAACAGTTTAATATCAGTCAGGCACTAAGGAACGGGGATCCCACTTCAGCAATCTGTGTGTCTGCTCCCTTCCAGGCTCCCCCCAGGACACATATCCCAGGCATCCAGCAAACTGCTTCTGTGATGCACCATTCCATGGTTGGCTAGAGGAGCATGATCAGATTGTGTACACCATTGGGAAGTCAGCTAGAGTTTTCACAGTCCTCAGGTGATGCTGAAATCTACTCTGTGACAGGAACCAAAGCACAGCGAGTGGGATAATCCAGAAATCCCACTAAACTGAAATCCTACCCAAAATGAAATGCTAATATAGGTACACCCATTCAGAGGCTGAAGTCTGGTGCCAGTCTGAGGTCCTCTCCTTACATAAAACTTAGTGTATTTTTTTCCCAAGCACTATTGTACTACCAGTACAATTTTTTTCCCAAGCACTATAATACTACCAGTAATAAAATATTTATAAGAGGAACAGAGACCAACTGAGATTTACTGTAGGACAAAGGCAGAAAATGCTTGCCAAACACAGTAGGAAATGCAGTTTATTCCAAATTGTAGCCTTCAAATTTTGTTCTTGCAATACTTATCTTTTGTGAGGTTTTTTTTCTCAGTATTGATTGTGATCTAATGTACAGCTATGGGGTTAAAGAATTCATCAAAATTTAAAAGTAAAACTTTTAACAATTTCTACAGGAATTAAGAGGGACAGAGAGTGGAAATTGTCATACAATCTTATTCTAAACAGTTCCTAGTACTCTTGATAGAAGAGGAAACACTATTGATTTTGAAAGCTATCATGTCATATTCCCTTGGCATCACTCTAAGTATTCCATAAGGAATTAGCCCTGATGCTAACAAGCCATGCTGCCTGATTGTGCTAAGTGGGTTACTAGGTTCAGCCACAGGCTTCTCAGAAAATACCATGATCTTTCATCTTTATTTTATTTTCATACTAAGGTAATGTTTTCCAAATTAATACCCACAGTCTATGATATCTTAAAAAATCCTAAAAGAAGATAAAACAACTTAAGTTAAAATAGAAGAAAGCATGAGGCAATGGATGCTAGTTCTTTTAATTATTTTATGCACGGTTTTGCTTTATACAAATAAGTTTCAGTCCCACATTTTTAAGCAGCAGTCACAAAATTACCATGTTCATTTACAACATTTTAGTAAGTAGTGGTTTTCAGTGTATTTTTTTAACTAATGAAATTATAAATTACATTAAATTTACAAGTTACTATACTAAACTGGAAAGCAATCTCCTTTTTAAAAGTGATACATTTTTAAACTTTAAATTTTCATTTAGTCATAAAAATTAATACTGAAAGAGACGGTGATGCAAACTGCTATTTGCCAAAGCACTGTGTAAAGTTCAGTTCTCTTAAAGTGAATAAACTGCTTAATTTAAGTGACCTGTTACAGAGACTTTTAAAAATTAGAGTCATATATAACATTAAACAGATGTTCAAATTTTTGCAAGTTGCCACACCTTGGCTGGAGTTTGACTGACTCTTTCACTCTGCTACAATATAAGCAGAACAATTATAACAGCACAAGAAAGCCATGTAAAAGACTGAGATGAAGAAGATCAAAGGAGGCTCATATGTAAAATAAGATGGAAGGTACCTAAGGTTTTGTGTGCTCTGGTCATTCACCAGTATTCATAAATTTTTAATCATTTTTTCAGGTCTTTTTGATATTATGTAGTCTATTAATTTCAATAAAATGTGCTCTAAACACTTCACAGGCATTAGGTGAGTGCAGCGGTATTAAGCCTGAAGCATCTGCAGGGAGAGGAAACATTTCCCCAGGATGTTCAGTGTGCAGGTGTAGAACTACCACTTCCTGGTGAAGCCAAAATGCTACCATGTTTGATCTTCAGCTTTGTTATAGGTGAAATAGCATGCAAAAATTAAACATGAAACCTCTACCCTTTCAGAGAATATAATTTGTCTGTTGCGGGCAAATCCAGGCCTTAAGAGATAAACACAGGGTGAAAATAAGTGACTGTGCATTTGTCAGCTATGGTATTAATAGTATTTAATGTCCCTGTAGATGGAACAGTCCTTTTGGGGGTTGCTCTGTGATTTTGTTCTCAGTCCATGCTTTCCTTCAGACCTTCCATTTTAGTTAGCTTAAACATTCTACTGACTCTGGGGCTCAAATTTCCATTACCTCTGTTCATTTTTGCAGCATGTCTGTTCATCACTTTCTCCACTGCTTGTTCAACAGCCCAGATTCCTCAGCCAATTCCTCACGTCCTTTAGAAGAGTCTCACGTGCCCTCTTATGGCAAAATTCTGTGAGATGCTTAGAGCTTCCAGCAAAATTCTAGATGCCTTCACAATATTTTGAAGGAAGAAATTCTCTGTTATTAATGTTTGTGCATTGTATACTTTATCGCACAGAATAAGGCTTCTTTCCTGGAGGATGGGGAACATCCCATTTATTCATAGATTGCCCTATTACTGAGATATTATATATTTCCTCATATTATTCCTTGAATGAGAGAAATTCTGGACACTAGTTCTCATATGTCATGGTATTCAATACAGCAGTTTCTCAGAATATGGTTCATTACCAGCAACAGCTCAAGAGAGAATGGAAATATTATTGGGAAAAGTAAGAAAAATCACAAGATTTCAGCTTGACAAGAATCCTTTAGGTCATATTTATTTTAACATAAATCCACTGCATTTTTGTTTAAAAAATAAAAAATAACCAAAAACCTGCTGACTTCTAAGCAGACTCTTATATTATGGAATTTATTTTCTTCTACATGGAGGTAGAAGCAATACTTGCTTCTACTTTTTATACTTCCACACAAGTGTAATAACTAAACTCTAAAGTGACCTAAGAAGTAGGCAGAAAGAAAGGCCAAAAGAAAGGTTTTGTCTTTGAGGAAAAATTCCACAAGCCTGAAAAAGGGGCAAATAAATGCCCCAGACAGGCCCCATACCACTGCCCCACTACAATTATCTGTGTGTTTTAGAGATGTAGCTGCATCTCACCCTGGTCCTATTCTATAGCCAAAAATGTAGAGGACACATTACTTACTTTTTTACTCCACAAAATCCCATGAATTAGAACTCCACAATGCCAGGTATTGGATCAGATAAAAAAATAACTAGGTATACTCTATGATTCCCAGGTGAGATACTGGTCACTGCAGTGGGTGGCAGTCTAATCCAAGAAAACATATTTTGCTTCTCTGCTGAATGAACCTTAGAAATCCATGTTTAAAGAGCATAACGATAAAGTATGATCTGCTCATACCAAGTAAATTCCTTGTATGCACAAACATCAGTAGAAAGAAAATTGAAACAGCAGGATGTGCTAGAGAAGACTCGACTTTAATTACAATGAATGTAATACACGGCAATCCTAAATTACTACATTATTTCGAACTTTAACACAACCTGCTATCTGACTACATAGCCTTCACACTGATGACTTTTAAGACTTCAAGGAAACAATAAACTCCATTTCCAGAAAATTGTGATTAGAAATAGCTTAGCAAAAAATTCTGGAAATGGGCTACTGTATTAGAACATGGAATTATACAGATTTAAGGACTTGAATTATGGCCTAAGACACTCCTCTCAAATTACTTGAGAGGAAGGTTCTGTGAAGAGAATCTCTTCAATTCCTGTAGGTTTTAGAAAACTGCTACTTAACAAGTTGCCATAACAATATACAGCAGTGAACTCAAAAGGAACAGTTGCAACAGTTCAGTGTGACAAGAAGAAAAGGAGAATGGGGAGGCAGCTGTTCTAGTGGTGGAAAAATTCTTGTAAAACCTTTTGAAGGCAAGAGAGGCAGGTATCAATTAGCCTTTGTGAGGAATGCAGAGCGCTGTTACAGATCTAATGAAAGCACCAACTACTTAAAAGAGAGAAGAGACCAACAAAACCAATTACCTATGCAGTACCAGGATGGAATTGATGTTGCTTTGTGAAGTTACATTATTTTCCACCTAGCATCATGGGCTTTTATCAGCACTAACGTCTGAACATTTGAAGAATACGATCTCTTCTGATACCCATCTGGAACATGAGATGAAGGAAAGCTGCCTTTGGATGCAAGATGATCACCTTATCTTAGGATATCCAGTAGCAGTCTTGGTCTTAGAAGGTAAATCAAGAACATTAAGCCCTGCTACTGAAATGGTTTCGTTCAGGCAGAAGCTATACTGATAACATTGGCAATATCTTGTCTGGTCTTTCACAGCAGCCTGGAAATTGGAGGACCTGATATCTGCATGTAATAGAGCCAAGGCCCAGGGAACAAAGAAAGCTCCTGCCGATGCTTCTGGGTCTTGAAGGAAATTCAAGGCAGTAAAAACATAGGAAACAAAGACACACTGAAACCTAGAGTGAAATATAGCACAGTCAAACACTTTTTTCTTGAATCTTATCAGTTGCCTCCCCTCCAAACACAGGCTTTGCCCTTTGGACCACGGGCTGAAGGCAAGAAGGGAGCTGAAGATCACAAGGAATGTCCTTTATAACAGCTACAGCAGCTTTCCCTACAGAAGCCTTGCATATTGCTCAGCAACAGCAGTACCCCAAAGGATGAAAAGGCAGAAACCCATACTACCTCTGACAACTCATGAATGAAATAATTACAGAGTTTCTGTGGAAACAGCTGAACTGGACCTGTTTTACAGCAGGGTAAAGTTTCTGAAAGGACTTCCTGAAACTAAACTTACAGTCAAGGTAAAAGAAATCGCAAATGTTTTCTAAGTAATGGCTTTTAATTCCCTGAAAATTTAGAACATAAAGATTAACTATGTTTCCACCTTAAATTTTGACTTTTGCAAATATTTACTAGTTTCATCCTTGTGAATTCCATATCATGCAGTCTGTGGATGTTTGGAGTAACTAAAACATGCCACCACCCAGAAACAAAGCTTGAATGCTTCACCTGAGGTTGCTCTGTAAAAACCCCCTTCTTTTTTCCTGCACTAACATGACATTTTTTTTATATTAGTTAAAAGGTCAGCAAACACACAGTTGTCCAGTGACACTGAACAACACAAACATACTAGAATTGATTCGTAAGGTGTCTCATTTACCAATGTTCAGTGAGCCAGGAACATCGTTTGTTAAGTGATGGATATTGACAACCCCACAAATGGCCACGAAGATGTCATTTCATAAGAGCCCACATGCATAGGGCATTACTCACTCTGGAACAGCCCTTTGCCTCTTCCCCTCAGCGAGCTGTAAATCATGTCATTAAACAAGTGCTTCCAAAGCACAGTGATCTGTCATGATCCAGTGAAGATACCAGTTATAATGTGGGCACTTAACCTGTCAGAGCTTGTGGTGATGCATTTGAGAGTGAGTATCCCCATGTTTAGCAGCCCGCCCATAAGTATTCAGTGACAGAAGTTAAATGATAACATGAATTAATTCTTTCATCGTGTGGATATATGGGACCATTACAGGCATTATTCTGAAAAAAACAGAGGGTTGTTTTCAAACTTACTTTCCTCCTTCACCATGAAGCCTTTTTAATTTTTCTTTGAAAATTACAAGTGTTCTGATTAGACCAATTGTTTAATTACTATAAACAATAGAGATTATTTCAAAATACTAATATATGGATTTATTTTTGCAACATTGTATGCAGGCTTGCAGGTATGCAACTGACAAAACTGATGTTTTTCATGCATAAGTCTGGTGGTATGAGGACATTAGACAATTCATTTGAAATAAAAAAAATCTCTGTGAGCAGCAATCTTCCAGAGACTCTTTTAACCATGCTGTACTTTTGCATCTCAAGTCCTGATGAAGAGGGGAAGGAAACTTGTCAAAGCATCAGTTCAGATGAAGTTCCCTATTAGATGGGACCACTCAAGGGATCCAATTGGAGACACATCATTAAATGCTCCTTGATTCTCATCTCCTGATACTCCATTAATTTTTGTCAAGCCCACTCGTTTCAGTTAAAAAAAAATAAATTAAAGGCCAGAATAAACATAAAATACATCTGCTCTGTATAACAATCTTATTGTGTCATGAAAATGGAAAATGATGTTAGGCTACAGTGTATCCACTGATACTATTTTTACTACTGTTATACTTTTAATCTGTACTCTGAAGAGACTTTCTGCTCTGAAACAAACAGAGATGGTTTTTTATCATGAATCCTGCTGAAAGATAAAATAAATAACAGTGTTTGGATTTATAAGCATTAATATACTCACTGAAATATGAAGCAGAAAAACCATTTCTGTTCAAATTATATTTGGTATAATGCAAAAAAAGGATGTGTAGCAAGTATAAGAGGAAATCAGAATTTGGGGAGATGTAAGAAGTATTTAATCATATTAAAGTAATTTGATTTTCAGAGTCTTAGATCTTTAAATTCTTGAGTTCTGTGCAATGAAATTGTAAATCACAGAATCACAGAATAGTTACGGCTGGAAGGGACCTCTGGAGACCATCTATCCAAACTCCAAATACTGTACAGTTGCTACAGACAATGGGATCCTCACAGGATACAGAATATTCCTTTCAAGTAATACTATAAAAATATTCTAAGAATTATTATTAAATTAATTTGAATAATTAGAATTACTATAAAAGTGAAGTACAAATAAGCATTACAGGCAGATCTTTTATGCCATAGTCACTAAAACTGTGATTATTGGAGAATCTATTTTGGCATACAGAAAAAGTCCCATTTTAAAATATAATCTTTAATTTGGATGCGATGTACACTAAATTAATTCTGTAAAGACACTAAAATTTTTTTTTAGACATTATTCAGGTGAAATATAAACATATATTGTTGTGTTTGGAGCTAGAGGTTCACATCAAATTAAATTGGGTAAGGATATAATCATTGCAAAGTCAGAACTATACTTCATTACAAATTTCACCTAAATTCCTCTTAAAGCTATTTGAACTATATTTTTAACTTCAATTTTCATTTTAAATAAGAATTGTTTCCACTCATTTGAATGTTTCACTACATCAAAACTGTATTTCCTAAGAAGGAATTCCCACATAATTAAATTTGGCTCAAAATTGCTTGTGGCCAGTGCTGAATTTGGCAAATTTTTTTGACTGAAGGAAAAAATAATTCCAGAAATAAAATATCTTTATTTTTGCTATTTTTAAGATTAAATATTTTATTTGTAAAATAACCACTGTAAACACTTAATTCATTTGAATTAAATCTGAGTATACATAAGAAGCCAGAAGACAGCAAAGAAAAAAGTTCAATTAATCATTTGAATGAAAATGAAAATCTGAAGTTTCTCTATAGATGAAAAATTCTAACTACTTTTAAGGTGAGCATAAACAAACTTATTTTAAATTTCTTTATTAAGCTATGAAAGTAAAATTTAAACACCTGTGTTATTCAAGTTGGGAGGCTTAGTTACTGATTTAAACAATTTTTAATTATCTAATGGTTATGAAATTCAGTGCAGGAGCTTCCCCAAGTCATATTTTCAGTCTCATTGTGTTCTATCAGAGTAAATCAAAATGAGAGAAGACAAAAGATCAAAATTTATTTTTCAGATTCTAATTCCAGCCTATGTTAGTGATTTTCCAGATTTTAAACCGAGCTCACTCTCCAATGCAAAGTTCAACAAAATTGTTCAGAATAGTTGTTAGTGGGTTTTTTCAGGTGTGCTACAAATACTTCAAGCACATAGTACATGGCTTTTACATTAGCTCGTCCATCTGATTAAACTGGAGGTGCAGCCTTCCCATTTTGAGACCTATCAGCACATTTTTAAACCTTTTCTGCCAAAGTGAGACATGTGGCACACACAGCGGGTGTGCAGTGCCACCGCTTCGGCACAGACCCATGAGGCTCCTCCAGCCTCACTGAAAGGGAAGCTTCCTCTCTGAGCAAGTCACTTTCATGTATTTCCTCGGTGAAAACATGGGAAAAGCCAGTGCCTCTGGAGGAGCAGGTAGGCGGCAACAAAAGATCAGCAGAAGGACCTTCCTCTCTCCATCAACCACAAAAGGAGCCTCAGTGACAAACTTTAGTTTTAAAGGTTATTGACTGGTAAGGTGAACCTAAGCCTGAGTGTTTGAATCAAATCCAGTACAGTTCGGAAAGGTAACTGCAGAAGGTAAAACAGAACTTCAAAGCAGTTGGCATTCTCCTGAACCTTTCATAATGTTTCTGCTTTTTTCATTCTGCCCATCCATAAATCAATAGTTATAGCATATTTTAAAATATTTTAATAACTATTTCCAAGGCTGCATGGTTTTTATTACACAATCAAAGGCTTTTCACCATTAGAAAAGTTCAGCTATATCGTAATTGCCATGGCCATAGATTTCTTTTCAACAAACAGGGCTTTGCCTTGTGTGAATCATTGGCATAGCGTACTTGAAATCTGCAACAAGCATCCACACATGCTCTTGATTTAGATAAAAGAAACCCACTGGCACGGTGTGGATGACTGCTAAGCAATATGTACCTCACGTGATGTCCTTTAATAGAAAGAGCACTCCATAGTCCACAGACACAGTGCAGGTATAAAATTAGAGACAGACTGGGACTGAAACACTAGACTATAATCAGACTTCACACAACTCCAGACATCAAATCCCTACTTCCGAGACCCCACAGTCTTTTCCAGCTCTCCATGTATTTGTCCTGACAATCCACACTCGGTTATCAGAGAAGCTAAACAGTGACTGCAAGAACTTATGACAGCAGCACAGCTTTAAGATTTGATATATATTCTAATGCATCTCAGTGAACAGCACATCTAAACAAATCTCTTCTCTGTGATTTACCCAAATCTCATTCTCTAATTTCTAGAAAAACTGTTTTGTTTTATTTTGGATGAACCACAGCCAGGCAATATCAGAAGGCTTGCACATGAGGTTGGTCTATGAATTCATAAAACTTACAAATACAGGTACAGTGAAAGGAATCATAAATACTTAGTAAAATAAAACAGACTAACCTCTGGAATTTTAACTCAGATATGTCACATTTTTTACAGAAAAAAATTGCCTTGAATTCTGACAAGCAAGTCTGGTGCCAGACCTGACAGATGAGAACCATGTTGAAACCTGAGCCTGGCTATTACAATTGGGCTAGGGATGTGACAGTCAGAAGGTGGGCTAGATAATTCACCTTCTACCTGTATTAGCTGTAGCATGAAATGGGATTTAAATCTGAGAGTTAAGGAGTACCTATTTGTTTCAGAGAAAATGGTAGGAATTCACTTTGTCACATACAAGTAAAGGACGTCCTGATTTTCTCCAGTTCATTCCAACCAAAGTAACTATTCAGAGGGAATGTAGAAAAAGCATTCATTAGCTATCAGTGCTTTCACTGCTGTGCCTGGGGCAGCTCACAAGGGAAGATCTCATGAAATCAAAGTGTCCATACATAATGTTGTTGCATATGATCTACTTACCCTATTAACAAGGGGAGAAAGTTCTTGTTTGTTACTCAAACCAGTTCTGTAACATAAAAGTGAAATTACAAAGAATATTGTTGTCAGGGAGTCTGTTCTGTGTGAAAGCAATTTTCAAAGTCAAGTTTTAGAGAAAAATCTACCCTTCATTTCTTCCAGATGCCACCATTTGCTCTTCAGGCTACATTGTCAGTTTTTGCTGTCTCTTCCTTTCAACTGCACAGTTGGGGTCTCTTAATTCCTTCAAATATGCCCCTGAGAGTATTTTTCCCCATGTGTTAGGTTGTCCTAATACTTTATCAGAAGTTATTTGATATACTCTATGTTTTACAGTCACCAGACTGTTGCCTGTCCATTCTCATACATTTATGCTGTCCATTCTTAATCATTCACTCATGGTACCTACTCGGAGTTCACCTTGGTGGTGGTTCACAGATACATCTCCTGTGTTTTGGCTAACACAAAGATTCTCTAAACTTTGCAGATTAATATCTCCTTTACTCACACTTTTATTATTTCTGCCTCTTGTCTTTGTCCAATAGGTTCATCTTATTTGACCCTCTTTTACTCTGGGTAGTTTGGGATTTTGCTCTGTCCTTCTAAGGGCACTGGCTCTTGTTGTGAAACTAAATTTTTTCCCTCTCTGAGATGTTGTAATTTTTTAGTACTTTTTTCTATCATTTTTCTTCATTTTTCTGCTATAGACTTTTTCTTTTAGGACTCCATTTTCTCATTCTGTTCTTGAATTTAGTCTTAAAATAATTCTTCTAATTAGCCTTCCTTCTTTCTCAATTAGCTCAAAACTAAGAATAAAAATAATTTTTAAAAAATCAGGAATTCATAACTATACACTTTCTAATCTTAATCCAGCATGTCAACTGACTGTGGGTTAATGATACAAAGAGCAGTATCATCTAATTGAACTCTGAGCTCACATAGCTTCATTTACCACATGGAGCTCATACAGTGTTGGCTGCCCAGCTGAGTTTTCTTTAAGAACCTTTTCACATAAGAATTATGAAACAGCATATATCAGGACAGAGGATTATATTCCCACATGAAGCAAGGACTGCAAAAATATTTAGGAACTAATCACCTCATGCACACCTGCGGGTAGGAATTTCTCTCCCAGATGCATATGCTGGGCTATTGGAATGCTTCTTTCAGAGTGAGCACATAAACAGATTTCAACTACACTCATTCTTTTGAAAATAACTTTTTTTTCCTGTGTGGTACAACATCTGATTTACAGATTTTTTTGACATAAAAAGGCCCATTACAAAGAACTGTTCTTTGTAAAATGGCCCACCTGTGGGTTTTGTTTTGTATTTAGTTATGGTACTTCTGATTTTAGTCTAACTGCTGAGATAGTACATGTAATTTTTCTACTCAGAATTATAGATTCTATTATTTTGTGAGGATAAAAGGTAAAGCCATATTTGTGTTCTCATTCTTTTCCTTTCAGCAATAGTTTGCATGCTAGCAAGTCCAGTGAACTCTCTGTGCCTCTTGTGAAGATACAATCTGTTAAGTACTCATCACTCTCTCAGTCAACCAGCACCCAAACCACTTGTTCTGTGTAATTTCCTCCTACCTTATAAGCACGGACATATTCTAAGGGTTTCTAAACTTAGGAGTGATTGTCTAGGGAAAAGAGTGATTTCTGGTGTCGTTTCAGCTACTTGCAAACGAAACCTTAAGAGGTCCCTCTACCACTAGTGATAAGATAAATAATGTGACCTTGGAAACATTTTTTCAAGAGAATCTTGATGGTTAGTTCATGAATCCTTAAGATCCAAGTTATTCTGATAAGCTTTTTCAACATTTATTGCTATTTCAGTTCTCTGTTACAAGTGGGACCTCCTAGTTTGTTATTCTGTCTTTTTATCTCTCACATGAATAAATTACAGGGTTCTGCTTCTTATCACAGAAAACATTCCACTGATCATCTGGGGAACACAAAATATTTTTTTTCAGTCTATAAATTATTCTTATAGAAACTCTCATAACTAGCAAGACGGTTTTGTTTTGAGTTTTGTGTGTGGCTTTTCTGACAGCATTTGTCTAAAATAATCACATGTGGTCTGTCAAATTTTAGTTTTGTCATTAGAGCTGTCAGTCTTTCATAAAATATAATTTTAAACGCATATGCACACACACAATAAACCCTTTGCAGTGTCTTGGCCAATGAGTGTGAATGACAAATATACCTGACTGTTCTCCTATGGTGTTTTCTTACTGCTCATTGGCAGAAAAAGTGATTTCATGGTAGAAGGTTGGAAAATGACCTCTTGTAATGATGAAATTTGCATAAATAAATGCTGATTGCACAAAACGAATAATGTGCAGTGCGTATCATCACAATAAGTTGTCTCCTACTGACACAGAGTCTAAGTTAGAAGCTTACAATTATGCAAATCAAACTAATGCCAGTTTCTCATTACTGTCGTGGTGGAGGCAAACATGTATCCTCCATAGACAGCTTGTTGCTGGGACACGAGCCAAAATGTTTGGTTTTGCTGACCCAGCAACTGAGTCAACAAAAATAGGATATAATAGTAATACGTCAGAGGAATCCATATCAGGACAGACCTGAAACTTAATGGACTGTGAATCTTTTGTCTGCAGAGAGGCTGGTATTTCACTGGTATTGACCCATAGTGCGCCTGCTTCCACTTTTGCCGATTTTATAGAAATAGATTACAGAAGCAATTGCTTTTTGGAGCTGAAATGTCTGCAAAACAGTCTATTAGCTTTCCTTATAGCAGATGAGATGACATTTATAAATACTTAAATAATGCCATGTATCCCACGTTTAAAAACTTCCCAGAATAATTCACAGGCTGCTTGTGGTTCCTTGATCTAATGTTTATGTGAAGTCTTCTTATGACACCATTGGGATTTTCAAACAATGCCACTTTTCTTGTGCCATTTAAAAAATATTCAGAAAAAGATATTCTATTTTTCTTAAAAAAAAAAAGAAAGTAATTGCAGCCGCAATTACCATTGTTATGAGGAACTGAATATAAAAAGGGGTTGATAACTCCTCTCAGTGCACTACTAACCCTTGAGAACATGTACAGCACTGGTACTGTGAGCCACTGAAGAAGAATCCAGTGCTTTCTCAGTTCATTTTCTCACCCTTCTTATTCAAGTAATTACTACTTGTTTGAACTCATCTGCATGTTTGCCTTCCATATACATGCAATTCAGAAATATCAAGTTAAGACTGAGCTCACAGTTTGAAATTAACACCAGCCAATGCACACACAGTTCCAGCAGAGGAGTCTGCTGCTCAAAAAAATTCAGCATTAGGGGACATTTCAGAAATATTACTTTGCTCAAAGGCAAATTGGAAGGTACTTCACTTGACTTCAAACAAAGGAAAAAAAAACAAAACAAAAAACCCAACAACATCAATACACAAAAAAATCCATTAAAACAAAGTAATTTTATAAAACAATCAAATAGCTAACATCAACTGAAATATTGTATTCTGTGAAAGCAGTCTCTGTGAGCTCACCTCCTTGGAAGAATCACTCCAAACTACCCAGCATGTACACAAATTTAACTTAAATTTCAGCTGCAGATAATCTCCTGAGACAGAGCAATTAACCCCATCTGCAGGAACTGACAGTTTAACTACTTCTGAAAATCTCCCTGAGGTAAGACCTCTGCATTGTTATTATCATGGCTGGTGCAGTAGCAGCACCAGCAATTGAAAAAATGTTTAATAGAGACAAAGGAGCCTTTTGCATGTTATATCAGGGTACCTGTACAGGTTCTGCTACAAAAGCAAACAAAACAAGCCTTTCCCTTTATACCTCCTCCTTGTTAATTCATTACTGCTTTCAGTAAAGCACACTGGGAGTGTTGATGAAGTCAGAGGTTGGCACAGCTCTGCATGGCTGCCTTTGGAGGCAAAGATGCCCTACTGGACATCACTTTTTAAGAAATCTGTTAAGTGATGGAAGATTGAGATACTTCCTTGCTGATAAATTTTGGTCACTTCTGAGATGCTCCTCAAATAAGAGAAGTTACGCATTGACCTGTTGGTTTGCTTTGGGAATATCAAATTACATTCAATGATGGGCATTTAAGAAAAAATCTGATGAAAGGAGGACACTTTTCAGAAGAAAAATATTTTAAACTGTCTTCATGCATCATGCATCAACTCACTCAAAATGAACACTGTTCCATATTATCAAACTGTGACTAAGGACAGGTTTTCTCCAGAGCAAATTATTTTTAGGAAGATGATTCATCATACGTTTATTGCTCTATTATTGATGCCTCATTTTATGGCTGCAATTCCAGGAAAGCAGAGCTATAAGTGAAAACATATAAACATCCAGTTCCTCAGCCTTTCTTCAGCTGTGATCCACAGTTTAATGTATTTCATCACCAACTGAGAGATAAAACATAGAGGGTAAAGTCCAAGTTAAAAATTTGTGACAAATTTGTGCAAAAATGGAAACACAATTTGATCAGGGACAATATTATACATATTAGCAAGAGAATTTATCATGGTAGGTGTGTATCTGCTCCCTGACAATCATTTTTCTGTTGCCAGTCTCAAGAAACTGACAAGGAATTTCCAAGAGGTGTTTTAAATATTTCATGAACCAGGTTGCTAAGCAAGTATTCCTGTGAAGGAACCAATATTAAAGGAAACCTTCACATATATCCTAATTTCAGGAAAAGCTTCAAAGTCAGTCCCACATTTTTCTGACCCTAAAGGCCACCTAAGAGCTCCAGGAGAGCAGCCTTCATAGGCTGTGCCCGCAGTCCTGGGCAGGTGCAGTCTGTGGTGCACCCAGTGATCTGTTCCTGCCAGCATCTGGTCCCACAGACCCAAAAAGTTTTCTCTCCTATCCAGATCAAAAAGTGGTCCCAGGGCATTTCCTTATTCTGTTGGACAGCCTCATAGGAGAGATTTTATTATGGCAATTTCCACCTGTTCGCAAAAGTTTTGAAGTCTCCTCACAGAACCCATACTTTTCTTTATTATTATGCTGTCAGTTTAAAACTGTCAAGTTTTACCTTGGTTTATAATAAAGTTTATAATAGAGAACACATACTGCAATTTTCTCTTGTTAGGGTATGGACATGTCATCACTCCCATCTACTGCCTCTTTCTCACAGCACCTTCTTCTCTCCCCTTTCAAATCTATTTTCCTCAATTCAATGATGTTGAGGGGCCAGGAGAATCTCAAAATAAAGATGTTCAGGCAGTAAAGCTGGAGAGAAACTAAAGCTGGAGAGAAACTAAAAGGTAACTTGGGTTTACGTAGCAGGAAAGTAGCATTTAGGTGGCTGCTGGTGGGTGCCATAACCTTTCTATCCCCCCAGAAATGTTTTCTGATATCTCAAGCTTATAATAGACATGTGCATCTATCTGACTTTTATCTTGCTTGTGTCATATTGATCTATCAGTGAATCCATAATAAAAGATAGCAGTCTGAAACAGTAAAAAGTAACAGCCATTGAGATGGATAGCTGCAGCTAAAATGGAATTTCATTGGGACACTTAGTGCAAAGAACTGTAGGTTCGTGTCAGGCAGGGCATAAGTAACCCCTTCAAAGCTCCCTGCTGCAAACACCCGGTACACAGATGACCTGCCTTCAGAATATATGTTTCAGTATTGATTTTCATACTTTCAGAACAACAGGAAAAGCCAAATGAAAGTTTCTTTGCAGAATACTAAAAGTAATTTACGTTCTTCTTTTGATTCCATCTCTGTATTTTGCTTTATGGTTCACAGTACAAGTGCTTATTTTAAAAATTCATTCCTGACTCAGAAAGAAAGCACAGAGTTGAAGATCTTTGGGAGTACAGAGCAAGAAATGAGCCACAAAATGAAATGAAACAAAACAAAAATGCATTAGGATTTAGTGGTAAGTCATTACACAGCAAAGTTTGTATTTTAAACACAGACACACTTGTTGTTCTGGTAGCTTATAATGCTATAAATCCAGGAGCAGCATGAAAAGCAAAATAAGTTCTGAAGATGCTCTTATTACAACATGAGAGCATTGCCTTCTTATAGCCTGTGCTCCTGATGTCTACCTAAAACAGTTTTCCTGTTTATAATAAAATCATGCTTTTAAGATTCTTCAGGGTTATGACCAAGAGTCTTGTCTAAGTGATATAAATGCTAACACCCTTCTCATTCAGCTCTATGCTTCCAGGACCATTATTCTAGTTTGATTACATAGTTTTCCTTCTCTCTTTAAAAATGGAAATTATAACAGAAGGGGCACAGCAGTTACTCACTGTGAAATCATTATAGGTGTCAAAAGGTCCTGACGGCCTCTGCCTCTCCACCAGGAAGTCACTGAAGCTTTGTGTTGGATAAAGGCAATCTAGTAATGGGATTTGGGAATTAAATCTGAGCTGCCTGGTAAACACACTTTTATTCAGGACTATTCTTTCAGGCTATCTCAAGAGTCAGGCATACACAACCTAATTTGTTACAGTTGCTTTACAGTTTCAAACATTCTTTCATTCTCATGACACTTTGTTTGTATTTGTACTTGCAATGCTTTGGGGTTTCTTGTTTTTGGTCTTTTTTGGGGCTTTTCTATAAAAAGATAAGACAATCTTTGGAGGTGACCAGCAAGAATAATAATGTCTCATGCTATGACAGCAATCCAGTCTCCCTTAAATGCTTACAGGTACTCCAAGAGCTGAGACTGTATATACAAACTTGTGTTTCCTCTGCCTGCCACCAGACCTCTGATTTGTTGCAATAACAGAGTCAGTTATTTTTTATAGCCAATAGACTAGCTGCCATCTCTGAGCAGAAAGATGGCTTTTCAAAAGGTAACATTTGAGGAAAATATTGCCTACCAGTCCTCAAAAGGCTGTTCAGTGTCTTGATCTGTCAGCAGTTTTTGGCATGTGAACCTTATAGAACGAACTGAAATCTCCAGAACAGTGAAGCTGCTAAGGGGCAACATTAATGAAAAACTGTATTTTAAGGTAACAAAGTGTGGAATTTTCCCTCAGTACCTGCTTGCAATGGCAGAGGATTGTATGCTAAGCTCCCTGTCATCTTCCCAAGCTAGCACTTTTACAGTTCTTTTTCTGATGGATGTCAGTCAGCTAGTCAGTCTTGAGCACTCAGAAACACACAAACCCATTACTCCCACTTCTGCACACCACTGAGATCTGCAAAATACCTTCAAAAGATGTTAATAGAAACTGAAACTCATAACCTGATCACAGATCCAGGTGAGCCCACCACACTCTTATCAAACATGTCCTCCAACTCACAGCCTCTCACTTCTCTGCTCCCTGTGTCTACTTCCCTTCTCTCTCTGCTGTCCAGCAGGCTCATGGATCAAGGGCCTGGGCTGTCCCCCACAGCCCTTGAGCTGACCCAACACCTGGTCACTGCTGAAGCTGCCCTGCAGTACTGGTGCCCTGCTCCTGCCCCACTGCCCCTCCTGTCATCGTTCTCTCACTCCCTGCAGGGCTGCCCCGACCCCGCAGGGAGCCAAAGAAGCTCAACAAGACAGAACTAAACTAATACATTCAACTATCTAAAGTTTTCTGGCGTCTGATTAAGCTGCCTCAGCTCACCACGGGAGGAGGAAAGCTCACCAGAGGAGATGAGGAAAGAGGTAAGGTCACACACCAGCAAAGGAGAGCAGGACCTGTCCGTGCCAGCACTGTCACACTGCCTCTGCCAACAGTTGTGCCTAATAACACTTCCCTGGGGAATTTATTTCCTCTTTTTCAGACTTGATCAAAAGTTCAAATGAAACCTATTCATTCTCCTTAGAACTTTTATTTCTCTGGAGTACTCCAGAACAATTTCCCTTTTCTAATAGCATTCAGTTGTTGGATTTTTGGAGATTTGGCCATTACAACAAATGCAGCCTCTGAGAGCAAGAAGAGGGAGAGTAAGCCCACACCAAAAGCCTCCTAGACTAGTTATTGGATTTATAGACTCTTATGGCAAGCCACAATGGTATGGAATGTTATTTTACCATCTAGTCAACTCCACACTGATGAGGACAGTGTCCTCATAGCAAACATTTTAAAAAACAGTTCACATATTTTGTGCCAAACTAAATTCATATGATCAATAAAAAGAAAGAATACAGCTATTAGCAGAAAACATTTTCACAAAATGACCCCTCCCCAATGATCTTTCAGCCTTTACCCACACATGAGATTTACTGAATACCTTCCAGAGCTAATCCAGGAATCCAGTAACTAATGGATACTAAAAATCATGGACTCAATAAAGACATTAGTTTTATGGCCCATTACAGCCCTCTTTCTGTACATCCTACTGATTTCTCTCCACACACTAAATCGCAGTTTCTGTCTCCACTCCACAGGAATTCTCTCCAGCTAACACTCATCCATACAAAAACCCCTTTCTCTCAAGTTGTCAAATCAATTAACATAATTAAGTTACACTAAAACAATTGTTTCTGTCATTAGCTGGGAGTTTACTGCTTCTACAGTCATACTTCCACAGCTACTTTAGTCAAAAGAAATGCTGTACTGAAAGGAGATTTTTCATACTTTTTCTCTCCTCCACAATTTCTTCTCTTTCTACTTGTGCTACAAAACTCAGTTGCTCTGGTCAAAAGCTGCTGGAGAAGATGAGACAGTTCCCAATAGCTCTGTCTGGCCAGGGAAATACAGAAACCAGACAGCTGCCCAGACCAGTTAGAGAGCACTCTGAGCCAGGGAAGGGAAAGGAAGCTCAAAGCAGGGAAAGCAGTGCCCACAGCAGCACTGCAGGCCTCCCACTGCACTTGGAATGATGGGGACATCACAACCCTCACCTCCCTCCTCAGAGGCTTTCCCCACAGCACTGGCTCACAAATAAATGACACAAACACCCATGGAGAAGGAGTGTTTCACATGCCCATGGAGAAGGGAGTGTTTCACACACTTGGATGCTTGAAATAATGCCTTCTGTCTAAATTACAGACTTTCATAGATTCTGATGAAAGTTTATTTTTCATATTTACTCAATTTGAATTTCAAGTTGCTCTATATCCAATTCTCTCTCTACAGTGAGTTCATCTCTATCAAAACATTGTCCTGATTATGACATTAACTCTCCAGTACATTTGCCTCCAAGCTAAGCTGACCATGGTCCTTCAAGGTAAAACCCAGAACCCTTTTTTGAACAGATGTATCATGAAAGGACCATGTGAAGTCTTTAAGGTAGCGCATATTTTAAGGTACACATAGCTCTTTAAAGTAGCAAATACATGGTAGAATCTTACACCAAAAAAAAAAAAAGTTAAAAGGGGCAGAAAGGAAAAGGGAAGGGAGTGCAATTTTAAGATATGAGTTTCAGGTGTGCAAAAAAAAAAAGAAAATTTATATCAGGTTTTCTAATTTAAAGGTGATTGGCTGAAAGTATAATTTCTGAAGGCACAGCCCTAAAGGTCATGAAATCATGTGCAAAGCATATAAAATCATAATATATTGGCAAAATCTATGTCTAAGCACATAGAAAGGATCACTACTTTAGCATTAGATATATCTTTCAAAGGTTAAGATGCATTTTGCAGAAAAACCTGCTGTACAACTTCTAATAAACCCTGAAAGATAAAAGATAGCATAAATATAATTGTTATTGCTTTTCTTAACAGGTCTAAAAAAAAATCTCTTCATTAAAATAAAATATCTGCCTGATATATATACTGGTGTCACTGTAATTGCAGAACAACTAAGGAAATTGTTGTTGTCTATCCCCACTTCTATTAATAATTACACAAACATTTAAATTTTAGCATTTTATTCATGACAGAGCTACCATTGGCTTGTGAGTTCAGCATATCTACAGAGATAAGAAAAATCTTTTCAAGAATGGGGCATAAAATATTGTGTTTTTTTAATTATGGCACACCAATTAAAAAAAAAAAAAAGAGAGTACATAGTAGCCAGATATGCACAAAAGAAAGTTACTAGAATTCCAACATTTTAGTGACAAAATATTGTTAATGTCTCTCCCTCTCAGCATTCTTCTCCTCTAGGGAGGAAGCAGAGGCCACAAAACAAAACATTTTGCATGTTAAATCTACTTAGGGATAGAGCATTTTATTCTCTGTTCACTGCTTCCTCAGGTATCACACGCAAGTACACCTACAGCATTTTCAAATGCAAATCATGAACAGTTTCTTCAACTTGTAAGTTTGGGAAGTGCATTGCTTAAGACTAGTTAGAAATTATTCACAATATAATGACAATCAATAAATTCTCATTATGAGAATTAGCATCAACAGAACTTTAAGGCTAGACTTGGTGCCACCCCACTTAAAAATATTTCTTTACTGCTTAAAAGCATGAAGCATCCAAACATATCTATCAACATCTACACCCAACATGCTCTCAGAATATTACTGGGAGCATTGACTTCTTGACAGTAGGAGGGAGAAGAGCACCATCAGAATGACCTTTTGTAAGATAATGTATTACACCTTTCATCATCATCCTCACTGCTGGGATTTATCTCAGATGATGCATCAAAATAATGAGCCTTTGTCTCCATGCATCCAAGTTTTCAAGCAAGTTGGTTAAATTATTTAAAATTTTAAAATAATTTAAAATTTAGGATAAAGAAATAGACCAAGAACTGCTCAAAGAAGAGAACATGCATATTTGTATGATGTGTAGTGTTTCGTTATTTAAATAATTTCCTTGCTGGTTGAGCTCTCTGAAGAGGTGGTACTATAATTGACATAATTCAAGCTGCTATTAATGAAAGAATCTTTACATTATATACAAAATCCAAGCTGAGATCCTGAGATGGAAGGAAAAAGAAAACGGAGACAAAGAGAATACTACCATTTTTTAACTCCAGAATAAAATTGATTTAATAATGTAAGTATAGTTTTTGTCTTTTGAACTGCCCTGGTAATCAAAGTAGAGACTAAAGGACAATAACACAAACTTGCAGAAAAAGAAAATCTCAGCCCTTTACTGGCTCCTCCTCCCTCAGTCCTGTCACTCCCCTCTCTACAAGCTTTCACAGTCACCTGAATTCTTCTTCCTGACTCATATAACCATGTGTTAGTCAGTTTTCATTAAACTAACTTCTTTTTGCAATTCCCATGGTCCATTACTTTCTGCCTGGTTCCTGTGAAGTAATGATGAGTCAGTAGGGAAAGAGGAAATAAGCAATCAAAATTAGAACTGCAGGCACATGATGAGCATCATTAAGAGTTCACTTCTTCCTCTTGCTCTCCTGACAACTCTGTTACTTTCTCATGTTCTAATTTCACCGGATGATCAACACATTTAGTTGGCACTTAGGCCACTGTCATCCTAAAGATCCCAGATTCCTTTCATTTCAGTCCTTCACAGAATTCATATTTATTTCACCCCTTTCCCTGCACATTTTCCCAACCATTCCACTGTGATTAATGCAGAAAAGGGAAAAAAACAATCTTTGTCTCTTCTAGAATTGTTCCACATGCATAATAAAGAATTAAAGAGCACTAGTGCCAGCTCAAGGACTCAAGAAAAAGCATGGCCTCCCTTTGTTAATATTATTCATTTAATACTCTCAACTCTAGGAGCTGAGATATACCTAGCAGTCTATGCTCTGGAAATTACATATATTTGACAAGTGTCACATAGTGCTGTGACTGCCATGAAGCAGAGACTGGAACCCGGAGCTTCCTCTCTTCCCAGCAACACCAAATCCCTGGGTAACACAGCTATGACCTCCTCTGCTCCCTTTTATTCAGTCAGTCTTTTAACCCCTTTTTTGTGAGGTTTTTTGGTTGTTTCAGGGTTTGGGGTTTTTTTCTTACTGTAACAGCCTTACTAGATATCTGTCTCTGGAATAGTGTTCTGTCTAAAAGTGTCAAGTTGCAGGTACGTAAAAAGTCAGATTCACACTCTGCATACATGCATTAACCTGTTATATATTGTTTAAAAGGGAATAAGTGACCATCCTGAAAAGGAAAATACATCTTAAAAGAAAAGCATAGTCATATTTCTTAAAGACAGAATTCCAAGCTGTGAAAACTATATGAAAAAAGGCATTTGACTGATATTCTGCATTAATCAAATCCCTTATTGGTTACTTTGTATGAGTCCTTGTTCCCTCTGCAACCCTATTAGGGCACGTCTAACCCTGCAGTAACACAGAATTTGTGTACTTTCTTAGAAGACTCCGGCTAAGGGGATCTAAATGGTTTACTGCATTTCAGCTTGAGTGTTGGGCTGCTGTCTCTTCATTGGTCTGCATATACTTAATTCTTTTGTGCTTTTATTGGCATTTAACAATCTGTACTTTTGGATGTCACTATGTCAGATGAAAGATGATGAAGCCCTTGCCTCAAAGAAATCATTGCAAATTTCACTTAGGAAGCCTGAAACAATAGCTGAGAAAATACATCAAAAGGATAAACAAAGATTGTAAGGAAAATAAATTCAACCTGCAGATTTCAGTCCCACAACTTAACTCTATGACTCGAGTACAGCTCTTGATTAATAACATTATAGGAGAGAGATCTTATAAAGCCCTTTAGGGGCAATACTTTTAGGTCCTGAAAGCATGTCAGGATTTTACCTCATTTACACCCATTCTAAACAGAAGACCTTGGCAGTACATCATAAATAGGAAGTTACCTGTACTTGTGTGTCTGTTTTTCAAAACAGCCTGACAGTTGCAGAGAGAATGCTGATCCATTTGACACACTGCATATTAAATTGGTCAGCTAAATATGTGAACCATGAAACACTGATGCCTGTTAAAAGAAGTAAGTGCTTCAAATTAATCAGCTGAAATTCGAAATATTGTACTTTATAGTATTAACACTTTATAAATAACAGCCATTATTTCTAGTCAGTACTTCCATGCAAAAAGAAAATGTCATTAGCCATGTTTTGGCCGGGTTCTCTTTCTAATTTCTACAGCTAAGGTGGCAAAAACGTTATTACAAGTAATAGCAAATTTAAAGTTTTATTAGCAGTAAACTGCAGAAGCTAATGGTGGTGCCAACACTAGATAAAATCATTGTCACAGTTAATTTTGAACTCTTTATTTCAAACTTAATAATAGGAAACTCAATGGAGAGGATATTACACGGCCCATATCACTCATGAGTGCCGCAGGCCTGAGTAACTTGTTATTTTGCTCATGAGTGAAATAAAATGCAGATTATACTGCCTGCTATCAGGGGCACTTCTTTAATTGAGGGTGCATGCATGGTGATGAAGGAGTAACAAGTAGGTTTCATTTTCTCAAATGTTAGAGGAATGATCTTTGTGGTTCTAACTGTGACTTGTCAAATCACCTCTCCACTACAGTTAACATTTTTAAAGTTCTTTCTGTTCCTTCTTAAATCTTAAAGAGTGGTTAGGTATGGTTTTTGCTTTTGTCAGGGATTACGTGAAACTGCTCCTGTAACAGCCTGGTGCCTGTAAACCTCTGCTGCTCATTTGCTGCACAAGGAGTAAACAATGGAATGCCTGTGTCTTAGTCAGAGTTAATCATGTGTGCCAGCCTACACAAACTGCTTCTCCATCCTGAGACATTCTCACAACCAGAAATAAATAATACAAGATATACTCCTACCTCCTTACCTATATTTATTCAGAAAATAGGTGTTTCCAGGAATGATAGCACATGAGAATTTCTATTCTTTTCCTAAAGTAGATTTCTTTTCTACTTAACCATTTATTGTTCTAATGCCACAAATCACAATGTCTCCTATCTGGGAAAGTTTTGTTCATAATTATCTGAAAGCTAACTTTTCATTTTTATATCCTGTACTACTAGCTAGGAAGGTCTGGCTTCTAATCAGATTACATTTTTCCAATACTTGCTAAATGTTACAACTTCTTTTCTTCGGCCAAAACTACCCAGGTAGTTACAAACCAATTACTCACCTAGAGAATCAGCAGAAGGATTTTTACTGGTCTGAGCAGGATCTAGGTGAGGTCTTTAAATATAAAGGGCTGAAAATTTCCTTTTTATTCATGAACATGTCATAAAAGAAAATGTTCTACACTTTTTAATCAAGCATAGTCAGGACTATCACTGTTGCACTTCTGTGCTGATAGCATTCTTGCAAGATTACTAAAGATGTATTTATCAGCCTTCATTATCAAGCTCCACATCCAGCACAGAATTAACAAGAAGTAAAAGCAGCATTATGTGTTTGACAAATTGAAATCCTGACAATAGGTAACCGTAAGCACAATGCATTTCCATGTCAGATGCTCAGACAAGCTCTTTTCTCAGTAGTACAGCTAGATTAGTGTGGTGTTCCTGTGAAATTGATTTAGTCAACCAGAAAAGAGACAATAGCTGCAATTGCAACATTGCATTGCTCATGTAGACATACTGTGAGGGATCATTTCTGATGTGCTGAGAGTGAAAAATGAGGTGCTGAGCTAATGAAGTGGTTTTTTTAGTATCAAAGGTTTTACTCAAACTATTTCTCTAGTGCAACCAAAAGAATAATTTAGTGATCAAACCTCACACAATACCAATACAGTAATAGCTACTTCCTACATCTCTGGGAGCCTATGTTAAGCCACTAAGTAATTAAGTGCAATCAATCCTTGATAGCTAAATTAGTCCTAAAATTACAATTCAGATTTCTCCTGAAATAACTACTATAAAACTATTTTTACTGAGGAGATTATTTAAAGCCCTATTATAAAGAGAGCATTAAGGATTTTCTACAACCCAGCACATGTGCATTGACCCAGGCTGACCATCATCCCCCTAAATAAAATCTTAGTATTGCTAATGGAACGAAGGACAGTCTTTTGCAGCCATACTATGATGACTCTCTGGCAAAGACCTCAGACAGGATGAGTCTATGCTCATAACTCCATCTTTCTCTCCCCATGGTGTGCAGGAGATGACAAAGAAGATGGCTCCTTATCAAAATGTCTTCAACACTTTTCCACCTTCAAAAAGGGAAAGAAGAGAGTTTGAGAGGCTACCATAGTTTCATCTTCTTAAATTAAGAAGAGAGAATTTAGTCAAGAAAAAAATTAATCTATCGTTAAAAGTTCATTTTCCTTTTCTTTGATGACATGTGCTTTTCTTTGATGACAGAGGCTTCATGCTTGCAGTGCTTCGTTTCTCTTGGGACCTGCTGTACACTTCAAAAGATAAAAGAAGCCTATTATTCCATAACCCACTGAACAATGTAGAATTGTATTGTAGTATAAGTTCCTTCAACAGGTTGACTTCATGAAGAGATTTTAGCTATTTCTTTTCATTTTCTGTACTGTGGCTTTGGTGATTTAGGCTAGGATATTGATTTTTTGGCAACATTGAAATCATGATGGCTTTTAATTTCAAAGATGCCTGTTTGTCTTATTACACGTCTGTTTCTGAAGAGTTACATGAGCATTTAAGCCTTTCTGTCTTAAACTTTACATCTGCTTCCCACTTTCAAGCCTAATAAAGCCTTTCAATTTGCTTTCCTCGATTTTTTTTTCATCTCACCTGAATATGTGCTTAAGCAGAGAGCTGCAGATCATTTCCTCTTAGTTCTGACTTGATTCAAAGCACTTGCCATATGTATCTATTCAGCACCAAACACACTGTCCCCAGCTTTTACCAAAATGTTCAGTCTTGGTCATCAAAATACATATGAAATGCTTAACAGAATTTTCCAACCATCTTTGATCTGTATGCAACTCAGAACATGGATGACAGGACAGGACCGAAAACACCCAGGCAAGATGTAGAAATACAATGAGGAAAAATTCAGGGGGTAATATTCAAGCATGCTGATTTCTGTGCCAGCATTAAAAGCAAAAGCAGAGGTTATCTTTTTCAGAATTCCTCAAAGTAGTTAATACTGCAATTAATAAACTTGTAATTCTTCAATTGAATTGAGAAAATAATTCCAACTAAACATGAAAATACAATATGGCATTCACCAAACATTTCTGCTTCTTCTTTTGAAATATTTTCTTATTTTGCATTATTTTTATGACAATAATCTAGAACAAATTTTTGAAATGCTAACTGCTGTGTTTTTTAAAAGGATCATATGCTAATTGGAAAAGTTTTCAAAAACATTTAAGAGATGAAAAAGAAACGAGAAAAGCCAACCAACTAACCAACAACCTTAGTTCATCGTTAAGAACACTGAAATTCTTTTTCTGACAAGGACATTTCTGTTCTCAAATATTCAGGAAGTGACTTTACCTCTACCCATAAATGAATGGGATTACTACTAATGACAAAAGTGCTCATAAAGGTCTTCAATTTGGGGGCAAAAGAAGAACTGAAAAGGACTCAAACTTTTCTGATGCCAAGAATTCCATTTAAATACAAATAAAATACAGATAAATAATTTTATTATTTTTGTTGTTTTTATTTATAATTATTGCTATACATTATTTTTCAGCAAGGAATTTATATATATATATAAATATAAATATATATGCTCAAAGTTTTAACTGATTTTGGACTGGAAGCATTTTTATTATATTTTTCTATTCAGAATACACACCAAATAAAAAGATGATTAAAATATTAGCATTACTTGAATTAAAAGTTAATTTGTTGAAGGTGTCTTTCATCTTTCACTTTTAAGTACAAATTATTCCTGGTGGATATTTATTAAATATTTTAATCTAGTTGAAGAGATAAAAAGAAAGAGAACTCTTTTTCTGTACTTATATAGGAATACTATGAAATAGATTTCACAACCAACTATTTCTTCAATCAATGCCTAATTTAATGAATATAGTGAATATTTTATATCATTAAAAACAGGGGAATAAGTTTAAATGTTTATGTCTGTATTTCAGTTAAGTTCAATGTGTATTATGATAACTTTTTTTGCCTGAGGTAATTCCACTGCATAGGAAAAGAAAGTTTATTTTTATTTTATCACTATAGTTCTTCTGTATCTTTTTGCATTAATATGAAACATAACTGTCCCAGTTTTCTCTCTACTATTTTCTACTTGCCAATTTCAGACTAATATGTGAGGATTCGGGGACCGCTAGAGGGTTATATGAGCATTCTACTGAATTTTAAGTCAAGTTAGTCATATGAATCTTAATTATCATGTGTAGGAAACTGATACCTCCCTAAGAAATCCCTTGTGATAGAAACAAAAAGGAAAAGTCAAAAGAAAATTTTCCATTCAGAGATCATGAAAGCTTTTCAGTTTTTGACAGCAAGCATTTTACTTTTTACTGCCTTAAGTTACTTAGATGTATTTTAAACAAAATAAATATATTCTTCAAAAAAAATCAAAACTAAATAAACAAAAAAAAAAGCAAACACAAAAGATTGGGAAAATAAAGAATCATTATCATGTCCATTTTTTAGTTGAGAAACTGGGGCAGAAAGACTTGGGATCTCAGTAACAATGCAAATGTACACCCCAGATCTCACATTTAAACTTGGCCCATGCTTGTGTACATGGCCAAAACATCCCTGAATTACAGGGGAAAAGATCTAAGTTTGCAATGAAACACAGGGGCTCAGTTTAATCTCTAATATTAATGAACAACTAAGTGACAACTGTTTAAAACAAGAGGTTCACAGATTCTGGGAACATGTGGCATTCACACATTTTACAGAACCCTATGTTACTGGGTGAAGCAGAAGCTGAGAAAACTGGCCAGATTTCCTTTGTTCTCACAATCAATCTTTGTGGGCCGTTAGTTTGTTGCAGTAATCCCCAGTGTTAAACATCTAAGTACTTTATACTTAATTAGAATACCCTCTGCATTACAAAAGTGTATGATTTTATTCCCTGCTAACCAAATAGTTTCTGGGTTTTCAGGACTCTGTGCCTTCACAGCAATAGGCACTGCTGAATTTCAGCCTCTCTCAGACTTAAAAGTATCTGCTTTATTCAGTCATCAGCCTCTGGGTAACATTTGTGCATTGAAATCCTAACAAGAGGCTGATCTTGCTATCCAGTCTGGTCATTATCTGATCCTTTGTCAAGAGCCAAGAAATCACTGATTCATGCTCTGATTTTCAGGCAGGATTGGTTCTACTCAGACATCAATGATGTCCAATTCTGCAGCAGTTTCAATCACAGCTATCCATCTAATATCCAGCAAAAAAAAAAAAATAATCCAGTTCTGCTGCTAACACAGTCCTTAAGTGCTGCTTTCTGCAAGGTGTCCAGACCTGGATTCATCTTCAAGTGCCTCTCATCTGTGCTCAAATATAGCAGTTGACCTCTTGGCAGTGAAATATCAAGGAGTCAGCATAAACGATGCTCAGACACTCACTTAGTGGAAACTCAAATCATTTGTCATGATAGAGGAGTCCCTGAGCATTGCAGCAAGTTCCAAACGATCCAAGGTCAAGAGTCATCTCCCCTCAGCCCATTTCAAAGGGTGCCTTCAATTATCTTTGATGCATGACTCCACTCCTCCTCAGATCTGAGCTAGATGCCATTTAAATTTATCATGCCTCTTTTTCAAAAACAGTTTGCTGTCTTTAATCTTCTAAGGGTATTGGTCCACTCTCATTTAAATTGCTGATTTTTTTTTACAGATCTGCCTGTTTTCAGTTTTTTATTGCAATTTTTTGAGTAATAATATTTAATAGCTAATTATGATTTTTCTCACTCTGACCTGCCAAAGCCACCAACATTTCTGAATCCTCAGCTTCTTTCTGTCTTCCTTGTTGAGCTCCATAGGAAGTCTGGAAATTCACTGCCTTAGAGTTTAGATAAACTTATGCGTTTTCAAGTATGGTGTAGCAGTATTAACTGCATACAAAAACTGGAGATAAGCAAGGGAAACTCAAGAAAAGATTATTTAAAGAAAGTAATAAAATCAAACAACTATATTCTTTTTATCTGTAGACTTTAACAATACCAGGCAGCATGAAATTTTCTTATTAAAAATTCAGAATTTGACCAGTTTTTAAAGGCCACCTTTTCTACCCATGTCCTTTCCTTTTTAACTAAGATAAACTTCAATGTGAACTTTAGTCACTCCTCCTATTTTCTCCCCCTCCCAAAAAAATGATCATTGAGTAAGGGAAAGCAACTCCTATACCCACAGATCATTTACATGATAGGACAGACTCAGGACTGATAGCAGTGAAATTTCATTAGGAACAGTCAACCCTAGCAAGACATAAATGCCAAGAAGTCATTATTTAGATGTCAGTGCCAAGCCAATACCTAAAGAAGAGCTTATACCAGGACATCATCTTGGTGCTGTGTTAGTCAGATATTCTAAAAAAGACTGAAGAATTTGCTGCTACAACATGAAGTGTTTGGCCCACATGAGGAGGGCAGGGTTTGCTGTCTTAAGCTAGGAATGAGAGGAGGAATTGACTCTTAAACTGCTTACCTTAACTGGGCAGAATGCATCCTAAAACAAAACAAAAAAACCCAAAACAAAACAAAACAAAACAAAACAAAAAAGGGTAATCCATGCGAAAGGAATACATAACCAATGAACAGAAAAGTGCAAATATTGGTGACAACTTTAAAAGACAAGTTCTGAGTCTTCAGCAAACAGAAATTCAGACCCATTTGAGCTATTAATCTGCATATTTAGACAATGAGAATTAAAAGAAGTTGCTACTGCACAAAAAAATATGCCTACACCATATTCCAGAGAAAGCTACTCCTAAAATATGCCAAAGATCATTCTCTGTTTAAAAAGTGTTTTTAGATTACTTTAAGCAGTGTCATTGGAGCTACTCTTTTCTCTTCCAATTGACATCAGCATAGGTGAGGAGAAAAAGCCAGCTTTAAGACTATGGATTGAACCACAGTATAGCAAATAAAACTTTGGGATCTTTACAAGACAGAAAAATTATGGATAAGTGAAGAAGAGAGACTGAGTAAGACTTAGCCAGTCCCTCTGACTCCAAAAGCTGAAGCCCAGAGTGCATTGACAAATACATATTTCTTCCTCTCTCCACAGATACCCCTTTCTAATGACCATGGTATATCACAGAGAATCTCCCCATCATTCTGCTTTATGGGAGACTGGAGACCAGCACAACTTCATTCCACTTCTCAGCTCCTGTGCACTTTATTATGCAGCAGCAGAACACTCAGTTTAGTTTCACCCAAAAGTAAACTTTAGCACAAAGAAAAATCCTCTGAGTGTTTCAGCCCCCTTTTAAGTACTAAGTTTAAAAAAGGCTGTAGATTTCTCCAGGCATAATATATAGAATGCTGTATTTTCACTACAAAATTCAGTCACACCAACACTGAGGTATTAAAAAAAAACACAACAAACAAAAATTTTCTCCTCTCTTCATATGAAAGAAAAAGCTACATTCTTACACAATAATAGAGATACATAAAATCTAACTGGTAAATATGAATTTTCAGGTATTCATTTCCAACTTCTCTAGGTTGACTTACTCCCAACAGGGTTTTCTTCCCATCGCCACATTCAACATTATAAAAATTGTTCTCTTGCTATATTTTTTCATAGAGCACTGTCACATAGTTTGTCCAGTAGGTTTTAGAAATTAAAAAAAAAAAGACGGACAAAAAAAAGAGAAACAACAAATACCTCAACACCCCCTTCCTGCAAACTCTCAAAAGAAATGCAAGCCATTTTCTAAATGCTAACTGTTCTTGTAGTTTGGTCTTCCTGAATACATTTTATATACCTCAGGCACAATTATTAGAAGAATTCAAAGTCATTTGGAAAGCACACTTGGAGCCTCGTGATGTGTGACAGACCCTACTGCACACTTTCATTTTGCAAGCAAACATAACAGCAAATCCTTCATCCTCTGCACCCAAAAATCTCTCCTAGCTGGCAGCTGGACCTCTTCAGCCAATTTATAGTTCTGTTAACTTTCCTTAAGTCTTCTTTCCCACACACAGAGCACACATTCATAAAGTTCCTGCATCTGATTCACATCTTTAGTGTTTTCTGAAGCAGTGCATAACACACTGTCCTGGATGGACCTCAGAAAACACCAGGGTTGTTCTCAAAAGAAAATATATTCTAAATTGTGGAAACAAGTGCATCCCAAATATGATTTCCTGACTATATACGAGTAGAAAGTGAACTGACTGAAAGATATCTCCTACACCAAATCAGTTTTTCTGCTGGTCCTAGGCTTTTTTATTAATAATTATTGAATAGGGATATTGAGCTGTATTCTGAAGAATCTTGTAGCTGGCATGCTTTGTGACGATCAGAGCAATTGCATCAAAATAGAAAAAACTTGTAAAATTTGAAAGGGTTATTGTGTATGGAGAAACTCTGGATGAAATACCAAAAATCTATACACTGAAGAAGTAGGTCATAAAACAAAATAAACTTCTCTCAGAATAGCTGGTACTCACAGCATAATGGAATTGAACTGGAGGTCTCAGATGATTATTTCTCCTAAAGAATACTTAGTGTATCTCGACTGAAGGTTTGAAATAAAAATTTATGCTATTTTTTTCATTTTCTTTGAAAAGTTTTAATAAAAATGAGATAAAATCACTACTTTACAAATAATGAAGAAGAACAAATTATACTCATGGCAGGGCTTGCCTGTGTTTGAAATGCAGATATTGTCAAGATAATAACAAAATTTTCTAAGAAATGTCAGAACATTTCCAAGCTGCAAAACCTTATTTAGATCTGCACATTCTGAACAGTAGCATTCTGTGGATTTCTTTCAAGACTTTTTGCCCAGACTAAACAATATTTGTATTGGCTTCATTAGTCAAGTGACAACGGACATTCCTTTTGGAATTGTATATTTCAAGATCCAAATGTTAACACTTACTATTACATTAGACAGAAAAAAATAGTCTTTGTACAGAAGCAGATGTTTCCCAAAGATACAACTTTACCTAAATAAAATTGTGTCATTTCTATGACATTTGAAGGTTAAGTGCAAACTGTTTTCAACACCTTTAGCAAAAATTGTTCCTCCACAATTTTCCTCTCCCTGTATCTGAATGTAATTCATATCATAACCTAATATAAATTGTAAATCATGCAGTTTCCGACAGGACTATGATGAATACACATTCAAATAAAAGAAAAAAGTGGTACAGCAATATAGTCCCTGGAATTTAACACTCCACGGTCAGAAGGTCACATATGTTAAGTTTCTTATTTATATCCCTATTGGAGCTCTGATCTGTGGGAAGCAGGATAGAAGCAATATGACTCATTTTACAAATAAAGAATGTATTGTTTTTGTACTGTACATGTTTTGTTTCTGGGCACTTAATGATAACACTGCATGAACTGCAGGTGACTATAATAAGTGGAAAAAAGATCTTCATCAGGAGACATAAATATTTGTTCCTACTACTTCTCTGGTAAATGCTTCATTAAAAGTGTAACAAAGTACATATTTTATGAATGAGTCATGCAAATTAAAATTCTTCATAATTTTTCCTGGCTTCTATATACCTCTGAGCATCAAATTGTACACAGGCTGACCAGATATTTTGACTGCATTTATGTTGAACAAGCAGTATATAAAGAAGGACGAACACTGCATATACACTGTACACTATCAAAATAGTGGGTTATTCTGATCTGCAGATTAATCCAGGCAATTTGAAATAAATGTGGCAAGAATTTATTATTAGATAAGCCTTGTCCATAAAATTCTGCAAAAACCACGTTGTGGCTTAGTATTTGTCCCAACTAATTTGACCCGTGATAGTAATATCGTTCTGCTATAGCTCACATAGGTACATTAAAAATTACATACTGACAGTTTTGCATCAACAAGGAATTAATCTCCACTCCAAGAATTTTTCTTTAAGAAATAAAAAAGCTACACATGTTTTTAATGATCCAGAGATTATGCAATAAACGCAATGGTCAAGAATAAGAGAAGATAGACAAATGATAAAATGTTGAGCATTTAGAAAAACAAAAATGACTGACTAGAAGTCAAAACAAAACAAAAAGGCTGGTATCTTTTTAATGAATGGAAACTGCCTGGGAATTTGGGAGTTAATTGTTTTGGTGTTGGACTGTCTTGAGGCAAGTGTTCTACCTCCGGCCCATGACAGTAAAAGCATCACCATTATATGTACCTAGATCCATAAATACCTTCACAGACTTGTCACAGCCAAAACTCTTTCCATTGTTGTTTGGGATTTTTTTGTAATATTGGCAATGGATGCTGAGGAAGTGAGGTTTTTTCCTCACAGTTTCATATCCTAACTGTGAATGTGCTTGGATGTTTGATAGGACAGCATTACCTTGGTTATGGCTTCTTATTTTATCATAAATAGATTCCCTTTGAGCATATTCTTCTTTAGTTGCAATAAAAAGTGTGAATCTTATTGTTTGTTTGTTTTCTTTAGGAGAAGCAGCTGGAAAGTCATAATTATGTTCATTTCCCACATTGGCAAAAGCAAGCTTCATGTTTTCATGCATTAAAATTATCGGTAAGGATAGGCTGAACCATTTCTACCTTGAGGCTTACAAGTTTCCCAGTATCTAAATCATATTGCTATTAAAAAGGGGGCATATTTCATTTTTAATTATATGGAGAATAGCTAATAAATCAGTTTTTTATAGTTACATAGGTAGAAGTACAGTATCACTGGAAAGAAAAAGAACTATAATACTGTTATCAGCTCTAATATGTTGATAAATTCAAACTTGAAAGACAGCAAGCACAGCTGGTGATTGTTTTCTGGACTTCGGGAACCAGTTAGTGGTACCTCAGTCAAGAAATGGTCTCTGAGGAAAGTAAAGGGAGCAGAAAAAGGAGAGGTTGCAAGGATAAAGAATGGTGTCAGAGACCCTGGAGAGTCAGAACTGCTGTGAAAGATTCAATGCTCACATTTTTCTTACACCTTATACCTCCTTACACCTTCTGTTTGTCTTGCTCACATAAAATACTGTTTTGGAACAGGGCCCATCTTTTGACAGAGCACCAAACAAAAATTTGGGACCTGCCTATTCCTTCATCAAGACCCAATGAGCAAACATCAGTATCGAAACAAAATGCTGTCACCCTTTCGACCTAAGCATCTATGCAAAATTCAGGCATATTTCTTGTTTCTCTCAAGAGGAGGAAATGATGATGGAGTCCAGAATTTGTTCAGTGCAATCTGCAGTAAATTGTATGTTAAAGCCCAATTTTCTTGAACACAACAGGAATCAAGCAGCAGGAGACAGCTTCCTTGCTCACAGCTTTGCTTTTTAGCAAGTAGTTTACGTAAAACTCTTGGCTTTCAGTATAACTGCTTCTTTGGTTGCACCTGGAGCTTTCTTGTTCCTTTCTTGGGTACTCCTTGAGCATGTCTGCCCTTCTCCTAGCATGTCCTGACACCCAGTTAAAGTCAAAATCCTTCTTCAAACTCTGTATTGAACTGTATTTAACTCTATCATCAGCCCACTAAGAAACTGCTCCAGTAGAATAATGAAGAGCACTATACATGAACTGAATTTTTAGAGGTTGTTTCCATATTTTCAACTGTCTCTAAACACAGATACCTGTAACTGTTCCCTTATTCATCTTGAATAGGAGGGGGTTGTTACATTTAGCAGCTTCACCTATGTTTCTTCCCATTCCTAACACAACCACCACAATACCACCCCATTATTCCGTTCTTTGCAGTATTTTTCCCTTACATTTTCTGCTTTACAAAGAAGAGTACACGTACTACTCCTTTTATACTCATTTTCATAAATGGAACAATCTTTCCAAAATGACAAGGTTTTTTTCTTCTAATTTTTTTTTTCTTTGTGCCATTAGCATACACAGAGAAGCTCAAAGCATTTTCTGAGGAACTAGAAATGGCTTAGAACAGATCACCTCTCACAAAGGATAGCTCCACAATCTGTCCACCAACTTATTTTTTTTAAATTTGTCAGGACATAAGCTGTCATCCTGCTTCCTACCAGATTTACACAAGGAGTTTCTCCAGATTACCACCCTACTGGGCTTTCATGCAGCACATTGAGCACCACATCCCAACTGTGAGTTGCTCTCACTTGACAGACAGGCCTTATCCCTCTCAGGTACAGCATTTCTAAATTTAGAAACTCAGACAATGGCAAAGCAACAGAGTTTGGTGAGAATCCATGAACTTGTTAAGAGAAACTAATCTTGATTAAAATCCTTCAACCTACATGTGGAAGCCAGCCAAAAATACTATAAATCAACATCCTTCACTTTTATAGGGGCTTTCAGAAAAGTCAAAATGGAGCTACATTATTTATGTTTTATGGGAAGATGTATTTAATGTTTATAAATCCATTTGGATAATAACACTGACTTTAATGCACTGATAGATGTCTCTTCCAATGTGCATTAGAAGAATGATCACCTACAACATAAGAAACCTTTAACATTTCCATGTTGATTAGTCTTTGTTACTTAATAAAAGTTTTTAAAGCCCAATAAAACTGTTTTTTCTTAAATGTGTTAACAACCCATGGGTGTCAGAAATGTGCTTTCTCTTTGAGCATTGAGAATGATGTACATGAAATGGCATCTTCAGTCTTTTGGCTTCTGGCTTCTCAAGAGAAAGGTTCTGTAGTCACTTAGATAACACAGCAGGTTTTGGCAGCAGCAGTTTTAAGAATCTGTTACAAAAGGGAGTCTCCATGCTGATGACATCGTGCTAATATGAAAATGACTTCTAACAGCTATGTTAGGTCTCTGTGCGCTCTGTGCTTTCCATGGTAAAGGAAAGTTTCCATGGTATCAAAAAGTGAGTAAACACTACAACTTCAGAGACACATCGAGGACATAAAGAGAGGCTTGCAGAGTGCAGAAAGCAGCCAGCTCTAAAGCTTGTCTGAGAAGATGCAGCTCTGCAAGCTGGGACTGTAAATAAATAACTAATGCCTGGGTTTGCAGACCATGCTCCAAGCAGGACACCCACATCAGCTCTGGCCCAGCAGACAGCCTTGCCTCCTGGATGCTCATTAACTCAAATAAAAGAGGAAACTGAAATCTAAGTTTCATATAAGAATAGGAAATACAAGACACCTTTTACAAGACCTCAGTGATGTTGATGTCTTCAAAAGATCAGCAAGCACACCTATGGGACTGCTATTTGGAGCACTGTGAAATAAGGATTATGAAGAAGGATGCTTAAATGCTGTATTTAAAATATGAGAAATATGAAAGAATTTCAGTATTATAAATTCCTTTCTACTTTGATACACTGCATATGTGGCACTACTATGGAATTCATGGTATTACCAGATAAAAAATGAAAATTACCAACAAAACCTACAATTGTAGACATTAAGAAATATTAATCTCATTGTTTGATTTTTTTTAAGACAAAAAGAGCATAAAGCTCATAGAATTTGAAGGGAAAATATATACAGTAAGACAAAAAAAGATGTTTCTATCAGAACTGGAAACCAGAGAATTGGTCAGAACATGCATAATCTCTGCTGTCATAACAAAAAACTAATGGTGACAAGCAATCTATACCAGAAAAGAAACATGCTGAAATGCATGCTGTAAATATATGTCAAGAAAGATACAAACGAATTGTAATTTTAAAAAGAGGACAAAATCTCTGCAAAACCATCCAAATTGTCTCTGTGTTAGGAGTGACCCTTTCTACATCTGCTAGCAGTTCTGACAGCTCCAGTTGCCAGGATAATATATCTAGCATAAGGACGGATTTTCAGAATCATAGTAATAATCTTTTCACAACTATCAACACCCACAGAATTCACTCTTTGACATCCACGCAGACAAACATAAAGGAAATAGGATTTCCTTATAAGTACAATGACAATATCTCTAGTTATGACTGATTCCATGCTGCAACCACCCTGAAACAAATTTTGAGAGCATAATAAAATACTCCAAACTAAAGAAAATTAAGTTTGTTCTGTAATTTCACAAGTCTTATCCACTATTTATCTTCTGAGAAACACAAACATAACATTGTTTGCATGTCCATTACTAAAAGCCCTGAACCCAAAAGTTTTGGGATGTCTAAAGCAGGAAATGGTTTAATTCTCTGTAAAAATACTAACTCTTGGTTTTTGCATACCTTTCATTATAGTAATTAGTACTGCTATTGTGACTTGGCTTTCTCTGAAAAATATGTAGCACACCTTCCTACATGTATTTCTATACACGCACTGTTATAACAATTCTGTTGTTATCATGGTCTTAAAGTGTATTTTGAAACTTCAAACAAAATCCTAAAACCTGTATTTTATTTACAGTACATCTGTCACTCCCAACAAGTCTCAGAACTTGGTTAAAACAGCTCATTACTTGCACACAAACAAATTACGTCTCTCAGGCAAGCAGTCACTAGAATCATCCATCAGCATGGAAATGTATGCACTTATTTTCAAACAGGATAGCCACAAAATTAATAACATTTTACTGCAGCTTTGTTTTTAAAGTAGACATAATTTCTTCAAAATGGTACTAGTCCATTTCTAAGACAAAATTCACTGTTCAGTGTTCATAATCTATTTTTAGGAAAACAATTATTAATTAAAAAAGAAACCCAACCAACCAAAATAAAACAAAAACCATCAAAAAACCTCAAAGTGCTGGTATTACCTAAAATCTGAAATTTTTCAGTCTTCACTATGAATTGTACTGTAAATCCAGATGTACCTTCAGACACACATAAAACAAGCTTATTTTGCAGACCATGCCTTTGTCTCATACTTCCCAGTGTTCCTAGACTAGAACATACAATAGGAAGAAGCAGTTCCTTCACAACACAAAGGGCTCAGGAGTCTGAGGACTCCATAAGAAGAAGAAAACCAGCAAACCATGGCTACTTTAGTGAAGACTTGTCCGAAAGGATCACAATGAAACTTAATAAACTTAATAAAGTCTCCTCAGGAACTAATTGATTAGGTAGATAACATTAGTTGTGTTCTGGCAGACTAAGCTGGAAAAGCCTTCCCGCAAGATGCGAACACAGTGCTGACATGGTGCCGCTCATGTTGGCCAAGGCAGGCTTATTTTCATTATTCTGCTTAGACCAGACCTGACACAAGGAAATAAGGGGAAGCCAAGTGATTACCAAGACAGCCTTGAATACTTCAAGAGTGTGTGATTCCTCTTTCTGTGCCAGAGGAAGTTTCTGAACAAAGACAAATTATCTTATGACAATGGAATATATCCAGTACCAAGTCTCCTGACAACAGACAGTCTGGAACTATTAAGCAGACATTTTCAGGCACTTTAAGAGTTTGAAGGGATATTCTGTGACCTTAGCAGAACTAAGAAGGTTCCAGAAAAGCTCAAAATTTCGCTAATTACTAAATATGAAATAGCCTTCCAACAACATTTAATATCATGAACCAAGAAACATATGCACACAAGTCTCTAAAAGAAGCATTTAAGTTATTATCATGGAGACTTTAAAACTGCTTAGCATGAGATTAGTCTATTTCAAATTCAATTAATATACAAGCCCCTTCAAAATTAAGACTTTAAAAAACCCTAAGCTATGCATGTTCTACCATACCATGAACATCTCCAGTCTCAGGAGATGATTTCCTGATCCATCACAATTTCTTAACCAGTAAAGAATAATTTCAAGTCATGGAACTTAAATGCTATTTTCAAGAACCTACATAGTGGGGATGATGATCAAGCTGGTTTTGTACAAGTAAATCTGGACAGATGGAGATCTAATTACTTGATATCCACCACTATTCCATTAAATCACGTGTGACTGGAAAGGGTGACACAGAAAAGAAGACGAAGAAACAGCAGCTTAGAGATACAAAAAATGTATCTATAAAGACCAGGAAAGACTTGACAAAAGTGCAGTACTTCAGCCAGTATAAACTGATCACATAATTACAAGTGGAGAAACTGAGGAAGTCAGGGAACATTTTTTTCTTTCAGGGAAGTCCTAAGTTCTCCCATGGGAACTCCAAGTTCTTTGATGACTTCTGTAACAGACTTGATGAGGCCATAGACCTTCAGACTGTAATGTGCACATGCGAAGAGTGCTGCTATTGAAAGAAGCATAACTGTGGGCAAAAATAAAAGCTGTGAGCATTCTTTCTCAACTGAATATAGAAAGCAAAATTTAATAAAATATGTGAACTCTTTCATAACTTCCATGGAAACAAGCATGCAGCATTCACCTTGAAGAACCTGTAACAAGCCTTTGTGGCAGAGTATCCAGCACAAATCCTTTACCACTTCACGTGCATATCTCTGCCTGTACTTGCACAGCATGCTCTTGTGTTAGTCTTAAAAAACAATGCTCATAGCAGAAGTATATAGAGACTAAAAAATATTTCTGAAAAATAAAATCTTATCTATTCAGCGATTCTTTAAATTAAATAGAATTCTGAATTCTTCCTCTGTTTTGGGAGGGTGCACTGAAGATTTAGGGCCTAAAATATAGCATGGAAATTATTAAACTGAAACAAAATTGTACTACATTTCTTTTCACAATAATTATAATTGAGGTAGTACAAGAGTAACTAGCATTAGGCTCTTCTATAAATTAAAATGTTCTGAGGGAATAAGTCACAAAACACCACAGACTCTTTCTGTAGAAAATAACCTCTTTATACAAGAACACTGAATAAGAAATGCACAGACACAGCCCAGAAAGATTAGGATGTGAAACCAAATTCAAACCTAACAGAAGAAACATCAGTGGGATAAAACCATATGAAAATTAATATTTTCACAGTAATGTACAATGGGAAAAGACAGCAATGACTATTTCAATGTATTTTTCTGAAATAACAGAGCTCCCTGAAGCCACAGGGAGAACAGATGCCTTTTTCTTCCTCAAGGTATCTTTCTGTAGAGAAGCTGATCTATGTCATGTCTGCTTTCCAGAAACAGATATGAACACAAGAGGTGTGGATAAGATGAAGGCAGAACACACATGTAGCAAGATAACTCTGAGCTGATTGTGCTTTTGGATCCTCAATGACTGCATTTCCTGCACATTTATGGCAACAGGATATGAAGGGAATAAAAAGTCATTAAAAAGCTAAAGTGACAGATTCACCTGATAAAAGAGAGATGAACATGGGTCACTGGTCATCAGACAAAAAAAATTGACACCAGCTTTCAGTTGAACTTACAAGAAATATCTGAATTTTGGGAGCTTTGTTGGTATAATGATGCTATATCCTGAAGAGAGATGTTAAGAATTAAGAACGTTGGAAAGCTAAAACAGTGACCACCAAGCAGAACCTGGGCAACTTCAAAAACCTAAGTACTAATGAGGTGCACTAAAAACTGAGAAATTGCTGTTAAGAGTGAAATGTAGATACAATTAAATCTAATCACCTTGAAGTATGTTACAGACATCAGACTAAAGAATTTAAAAGTAATTCAGACTTTAAAATCTGTACTCAGATATGGATGTTCAAATAATGTAAAGTACTTCCATTTAGAAACTAAGATAAAAGAGAAGCCACTTGCACAGAGGGTACTTGAGAGTGACTTAGAGATCACACACATTCACAGTGAGCTACTATCATGAATGCGTTTACAGAACACACTCAAGAAGAGACTTTATAGAAACTAAGAATTTAGATCTAAATTTAAAAATATGTTTATTGTTATTCAAAGCAAAGTTATTCTTTACTCAGCCAACATATTAGTGCATACAATATTCTCTCACTTCCTCTGGGTTTTCTCTAATCTTATCTGGATTTCTTTCTGGGTATTTCTGAGTAATCAAAAGTTATAAGCTTGATATCTCTTGAGTTAGAAACATCCCTAGTGTTCCTGCTGATTCTTCTGTATATATTCTTTCTTTTAGTGAGTCTCTAAACCAAAGGATAAAAGAAAAAAAAACAACTAAGTTTATTTCAATCAGATTCAATCAGCAATTTGATTTTTTCCAGTTAATTAAGCAAACATACCTCTTAAGACACCAATTGATCCAAGGTTGTGTTAATAAGGATAGACCAAAATTTAACATTAGGCATTGCTTCAGTAAATGTGTAAATTCAGGACTGTCATAATGAAGCAAAATTCAGAGCATTTACCTCATCTTTCAATTAGGAAAATTATTCAAAAAACTTCATTTAAATTATATACTAAAATAAACTTAAACATACTCACAAGCCATTCATAAATAGAACTGTTAAGGAATTTTCTGACTAAATGGAAAAGGAAAACCTGTCAAAATTTAAAGTGTTTTCAGAAATATCACGGATTCAAGAAGCTTTCATCAGCGCACTGGCAGAGAACACACCAGGGCCTGGCTGGGAGCCAGGCTTCTGCAGCTCTGCAGCCTTGCTTAGTGAGATTTCCTAAGAATCAGGGGATTGAAAGCTCTCAGAGCCCCACAGGAAAGTGCCAAAACCCTGAACAGGAGCTAAGCTGATGCATCAGAGACTCCAGACTGAAGATGGTGGAGTCAGGAGCCTGGACAGCAGGATCTGCCAGCCCCAGCACCAAGGCAGCTCCTCCTGCACCTGGAGCCATGCAGAGTGAGCCCCCAAGAGCCTCAGCTGAATCCATCCCTGTCAGAACTTTCAGACTTAATGCACCAATCCTGGAAGCCTTGGCTTTCCAGCTGTGCTGGCAGCACAGGCTGCACAGACACATCACTGGGAAATTTCTTCGCAACAGAAATGCCTTTTTTTGAGTTACGCTTAAAAGCATAATTTATGTCTGAATACATCATCACTCTACAGCATGAACTAAGTGTATTTGTGTTAGATTTAAACTACCAAGCTCAGGAATTGCTAAGCAATACAGCTCCAGTGCCACTAGCTGACCATGCATTAACTTCCTTCTTCCTGCATGCAATTTACTCAGCAGCATAAACAAGAAGTGTTTAATTCTCTAACACTGATCTGAGCAGATAACTGCTGCTTCTGGACTGGATTTCTCTCTTGCTTGCTAATTAGCCCAATGCAGCTAAACCAAGAATGCATCACATTTACCAATAAAGGCAAAACCTTGATGCATAAAGGTGAGGCTATTTTTTTTTTCTTGACAGAATGAAAATACAGATGGAAAAAGCATGGAATTTTCAGACAGGTGTGAGTGGAAATGAATGGTAGCTGCACTGTTTAGTGCACAGAAAATATATATGACGTGTCAACACATGGCAAAGTGTGAAGAATGTACGCCTGCATGTATAAAAAATATATATATTCACAGTACTAAGCAATTTGCAGTTAAAGAGTGGCTATGGTAGTATCTGTTGAATCCATAAGAAAATCCCCAGTTGCTGTAAGGTTTGGTTAAATTTTGACTTCAAATTAGTCTGTAAATTACTCTTTCCTATCCTAGCAATTTATTTATTGTGAAGGAGGAATCATAGCCTTATGATTATGTTCTGTGGGACCACTGCTAAGGCCCTAAGTACTTCTGATTTTCTAGTAGACCTATTTACAGGTCTTGCTTAGGACGTGAAATTAGTCTTTATTGGTGAGACAAATAACAGGCATGGAGAAATTCACTAAAAAATCCAGTAGTCTATGGGAAAAAAAATGTCTTTGCATAATATCAAACACAATTTCCTACTTAGCCCATGCTACTTCTGTACATTTTCTAAAAATCATATATCTATGTCATTATAACAATATAAAACTTGATATCTTGCTATGGTAGGAAAGCTGGGAGCACTGTAGTAGTGCCTGGGATTTAAGATTATTTTATTATTTTAGGCAGGTAAGGTTTGGGGGTTGGTTCTATTTCATTGAGTTGCTCTGTTTGTTTTTCCACTTTATTATTTCCTAGGACCCTAAACGTGTGACTGCTTGACAGAGACACTTGGTTCTGGGCACTTGGTTCCCCTCATTATCTCTGAAGAGAAAAAAATACCTCTTTTGTTCCCCTTATCGCTTCACTACCTTATCCAAATATTCATTTCTCTTTTAAGAAGGAAAAGACAACTGAAATAATGCAGAAACTATGCCTTATATATTAAGAAAAACATTCTCATTCAGGCAAAGTGCTAAGTACTCAGATAATAAAACTGAATAATTCTATTTCTAGGGTTTTCCATTTAATGTTTTTTTCATTTTCAGCTTAACTTGAGCAATTTAAGACAGAATTTTGTGACATAAAAGAAACATTTTCTGCATGAAATTTTGGGACCATATTACAAATAATTTATCTGCATTCAATAGTGATGTTTTTATACAATATCATTAGCAAAGAATAACATAAAAGGTGACATTTCAGATGGTGTGAACCAACACAGATCTCCTGACTCCCATATGGAATTCTGCCAATTTCCATACTGGCTGACAGTTCGGACCTTAAACTTATACCATAAAATTAGAAACAAATAAATTTCAAATTCTCTCTCCCTAAATAATGAAATCCTGAAGAAAGAAAAAGCCTTCTATCCAAACGATTTTAAAGAATGTGATAAATTATATCTATTTGCCAGCAACTGCATCTGAGGTACATTACTGGCAAGGTATCAATGTCAGAGGTGAAAAATGTGTATTGCAATAAATTCAACGAGGCCTTTTGGTTTGAGAAATATTTTTTTAAAATTGATTATTTGATTAATTTTTCCTTTCTTCTTGTTCATAATGAAGTGAAAATTCTAAATTCCCATGAAACACACACAATTGTTTTCTTTCCTCATCCCTGTCCATATGGTAACACAAACTTCGATCCAAAACATTGTTTCATGAGTGAGGGTAAATGCCTGATCAGTACTTTGAGTAGCATTTTTATTGTTCTTCTATTTATAAATACTTTTTTATCATTTATTACATGATCTAGAACAAATATCATTTGTTCATATATAGAGTGATCAGGCATTCTATGGGCTCTGCTTTGCCAAATTGCACAGGTATAACTATCATTAGAGTGACCCACAGCAACTGCATTTGTGAATTGTTCAAAATAAAGTATATTATAAAATCTTAACTCCTTTTAAAACAGGAAATATAATAATTTTGACTTCAAGTCCTAAAATATTCCAATACTTCCATATTTCAAGCAAACACCGTATCTTTCTTCAGTGAATGATATGCACGAGAATTCTCCTTCAGCTCTGCCCTGTGTCACTTACCCTCTCCTGAGCTCATCACTTTCACAGGACAGAACCTGGCCCAAGAATAATGAACCTTGGTGTGGTAAAGATCCAAGTGGCCAAAAGATACCAGGACAACAACTTACAGTACAATAAAAAATAACAAAGAAGAAAACCCTACCCATAAAACAGCACGTACAAGTGGTTTTTCACCAAAAAAAGTGTATCAGGACTCCTCTTCAAGGGTTCTCTAGTCAAACTGATAGACAAATAACTCTGGGGCTTTGTGTAAAGGCTCTGATGATTCAGGGTAAACTCTCCAATCAAGCGACATTTGTTAAATGCAAGTGACAGAAGCATCACATGATAATCTGGAAGGATGACAATCAGGGTTACTGCACATCATTAATAATTAGGCACCTGCTTTAGGAGGTTTCTTGGTTTCTGTACAGTCAGTACAAAAACTCTGGTGGGGCCCTTGGAGACTGTCCTTCACCCTCAGCTGGCAGTAAAAGGAACCTGGGGCACAGGTTAGCCAGCTGAATTAGGTGGATCACATTGGTTGTGTGAATTTTCCCTTTACATACAAAAATTTATAGATTTTAATTTAAAGAGCAGCTGCCTATTATTTTTATTTTTTTTTTAGAAATCAGGCAGAAGGCAAGAAAAATGGTTAATAGCAAAGGAAAAGTGATTTTGATGCTGCAGGCAAAATTGTCAGCTCATCTAAACCAACGCAGCACTTACTCTTTCAGAGAGCTCTGCAGACTTGTGAAAGCCCAGAATCTGGCTCTATACACAGTCAGGGAAAACCATGATTAACAGCTAATCTGAGAAGATAGTTATCTGGAAGAAGAAGTGCCTGTAGAGAGGACAGATCCACTTGAGGTAAATTCTAGATTGTTCATTTTTAAGCTAAATGAGTTCAACATTTCTAGCACTGAGGACCAGAGAGTGGTTTTGAGTCTGTCCTTCCATTTCACTTTTCTAGATATGTTCAAAGTGAAAATTCATGCCCAAGAATGGCTTTTGCCTGATGGATTTCCTGAGCTGCCATTCTATATCTACACCTAAGCAAACAATGCTGCAAAAGAAAAAATTTATAGGCTCGATCACGCCCAAAAAAATCATCAGAACCTGTTAATAAGCAAAATTGGAATACAACCACACCTTTATTTTTGCAGACCTTGTGTAAGTACTGTGCAATCAAATGCAAAGACACAAATTTTCCCTACAGGATGACCGAAGCAAACTTCATCAGAGAAGAAAAAATTATGTATAAGTAAAATCTATTAGCCAGGTATAATGAGGGAACACCATGCACTTTACTCCCCTCTCCCAAATCCTCATCTGCTCCCCACAACAATACAATGGCATCAAATCAAACTAAGTCACTTAGAAGGTTATTTCCCACCCCTAATTTCCATCTTTTTTCTTGAGTTAAATTCATCCCTTTAGGAAGCATATTTCCATACTTAAGGAGCAACAATTTCAGAAGGCATATTACAGATAAGTAACAAAGACATTTTTAAACATCTCCAATCAGAATGGGAAGAAAATGAGCTAGATCTTTGGAATAATATTTTAAAACAAACAAAACAAGACCAGTTAATTTATTCCAAAGGCCCACAGCAATTTCAGGGTAGCTGCCATCAAGAAGAATCAGACAGACTGTCAGAAAGTAAATGTACCTTCTGGCTGTGAAAATTGCTGGTCCCTAAGGAAGACAAAAATTATTTATATTTGAGAAATAAATCCTTTTTTACTATTAGCATTCATTAAAACAGCAACATATCATCACAACTTAACTATACAAGTCCTTAGTAGTAGCAATTCATATTACTGAATCTCAGAAGGAAAAAACCTTCAGTAGTAAGACAAGTTTTACAGGGTGAATTTCTCAAGAGCTTAGTTCACTGGTTTGATATCTGCAAGCCAGAGCTATTTAGGTTTACACTCGGTGTCTGACATGTTGAAGATTTTATTACATTCAGAAACTGGCAGGGTACATAGTGAGAAAAATGTGCAAGAGGCAAGTGGAGAGTGTGTTGGCAGATTCTTAGTTCATTTAAGGTTACAAGAACAGCACTTAGACATCTCAGTCAACTATGCAGGATTCTTAACTTTCAGTTCAGGCAAGTATTAGGAATGACCAAATATAAAAGGCTTAAGAAAGTAACTTTTACTTTTTAATTATGGGCTTTTTTCTCATCCTGCTTTGCTTTAAATCTCCATTTCTTGCTATACCCCACTGCAGTTCTATACATAAATGCTAAATATGCAAATAATCTTACTATTAGGTTCTTATGTTAAGCACATTCGAGTTGGCACAGGAAAGGAAGGGAAACTGTTGTAAATAATTTTCTTAAATTATAAAAAATTGCTGTTCTTGCTAAAATATTACCAGAAAAATTTGATTTTTGCAAAGAGTTATGCAGTATTTGTAAAAGGACAAGCTCCCTCTTAAGTCTTGTGAGAAATTTTTTGTCTTGTAAGCAGGCCAAAATATACCACACAAATATTGCCGCTCTTTGGTACAGAACTCCAGCAACACATAGCTCACATCTTGGAAAGATCTTAGAAATGTAGAGGAGCAGAAAAGTTATGAGGGTGGAGGGGAAGGAAGCATTCGAAACTTCTCAAGCTTCAAGAAATGTTAGGTTTGGGTCCAGTTCAAGTTTTTGGTGAGGATTTAACTCAGTTTTTATTTTCTTCAAAATGCCTGAGCACCCTCAGGGAGTATTCTCTTCCTAGAGAGATCTTGGAAAACCATATTTTTTCACTGACAAAAGGATCAGCAAACGAACCCTGATGCCAAAAGTTGGAAGTTAAACCAGTTACTGTGGTAAATCCCATTCCCATGTTTGTTCCTCAAAAAGGCTTTTTTTTCTTTACAAGGATTTTACGAGATTATGCAGAACTTGTATATTTAGTGATTCGTTGTATTTCCAAATGAAAATGACATTTTTCTATTATACTCTATGCAATTGAAGCAAAAATTACTTCTCTATGCTTTAGTTTCAAAGACTCTTACACACTGAAGTTGTTCCTTTAAAACATATTTTCTAAAGATATTTACAACTAGAAATGTGCTGCTGATCCAAAACGTCAAGAAAAGGAAGAGAGGAAGAGGGAGGATCTCTGAATAATTTAAAGCAGCCTCCTCATTCAAAAGTCATTCTCTTTTTAATCTCTCACACTTTGTAGCCAGAGACTTTATACTGGGTTCTGGCAGAAAGTCAGGAAACAATATATCTGCAGCTTTAGAACAGGATGAAAAGAAACAACAAAAGGACAGGAGACCCACTACATGTTGTACTTCTCGTAAAGTTTGTTTCCCAGATATTTGTCTGCATCCACAGGTAGAATCCACTGCTTGAGGGCAGAATTTCTCTCTACCATATGCCCTCTACCTACACAGGGCATGAGTTTGCGTGCACATGCATGTGCATGAGGACACACAGTCTGCTGTGCTAGAACAGATGTCTTTGATTAGCCATTGATATTTCTGTTATTTTTTTATAATGAGTTCTACTGGAACAAAAAATTGAATGAAAATAAATTGTCTACCTCATTAAAAAAGACAACAATTAATAAACAACTGAGCCAGGCCAAAATTTCCCTACCCAGAATTTGTGAAAACAGGTTTTTCTCTAATAGATTCTAATACTTCCTCTTTTTTCCATAATCACTTTTCAAAAGTCCAGAATGGCCCATTTTAGAGGAGCTCTTAATGAATTCAATGAGGGAAGCCACTTGTCTTGAAGGAATACTTCACAAAGATCCCCGGAAGAATCAGATAATACGGAGAAGGAAAACTCCCCAGACATTATCAATTTGGAAGACGAATACAGAAAATTCATCCAGTATTAGCAGTGCATTAAATTATTGACTGTTCCAATCCTTAAGTCCAAAAATATTCTCAAATCTTGGCATACTACTTACCATTTACAATGTACTTTTTTGTGCTCCCCTGCTTCCCCCTCCATGTTCCTCTTCTTCCGCGATATTTTTTAAAGAAATTCTAATGAGCAAATGCAATATCACAACCACGAATTATTTTCTTCTGCTTTGAATCAGCACTTAGAACATAGGAACATTCCATCAACATTAAGCTTCTGAGAGACCACCAGCATTCCTGAACCACACTGTAACAGTCACAAACACCTACTATAATTGTTATGGAATTCTGTTTCAGTACAAAAATGATCAGATAATTATTTCCCAAGGAACCTGCAACTTTATTCTCAAAACTGTTGCAGAAGTTTTCTAAGAATACAGACCGGTTGTGTGGTCTCTGTCTTCCATGAGAGCTTTCAAATAACTTTGGTTAATGGCTCACTGTGAAGTTCTAGGCACACAAGTCACTTCTGACTGCCATTGCTCATGACAACAACTAAAGGCACCTCCACAGACAGCCATAATCAATGTGAATGAAAAAAAGAGGACTGGATTTCAAATCTGTCCAGGTGTCATTCACATTATAATGCCACAGGAAAGAAACCAAGAAATTCAAAATATTATGAAGATAGATAACTGTAGAAAAAATAAAGAAGTATGGCAGCTACAATCTTTTCACAGGAGTGTCTGGGGTTGCTAAGCACATACCTGAGCCTAAGCACTGCACTATAAGGAGGTGTCAAAGGAGAAAAACAAGCTCACAACTTGACAAGCATTGCTTTAAAAATAAAGTAACTCTGATTGTGTCCTTTCTTTATTCCATACTGCTCTTGTAGCCACCCATTCTCTTAAGCACACATGAGTGTTTTTAACTTGAAAATTCAGGAAAAACAAATATCTACAAACCAATACAGAAAAGTGCGTTACAGTCAGACAACATATCCTCCTGAAGTCATGGCAGTGCTAAATTGGAGCACTGTGCAGCCACACCCCAGTGGAACTTCCACTACCCAACATGGCAAGCCAGATATAAGAATTGGGAGAATAATTTAAATGCTCATAGTGCATGCAATTTGTCACTGCATGGCCACTGAAGAAGTAAAGTCAACTAGGGTTTTGCAGTCTCAAAAAAATTCTAGTTGAATTGAAAATACATTATTATGTTATCACTTTCACATCCTCTTGCACTTTAAGATGAAGACTGTGACTGTGTATGGTAAATCTATGAACAAAGAAGAATTAACTAAAAGAGGTTTGTGTGAGAAGCAATCTTCAGTGATGACTCAATTGCTGTATCAAATTCTAAAAATTGCACTGTTTTAAGGTGGCTCACTCAATAAAAAGCCAAAAAATTATTATAATGACAAGATTAAAGGTTAAAAATTTTCACTCAATATATAATGGAAAAAATTGTATAGAACAAAATAAAAATGCTTCAATGAAGCTATTAGCCCCTACATTTAAATCTAATATACAGCTGAAATTTATCATCCTATTCTGATTCGTAGCAGAGCTTGGGAAAGGAAACTGATAGCAAGTGCAACAATGTAGGCATCAAATATCCAAAATATCTTGCTGTTGCCATCTTTGTTGACTATTTTATACTAACTTAATGAAATTGAATAACAACAAAAACTTCTTGAAATGGTTTGAATACAAACTATGAAACCTTTGACATTGAATTAGTAGAACTAAAACTAGACAATCAACTGCTATGTGTAGTGTAAGCAGTTACACACATGCCATTTCCATAACTGGGGAATAGTTTTAATCTTGCAAAACATTTTCTTTCATGGTAAGCTTGATAAAAGTTTAACATATTAAAGTTTTAACAACACAGGAAATTCAGGGACAGCAGAATGTGGGCTGCACATCGTGAATGACTATCAAGCAAGACATAACACTACAAAAAAAAACATTAAGAGGGGGATGTTGTATGGCAGCCAGTAATGATCAAAGAGGAATAGATAGAACTCTAAATTTCAGCTGAAATTTTCAAATAACAAGTTACCTCCAAAGCTGCATGTGACAAGGAGATACCCGGATCTAAAGGGTAATTTTGCCTGGGTGAGGCTCATTCTTTGTTCCTGGATGTGTTCATCCCTTTGCACAAAACTCTGCTGTGCTGCGTAGTTAAGGACTGTATTTTTGTTATTCTCTGAAAAGCAATAAGAAACAAAATAAAACCACAAGTTGAAAGAATTTGAGTTTGCGGGAGATTTTTTGGGCATTTGAAATCTGAACCTGAACAAAAGACTAGAAACATTTCCAAGAGGTTTTTGCATTGTACATATTCTTCCCAAAGTAGTTCCAAACACTGGAGTGGTGCATAGTCAGGCCCACAGTTAGGAAATAAAACTACAGCAGTTGTTAAAGGCTTACACAAAGAGTTGGCCCAGTAAGACATACTGTACTACACAAGTTCTTGGGCTCTACAATCAATAATGCAATAAAAAAGGATAGCTCCTTCACTTTTAGCCTTGCTACTTAACCAGACAACTCTACATCTGATTCATCTTAAAGCACACAATTGGCATTTCATACCCCATCTGTTTTGTCAAAATCTAGATAAAGATTTTTATAAATAGAACAATAAGTTTTTAACTGTAAATACGTCCACTGAATTTCAAAAGATTTGTGTAGCAAAAATTCAGAAACATTATTTCTTTTCTATTTCTATTTAAAAGATCATGGTCTTATATGTAAAAAGTAAAATCAAGAAATGCTCCTCTAACAAAAGGTTGTCTTTTTAAGGAAATTAATATCCATCTCATATTGTGGATTCTCCTCCTCACAAAAACTTTAGTCACATAACAATATTAGTCACAAATTTAAGAGCTTACAAACTACAGATTTTTAAAAGTGAATCTCCCAAACTATTGTAAGCATGCAAGATTAAAGGGAACTTTATTTATTTTTATTTCATGCTGGAAACTCACAAGAGCTAAAGAAGTCAACGTGTATAGTCACAAGAAAATAATTTATTAATTTTGTACATTGTTTGCAAATATTCCTTTTATTAAAATTCTAAGTGACTTTTCAATCACTGGTAGAATTCCTGAAAATACTCAAGGAGGTTCCACTGAGAATACTACTAGACTTCTTAACATTGATTTGCTGCAATTACAAAATTTTCTCTGTAATACTCTTTCTCCCCACACCCCACTTTTGTGTATAGATGATATATGATCAGTATTTATTATTAATATTGTTATAAAGATATATTTATAACATGTATTAACACACCTTTTGGGAATCTATGACTTTCAGAAATACAAAATGGACCACAATAAATAGAAGTGGCATGCAAATAAAAAGTTATCCCATCTTGAGAAATAGATCCATACACAACTGACCAAATAATACAGATGCAAAGGAAATCTTTAGTTTTGTGGCCCCTTCTGGAAACACCACCCATCTACCCTTGTCAGGCAGAAAAAGAAGGTCAAAATATCCTGTGCAATCCCTCTTGGTGCTCTCTATGGAGATTACCCTCTTCCTGCCTAAGACAGGTTACTCTTTCTAAACATGCCTACACTACATTATAGGACAACCAGTGAAATGTAACTAAATTTAATTTTCATGTGTCTTTGGGACTGGGATCCATCAGCAAGATGTCAACTCTGCCTCTCAGTTAATGCATCAGCTGGCCACTATCAAGAAGACTCTACAGATTACTGAGAAAGGAAATAAGAATCATGAATTAATTCTACTTTGCACTGATGAAAATAGCTGTGTGTGAGCACGACAAAGGAGTATGTGATCCAGGATCTGGAAGTCACAGAGTAAATATCCAGGAGGAGTATCTGTTTTCTGTTACACCACTTTGAGTTGTATTATTATATAAGACATTTCAATTTTGTCCAGTAAGTTTTATATTGAGCAGAATAATTTATGTTTTGTTCAACGTTTTCCCATGAAAGTATCTGATCATGATTTGAACACAAGAAGCACACAGAGATACCATTCCACTTAGTAAGTTGTTTCATGGTACACTAAGTGCCATTTAACATTTGCCTCATTTCAGCTGCCAGTCCATCATTCTAACTGCACCTTTACAATGTTCTACTTTTTTCTGCACAGTGAGTGCCTTCTAAATTTCTTTTTTTAAAAGATTATACACATTAGGCTTTCTACAGCTCTTGTCATAGACATTTTCTTCGCTATTGGTAAAATCTTGTAACTCTGCTCCATCTTTTACCTTTATTCATCTTTTGAGTAAATGATTTCAAAAGAGCTTAGAGTAGTCTTCTAATGCCATTTTGCAGAGATTTAAAAACTCCTGTATTTCCAGCTTGTATTTTTATGGATGACATGAACCTCCTTATCACAGCTCTGATCTAGGGGATCACAACCAGGTGCTCACCTACAGCAACAATCTCCTCCACCAGAAGCTCCAGTTTTCAGACCACCATTCTCCATCCTCTCACCTTGTTCCTGGCTATAAACAGTATCAGTTGGGATTAATGCACATTTTGTTTTAGAGTATTACAATAGCAAATTATACAAAATATTCCAGGTGATTGTCCCCATCCTGCTTCTTTCCCAATTTGTCAGTCTTTTAGTCATCATGTCTTTCATCAGCAGTTGTAGTATTAATACTAATACTAAGTTAAGCAAACATGGCTTGTGATTTGTTCCACTACAAATTTATTCTACCATTCTGACTGCTCAAATTAAATATAGGAAAACCTGCCTGTAAGTATACTTAAATGCTCTTACTGGTTAATCATAGCAAAGCAAATTAGTCATCAAACCTGGAAGTAAAGTAGAGGCAGCAGTGAACTCTCATTTTTTATTTTAGTTACCAGGTGAAGAACACAAACACCTATTGGTTTTGTGGTTCTTGGGCATAGTCACATTAATAAAATTCTTTCATTTGGGAGACCACTAGGTCTTTGCTTCAGTACCTGGTATACATTGCTCATTTTGACAGTGCATTTGTTTCACATTTGCTTTTGAGCACATGATAATCACTTCCTCCTCTATATTCTGCTTTTGTAAATAAAGCAGAAAAGGCAGTTTTGCTTGACTGGAAGAGGTTTTCTCAGTGAATTTCTTTAGGCACGTATAAGAAAATAGCAACATTTCTGTCCATGCCCTGAGTTTCTATTGTATACATATTATTTGTTAAATTAAACTAAATATCTGAAATATTATATGTAATTAAATAACCTGTAACAATAATTTAACCTTGAAATTCCTTTTTTATGAAGTTAGGGTAAAATTAAAAGAAAAAATGGGGGATCAAATCCAGAGTAATTTTTAAATTCTGGTCTCATTTAAATAAAGGGCAAATAAAGAGATACATAAATTTGCACCATTTATATTTGTACAAAATATGTTTTTTAACATAAAAATTACTACAAAATAAGTTGCTCAATGGCTAGAAGTATTGCACAACCACACTGAAATTTCACCAGATTCTTAAGTCAGTCTACGTATGGGTTCCCAGTGGGGCAATCTGCCACCCCTACCTTTTCCTGCCCCTTGCCTTGTATAAACTCCACTACATATGGCCATGGCAGCAGTACAATCATCTGAAAATTGTTTTCCCTTCTTTTTGGCACAGTAATTTCTCTGACAGATCAGTGGGTAGTGATGTAGCCCACTCAGCAGTAACATGACCATACAGCAAATGCAGGGGGGAGCAGCAGGAGAATCTAGCTTGGAAAATGAATGATCACCCCTTGGCAGTGTGGTCTCTGGTCAAAAGGTAAACTAAAGCTTACTGGAACACTGCATTTGTAGAGAAGGGAAAAAAAGGGTCTTTTTTTTAAAGAGAACTGCAAAAGTATCTCCTGAATAACAAAAATGCAGGTGAGTTTCAAGAGGAAAGATTATTTTCATTTAAACCCCCTTGTGGACTCCAAATGAATGAGGCTATAAAAACAAATACATTTTACCATAAAGAATTTCCTCCAAGCAATGCACTGTATAAGTAAGATATGAAGAAAGATGTACTCACTTTACAAACTAAGCAACTTAATCCTCCTTTGAATAACATTGTCCCTGTCTCCATGGTCACCACACGGCAGTGTCATCCCACATGATTGCCAGCTTCAGAGCATACAAGACAGCCAATACTGACTTCCAGCCTAATGCATTATCAAAACCACATGCTTTACCTTCATCCAAAACATCTCTTTCATCTGCCTGTGTTTCCTCTCAATCCTATGAACAAGCACAAGCACCAAAACTCCATTCTATCCCTGAGTCTCACAAAAAAAGTGAAAAAACCTCTATGTTTGCTCCAAACAATCTCAGGACATATGGATAGAATCTTTACTTTGGGGCTAAAATGTAGACTCCCTCACTGATCTGTATCGCAAATTAATAACTAGTGCTCAACCTCCTCCATTAAATTAGCCTGTGGCTTCTTTTGCATCAACATTGTCTAAGAAACAAAACAAAGACCATAATGAAAACTCAATACATATCACAGTCTAATTAACTCATTTCTTCAAACAAAAAAGTGAGAAAAGAACCCCAAGACAATACATAAGCAAGTAGTCAAAGAACACATCTCCCCTGAAGAAAATACCAGTTACAACACATTCATCAGTCCAAAGGTAATGTGTGCCCTTTCCGCAGTAAAACTATCCCTCTCTGATCTAAAACACCTGGTTGTCACAAAAGATACTGAAATTTACACACAAAATCATAAATATGTAAGAACTGCATAAAGATCAAACTTTGAAATCAATCTTCCCCAGCCTCTAAAGAGTGATTTGCCAATTAGCATAGAAATGGATAAACAAACAGAGTAGATGATCAAAGCAGAGAATTAGTATGTATGTTTTGGGCAACTATGGGATCACAGCAGGTCTGAGAGGAAGCCTACAAATGCATAAGTAAAATACAGAAATTCCAACGTGGTGCATTCTGAACCACAGCTGCTCTAGCTTCCTTGAGCAAACTTCATTTACTTTCATTTTTAATGCCTGTTCTGGAATTGAGAATTACTTCAGCAAATGGTGAAGATATTGGTGCAAAGAAAGGAAAGTCTGTGCATTTCAGATCTTGCTGTAAAATGTCTATCTTGGAAATCCAGCATGAAACTGTCTCTGATGCAACCAAAACACGTCAATCCTAATCTTGTCACATTGTCAACATGCACAAACCATGTCTTGCTCAAGTTTACATGGCTAATGCTATAAATTCTTGTTGCAGGATATGAGTCTATGCCTGTATAGAGTAAAAAACACAAGGATCACAACACAGGTTGTGTCACTGCTGAAACAAACTGAGCTGCAGTTGTAGAGAAGGATAAACACCTACTTAAATTTAACAGGCAACATTATTAACTACATAGTTAATGTTTAATAAATAATAGTGGATTGACATTGCAAGAAATCAGCATAGTTAATGAGTGACATAGAACAGCTATAATTATCACTTATGTACAACATCTCAGTCATGCTGGGTCATTTTTTTAACTCAAAGAATTCTGTAAAATATTATTTTCTTCATTACAAGGTTTCAATTTCTTAGGAAATTTTCCTTTAGCCAAAGTGTGACCTACTTTCAAGAAACTTTTGCCTCTTAGTGTTTCAGTTATGTTTTCACCAAATTTAGTTATGTGACATCAAATAGCTCACGCAGATGTTTTAAAGGACTACAGGAAAGCACTCCTAAAGAAAGTTGCAGAGGAAAATATAGTTAATTTCTGGAAGTCATTGAATGTGAAAGATGTCATTTATGAATATCAGACAGTATGAAATAATACTCAAGATACAATACTGCAATATAAATGACAAATAAGTTCATGATAAACTCAAGAAAGATATTGACCATAAAATTCTTCTTTGGCTATGTAGATAAGACTGCAAATAATATTAAACATAATATTAGATATTAGAATGCTTTTGTGTCACTGGTCTTGATGACATAAAAGAGGAAAACAGCTCAGAATGAGTACAGTGTGGCATCTTACAACTGTCATCAATTTCAAAATTACTCAAACTATCACTTCACTAAAATGAAAAAAAAAAAGAGAAAGCTAAGATATTAGAAAATTGTTAGAAAAGGTTTGTACGGAGCAGAATAGTTAATGAAACGTGGCACTTCCAGCATGCAGCTGAGGTCTTTGACAGCATTAGCTGGTATTTGCAAGTTTGTATGGTTCATAATAAGATCTGGTGTTAAATTTGCCCAAACTGCCACTACAAAAACAAATAATTTTTCTTAGCGTAATATCTTCAAATGTGTACTGTCCAAAAGAGCATTGTTATTTATCAGTTCCAATGAAAGACCATCAGATGAGGTGCATTCTAGCAGATTTACCTTACAGAGACCATATAGTTCAGTTCAAATGCATACTCTTTCTCTAGTTACCATTTTATTACACTGAAATATTTGTTACACTGAAAGTTACTTATTTATTTGCAATTACTGTGCTGTCACGTAAATTCAAGAAGAATCTTTCTGTGATACACTTGAATTCAAAAATATCACAAGTATTAGCAACTTATTCTGTCAAGGAAAAAGAAGCTATTTCTTCAGCTCCTGTTTTGCCCCTAAGATGCAACTTTTTCATGATGTTAAGAAACTTTGATTGTTTCAGATAGTTAATAAAAATCATAGAATACAGATTATGTTATTATACTGTTGGATGAAAATCCATATGTAAAGTTCAGTTACAGACATAAGACATCCTCATCCTAGACATAAACACCTGAATCCTGTTCATCGCTTCTGGAAATTACAATTCTTGGGAAAAAACCTCAACCCTACAACAGTGTAATGTAACATAGCAAATATAGTAAAAGGAGACATTTATTGAGCTGCTGATTAGCTGATTTTTCACGCACATTTTACCAGAATAACACAGTTATTAAGGTCAAAGTCATCAACAGATGTGACCAAAATGTGTGACCAATACAAAATGGGCATTAGGGGTCACCTTATACATGCAATTTTCCCAGAAGCTGTAGCCCATAAAGCCTGTAAATCCCTATTCAAAGCCAGAATATATAGGTTACAACATACAATTAGATCAATGTGCCTACAACACTCCTGCATTAAAGTTATTCCCAAATGGCTCAAGATTCCTTGGGTAGTTTCAAGTTAAAAGTAGGATGCAAGTGAAAAGAACTATCATCAGTTTAAGGAAAATCCAATTGCTGACACAACTTAAATAACAATTTTCATCCTGAGCTACATATAAACGCATGAACTGAAAGGAAAGTTGCATCTAATTGCAGTATTTTATTGAATTTTTTATCATCTGGAATCCATATTGGTCACAATGTCTTAATAAACAATAATGCATTCTGTTTTGGTTTACTGAAAATTAACAGGGCATTTGGGAAAATATTATTATTGTAAAAGCCTGTTTCACATTTGTTTGGCAATACTAGAGCTATCTAAGTGGAAAACAAGAGAACCTCTTTCTCTTTTTCCCTCTGTTGTTGATATTAGGAGAAAACAATGCAGCTGGTAACATTAATGATACCCTATATCCTCAACAAAGATGAAAGAGGTCAAACCAAGTTGTAATGGGTTTAAGCACATGAAACAGCCACACTGGATTGATTAGCTTAGCATCCAGGCACAGTAAACCCTTTTTTTAAAATATTCCATGCTATAGTCCAATAGCTCTACAAAGTCCAAGGGCTTTGCATAAGGCAGTTTCCTTAATATAGTAAACCCTAAAGCAGAATGCAATGAAGGGCTGTTTCTGGTTTTGGAGGGAAAGAGGGAGAGGGGAAAGCAGACTGGATAGCACAGCATCTATCACAACACCCCACTGGCTACTCTGTTGTGAGCGTACTGGCAGCAACCTTATTATACAGCCCTGTTTTCAGAGCTATACAATTAAAACTCCATTATAATAATGTCTTCTTGGCAAAAATGTAGCAAACAAGCCCTTTCCAAAAGGGATTTATATTTTAATTAGAGAAAAATCAGTTCAGCTGTCTTTTTGGAGAGTCAGGGGGGCTGGCTAAGGAAGACAAACAAAACCAGATTTTTGGTGGTTTCTGCAGTTCTTTTGTTCTTCTTGAGGAATCAGTACCATGTCAATGTAATAACCATCATGTAATAAGATCCATACCAAGAAAGGAGGACTTCATATGACAACTGATCAACACTGTCTTTAAACATAGTTAACATTATTCTTCTGTAACTGTAATCCAGATCCTTGTCTTTCATCTCTTATATTTAATAAGAATCACAAAGAAAAAAGTCTATATTCCTAGAAAATAGAATTTTAGTTTTCTTGGCCCTTTTAGGATGCTCATACTTTTACTGTTCTCACCAGTATTCTGGTCATCAGAGCACTGCAGATGCTAAAAGGCATGAAGCTCAGTAATCCTTTCCTTTAAAATCACACAAATCCTTAGCACTGTGCCATTACAGTACAGCTGGTTGCAAAATTGACCAATTAAACATAGGAAAACTAAAGAAAAAGGTGATATATAACATGCAGTGGTCCAGAAGGACAATGCTGGAATTTTTCTTACATTTTACAGTACTGAAACTAACTTGGCTCAGCTCTGTTCTTGAGCCCTTATCCTGCAAGAGATAAATTCATGGCTAGTTAGATTTAAGAGCTTCAGATAAATACTACCTTGTACTCAAGACAAAAATAGAAAAAGAAAAATACAGGGAGTGCAGCATTCATTTTGATGTCATTTTACCATGACTTCTCCCATGTCCAGAATACAATCTGTGCAGAACAACACATGTCCAGGTGTTGAGACTATTAAGGAGCACATCATGAAAGCACCTGAGAAGCACACTGGCATTTAACTGTCCAAGCTTGCAAACAGGCTCCTCTCCCAATGCCCAAATGGTCAGAAAAGTCCATTAATCATCAACATAGCAACCCCAAGAAAATTAAAGGTTCTCAAGAGAAACTTTCCAACAGCTATAAATTTTCACCACTCTTTTTTAAAATTTTGCTTTAATGTACTCCTGTAAAACAGCAATTTAGCAAAGAATTAATTCCTCTTGCAGAGAAGACAATGTGCATAGAAACAAAGGCACTGAGAGAGACAAGAAAGGAAATTTTCCTATGAAAGACAAACAAATTTTAATCCATAAATAAAGGAAAACCCATTCTTGACATTTTATAAGATGACATAATACAGCTTCTCAGAAGTCCAACCACCATAACCTGGGTTCTCTGTTCACTGCTGAGAATATAAAACAAGAGGTGGGAGGGAAGGTGATGTGCTTGTAATTCTCTATAGTAACATAGAGGCAAGAGCAAAAACAAGACAATAAAAACCCTTGTAGCCTAGTACGAAGGGAAAGCTCCACCTTACTTTATTTACAAAATATCTAAATATATTTGCAGCAAAAGCTGACGTTACAAGTAAAACTTTCAAAAATAAATCTTCATTAAAAAGTTTTAAGCTGGAGGGGTTTCTTTAATCCTTTTGTCATTTGAGCAATATGTGATCAAAGGCATTTCATTTCCCCATTCCTCAAACATTAAGCAAATATGTGGGCTTAGAAAAGAAATTCATGCAATTCATAGCAGGACAGAAAGTAGTACATGTTACAGAAATAATTAAGGCTAGAGTATTAGAGGTGGGAATGAGGGGCACAGAGCCTGATTTTCTAAACAAAGACATGATTAATTTTTTTCAAAGACTGGAAAAAAATTCCCCAAACCATTCCTCTCTATGCATCCATATGTGCCAACTTTTCATCACATTTATTATTTTTATTGGCCAGCATGTTTCCCATCTACTTAAGTGGAGGGGAACTAATTAATATGTTTGCTCTTCTTTGGTGCTGTTCTTTCTCCAGCCCACCTGAAAAATGCTGCCAAAACTGTTCTGCTTCCCACAGGGCTGAGGAGACCCCCTCTTCCTGAACCAGGGGCTGCTGGGCTTATGTCCAGCTGCCCTTTGCACTCAGGGTTTCTGACCAGCTGCTCTGGGCCTCCCCCACCACTGCTGACCATGGACCTGGATCCCCTTCTGACTCAGCCTGGGGCCTTCAGCTGCAGAGCTGCCCCTGCCTGTCCACGGAGCTTGTGGATCCTCACCTGTGCACTGGCACCCACCTTAACCTCAGACCTGTCCCATCATCATGAACCTGCTGGTGAGTTTTGGGCTGTCCCTGCCCTGCTCCCTGGCTGGGACTGATCCTGGCTGCCAGGTCTTGGAGAGCCCCCGGTGCTCCTGCCCCAGGTCCCTCAGGAGCAGGAACAGCCAGGTCTGAGCTCCAGGAGGAGTAGCCTGGCCTCTGGCCACAGCCCAGGCACCAGCCAAGCACAGACAGGACCCAGTGCCCACTAGGACCATTATGAGTCCTTCTCTCCACACAAACATTAGAGGAAGAGTGGCTTTTACTGGGGGCTGAGACTACCTGACCTGAAAAAAACCTTTAGGACAGGCTGAGTTGTCCTTGCAGAAGCACCTGCAGCCCTAGGCAGCCATACCTAGCCGTGTACCTGCTTTTAAAATCTCCTCCTCGTGAATATGAATGGGATTTATCTCAGCTGCCAACTGTGCAGGCTCCTCCCTCTGAACGGCAGAACAGAGGCATGACAATGCTTGAAATAGCACAACACCAGAGCTAGTCATGAGTCAGCTACATCTGGGTCTGCCCAGCTCCTTTTGTTCTGGTAATTATTTCACTTCTGTATTGCAGGAGTCCTCATTTGCTCTTAACTAGGCTCCAATTCTACTTCTCCCATACCAACAATGTACATCCTATTTTGACTACTACACATAATGTTTCAGAAAACAAGCACTACACAAGAGACTGTAGGAGTGTCAGTGGAACAAGAAATCCCAGGCTGGCAGGGCATTGCAGAGCATGCACCACCAACAGGTGTTAAATCTGTAAGTCACTGATATCCAAATGACAGATCAGATCCATAAGACCTGGAAGAAAAGGGAAGAAAGGTGTATTAAGGACACAATTTAGTGAGTAACCCCAAACTGCCCATCTCAGCAGATCCTGAGACTGTTCCCATTCCACATTCAGTGCAAAACTTCAACTGTCAAAAACTTTCAACTGATGAAAATCCTACAGATTTGGGGAAAAGAGACCATCCAACTACAGATACACTAAAGAAGTATCCAGAGAGGACAATGTCTAAAAGCAAACCCAAAAAAAGATTTTTAGAATTACTCTGAATCTCATAAACAGCTATTTGACCAAAGTGAGAGCAAAAAAACCCAACATGCCAGTAGGAAAACTCAACTGGAACTTCAAAAGAAGTAAGACAGAAGAGACCCAAAATGGAACAAGTTTGGATTATGAGAGAGGAGCTCATGGCAAGAGTGAACATCATGTTCAGTGAGTTTGGATATATAACCTAGGACAGAAATAAGAGGATAATTAGGAACATAGAAGGGGCTTTATCTATTGAGCCCCTATCTATTTATCTATCTTCTCTATCTAAGAGAGAAGGCTGTTCCTACTTTATGACAGGAAATAATCCAAAATAAAGCAAGAAGATTGGACAAGACCTGAATGCAATCTACAGTTAGAATAAGATCTACAAATTAATCAATAAATTAAAAACAGAGAAATCTCAAAGTTAGCTGTAAGGTGGGAAAAAATGCTGCAGAAAATTTCACATATGCCATCAACATAAAATATACAGACTAGCTACAGCCAGAATATTTTTTATAAAAATTATCACGTCAAATATAATTAAATGGTAATAAAGATAACAATAGGCAAAGGGACAGCAAATGTGTAAAACAGCAAAAAGAGGAAGATAAAATTTAATTTTAATTAAAATGGATTCATGGTGTCATCAAGTAACTTGTTCTTTAAATTTTACTAGCCGTGTAATAATAAACTGCAACACCAATAGATCTCTACTGTGCTTCAAGCCTTTACTCATCCTGCTCACCATTACAGCCTGGGAGAGACCTTGAAACAGACCACTATAGCTGAAGTATTTAGCCATTTTTTCCTTTAAACCACCCTTTTTCACTTAAAAGAAACCTCCTTTCCCTAAAATCTAATGTAGTCAGAATGTCTATTACAGGCATATGTTCTCCTTTGCTGCTGAACGGACCTGAATGTTTTCTCGCTTCCAGCTTTTACAGATTTGTCCTTCATTCTTGTTTTCTCCCTGAAGCAACATTAGCATTGTTTCCATTTCCTAAGCAGCCTGCTCTTGAATTCTCAACACCTCCTTCTCAGGCAACACCTCACACTGTTTCCTTCTGCAGCACTGCATCATTAGCCTATTTTCCTCCTTGGAAAAAGAAACACTGGAGCTCTCTGGAGTAAACTGATTCACAAATTTGCCCTGTGAATGACTTCCTGAGCTTCCTAATTATGTATGTTGAAGAAGTCACTGAAATCATGGACTTGTGAGTCCCAGAGAAAACCAGACCACTCACTTTTCAGCCCACAGGAAAAGCCCCATGAAATCCCAAAATAGGTAGCTCAGAGAAAAATACTTCTTTTTTCTTAGAGTTTGTTTTGTTTTGGTTTTGTTACTACAGAGATATGTAGTTTAGGTTGTTTGACTAATACAGAAAAATAAGATGAGAATTCAGCAGAGCTGAGACTGACAATTTTCATTGTCCTCTATGACTATTTTTTAAACAATCGCAGAGAAACATTAGGATATTGTGGTACATATTCTTAATCAAAATACCAATAAAAGCATAAATTTGATTCATTTTTCAAGGAAAATATTAAACATTTTTTCTTCAAGAAAATGAGTTCCTGTCATTTCATGGAAGCAAGAGGGTATACGAACACTCAAAGACTCAAGAACTCTAACTGCTACCAGTGGTTATAACAAAGAAGAAAATTTTAAAGTAAATAAGCTACAATTCAGCCAGTTGTGTTGAAGAAATACTGCAACAGCAGTTAATCTCCTGAAAAAGCTCCTCTCCCTGAGACTAATGAAAATGCCAAAACTGGGGAGTTTCACATGGGATTTACTATAAAGAGCAGCCATGGCAGGCAAATCTAAAGTTACTGCTCAAGATCAATTTTTTTCCCATCATCAAGGAAAACACAGGATAAATTCACACCTGTTCATGTAACAACTTTAGTAGTCTTGTGTCTTGGTCCATTTTTCTCTGTAGGCAGAGGAGGTTTTCTGCTCCCAGACACATTGGTAGGGAATCTGCTTCATGGTATGAGAAACTGGTAGGCCAAAGAAAAACCTTCAAAATTGTTCTGGACAAACTGCATTTCTTAGCTGCTACTAAAGCCTTTGGAACCTCTGATTAATCTTCTTTGAGTAAAACTGCAGTCTGCACTTGTACCTCAAGGACAAGAAACTCTGTTCATGCATGCTTTCCAGAGACTTATTACAGCTTGAAATCTCAAATTTCAGACCTTCTCCCTGAGTAGCTCACATTACTTTCAGCCTTTCAGGATCTAAGGGTGTGGTTTGGGGATCAATTTAAATTGATCTAACTGTGGACCACTGCCAGACAGACAATCCTGTATCCGCACCTATCAGGCTATGCAAAGGGTGAGTATAACTGAGCATCTCTTGTTTGCTGGAATAATAAGCAGTCAGATCATTTCCCAGTCCAAGCCATGGCATGGCAACAAAGAGAATGGCATTAGAGAAGAGGCAGAAATGTACAACTTGGCACAAGCACCCCAGACTTGAATCTGCTTGAACTTCCCATCAAGCAGCACCCTACATGGGGCATTTGGGAAGATTATTAATATGAGATGGAACGAAACATATCATAAACACTAAAATCTGTGTGCCTCCTACCCCAAAGGATCCTTAATGATTTCATTAAAGCTTTCAGCAAAATGACAGCACTATGAGCTGACAATGCAGAACCGGCTTTCATTACATGCTGCTTAGGCCAGTATGCAAAATGCCTTAAGAATCTCTGTTCGGTGACAGCCCTGAGAGAACTCTGCCCACAGAACACAATCACACTACAAATCACAGCAAATGGTACCCAAAAGTTCAGCTGTTCAGAATTTATTTTGTGGGTTTCTTTATTTATTTGGACATACAATTGTCTTTCTACTTCATATAACAATTTTTTCTTATTTTACCATGAAACAGAGTCAATACAGTAAAAATCTTTAGTCTGTTTTCTACTTGGAACCCAATAAGACAAAGAGAATAGAAAAGCTTTTGAACTACCTCGTTCCTAAACTTCTCTTCAAGTTTATAAAAAATGTTAAATTCACATTGCCTATAAAGAATGAATAAATGAGAGAATAGATATGTCTGGTTTATTCATAACTAGATCCCAGTTATCTAACTGACAATTATATGAAAATGAAGTTTATCTATATTTTATACTATTTATTTAGTATATTATCAGGATTTTTTCCCTAATGCAGCCAAATTATTCCAGAAGCCATTGCATATGGAGTTAACACATTGCCTGACGACTCATTAAATAGAAACAAGTAATAAAGCTCCAAGTGTTTAGTTAAATTTAATTTACAACTAAGCAAAACAGTGTTTATTGGAAGAAAAAAAGGTCATTAGTGTCTTACTAGGAAGCAATTAAAATAACAGATCAAAGCCATTCATCAAATCACCAAACAGATGCTAAGCTTTACTGTAAGAGATTTAGAAGCAGTTGTGTATGTAACAGTAGAAGTCCACAAACTATGCTGTACCTTCTGTGACCACAGAGAAGTTGCTGAAAAACATGATTTATCACATACTAGATTTAACTGTGATTCTCTAGTTCCAGACATGTTCTTCTTACTCATCTGGAGACTCAATGTGAAGGCATTGAAGCAACTGAGATGCAGTTTCTATATTTTTAATATTAAAATTATTCTAAGTCAATGAAAATAGTTCATGCTCTTGGCAAACCATTCAATCCTCCATGCTAAGTTCCATTTTAACAGTGCAGTGAAAATCTCAACTGTTACTAGAAAATGATGGAATTAAAAAGCAAATAAAGTTTTCAGTAGTTTGAAAAAGTAACCTGTACTTTGCATACACTCTTCAGTAATGTACTGAACTGAAACACTCTTGGCCTCCTAAATTTCAGGTACACCAATCTTCCCTACAAATTTTAAGTGAGTAATGAAAAGGAGTTGCATAAAAAGGCAGGGAAACATGGATATTAGAATTCTGTTTGTATCAGTTTATTTGTTTCATAAAGGAATTACAATCCATTGTTAAAAGTCACAGATAATTGATTGATATTCTCACATCCTAAATTTAGGAAATGTGTCTATAAAATATTAAAATTTGTGCTTAGAATAACACAGACACTCCATATATGTACATCCATGTATGTCAGACAGCAAACCTTTTTTTTACATGTAGCTCAACCAATGTCTTCTTGCCACCAAATTTATCCAGAAATTAGTGTCAACCGAGGCTGAACCAAGTCAGAACTGGAACTAGAACTGAGATGCAATAAAATAGCCCAAACTCACTGTGGCACAAGTAGAGCTGCCCAGAAGCCTGCAGTTGTTTCATTTGATTTGGGTTTTTGGGAGCAGAGCAATTTTCAGCCCGAATTCCATGAGACAGCTTAGGCAGGTTCAGCTAAGGTCCAATTAACAAACCTAAAAAAAGAAATTTCTGAATGACTCTCTAAGTATCAGGCCAAATCAGTGATAGATATGCCAGAAAGAGATTTGATTCCTACAAAGCCTCTCATGGTTAATTTTCCACCACTGGTTCTCTCTGGATTCTTTCATTATCCAGCGAATCCTAGTCCTCACTACCCTGGATAAGAGGATTGACTGCCTAAAAGGAGAAAGAGACCCCAAAGAAGCAGTTTTTTACACTGGGGAAAAGATTTTCTCTTAGCCAGTGATCAGAACACAGTCAAAAACAAGCTACTTGTCTGTCCCTGCATTTATCATGCTGTGTATAAATATTACTACTGGTCATAAAGTTAAGTGATAGCAACTGTCACTTCTACCCTTAGGGCAGCTCCTCTGCCTGCGCTAAGAACAAGCTCAAGACCCTCTCAGTGATAATCCCCTGCTGGTTTTCACCAATTCTTAAAAATGAATTGGGAATTTGTTGAAGAATACCCTTAAGCATATCAAGTGGAGATTCTCATTAACAAATAACAAAGGCAAATGCAATATGCTCTGGAAGCAGCTTTTAACCAAGCTCAGGATTACTGACCAAAAAAAGGAAACTACCTAATTCCGAACAGCACCAGAGTTTCACCTCAGTTTTCTCTGAGCAATTGTCATCTATATTCAAACCCTGCAGGAATGAGGTTGACCAACTGGGCTACACACACAGTGTAATCAAAGGACACCTGACCCAGTAATGGATATCTGTGGGAATTAGCTTGCACATGAAAAGTAATCTAAACATGACGTTAAGTTCCATATAAGCTAATGTATTCTATTTCTTAGAAAATTCAATTAGACTATGCTAAGCTGAGTGCTGTCACAGGCAGACCACTTATGGTATCCAGCCTGGCTTGTTTCAAATTAACTTGGGTATCTGTATACTAAATTGTGCTGTGTAGCAAGATGAACAGGTAATATAGTTCAACTGTTATCAGTGTAATGAGATATTAAGCTTTTACATCACAGGTTCTCAAGAACCTAATTAATAATAGTCACAGTTTTTTAATTTCATTTTGTAACAGTAGGAATTAATTTTGGTGTGCATTAATGTAATCCATAGGCAGCAGATATCTTTACCATTGTATCTTGTTACCTGTGAAAGGAGATGACAGAACAGAAGAAGAAACACCTTGCAGAAGCCTAACTTGGGGAATGCTCTATTGGAATGAAAGCCAGTGGGGAAGGGAGATGTTAGAGTAAAAGTCAGTCACATAATTTCTTTGTATGGAATCTAATTTGACACTGTACCCCAACATCTCACCCCAAGGTATGTTTTTAGCCCACTCACATATTCTTTCCACGTAGGACAGCTTTGCAGAAGAATCTTGTAACCAGCAGAATCAATAATGGTAACAAAAGATGGATTAAGAAGAACAAAGTGTGGTGATTCTTCTAGAAATGTTACCATATTTCTAGTTTCTTGAGGATTTTGGTGTTTTCTGGATGCATCGGAATCGTTTGAATTTTTTTTTTTATATCTGTGAGAGTTCAGTCCTTTTGCTTATTGGCTGTCATCTTGCATTTCAGCCCACTGATTGACAGAGCAACCAGAATACACAAGCAAAAAAATCAATAATTCAGGACCTCCAGACAGACCACTGCTGCTCTTAGAAGTAACTGGTTTACTGGTTGCAGTGCCAGTGGCTGATCAGAAAATATAAAATTAGCCAGCCATGAATAGAAATAATGTAAAGACAGATGCACTGTTTCTTTGCATGAAAGGGTTTTTATATTAGATCCCTATGTTTAAATTCTCTTATATTTTTTTTTCTAAAGGCAGACTGGGGGAACGATGAATGGGAAAAAATGGAAGGTGAGGGAAAAGAAAATTATTTTAAAAGCTGTGCAGATTTGTGCGCTCTTGTTTTTTCCGTCACCATGCTAACCTTCACCCCTCCTGAAGCTTTAGGGATTCTATATGTAAATTCATTCTTTAACATAGCACTTTACTTGTTCCTGAATGAGTGACACTCCTGTAGCTTCCAGACCCACTACTTACAAGGGTAGAATTTCACTGCTAATACATCCCAGCACTCTCTACTTTCTGGTTTTACGGTACTGTAATTGCAGTCCACGGACCATCAGTGCTGCTCTGCCACTGCAGCTGGAGGTCAGCTCCAAGAGACCTTTACCTATTAAGACCTCCTGCTGAGTTACTGACTATTAAGGTAATCCAACTTCAGTATAGAAATAACATAGAAGTAACATAATGAATAGCTGTCATGGAGGGAAGACAACTTCTGTTACTCAAATGCATCTTTCTTAATAATGATTCTCATATGTGTATTTTCCTTACTTCCTCCTAACTAAACAAAAATCTGTAGTGCTTCACTGAGAAAAAAAAATATTTTTTTAATGAATATCAAAACAAAATTGTAGATGCTGAGACATCTTTTTAATTTTCTGATGTAAACATATTTTCTACAGATTGATAGTTAGACAACCTGAGTACAAAGACCTCTCAATGGTTCTATTTTATCCCTTTATGAGTTAAAATAGGCCATGGCCTTGATATTAATAAAGTATTATACTTATGGATATTCAATAGGTATAGCAATGAACAAAAGGGACCACGAACTAGGAACAATTTACTGCTTGGATAGAAAAAACAACTCAGCTCAACTACAGTAACATTTCTGACTTCAATCTGTGAAAGCCCATGGAAAATAAGCCATCTATGAGGAGCAAAAGGGAAATTGAATTTTGTGAGCGAATAGCTGGCAAATAAACCTTTCATACAGCCCTGTTATTCAAAAAAAAATTTACCACTGTGTTGGCTTGGAATTTTCTAATTGAATGTTGGGAGTTTTCCCACCATGGAATATTAATTAATTGAACCTGAAAGAATATACAGTCAGTTATTAGAAATCTACTACTATAGAAAAGGTTTTGAGAAGCTGTCCCATTTCAGCTCTTTCACATTGAAAAGTTTTTGGTTTCTTCAGCTGGCAAGAACTTTGTGGTTTAAATATATATTTTTAAATTAAAAATTAGTTTTGAGTAAAAATCTTTGTTAAAAAAAATCTACAGGAAAACAAAGTACTCCAGTGAAATTTATCAAGATTTTGAATTTGCATGTTGTTTGTCAATTCAATACCTTGTCTAAAATATTGCCCCAGAATAAAAGCATCTTTCTTTGCTTATCTGACTTATAAAATTCATGCCAAATATCTTTGAGGGAGATGATTCTGGCCCTCTACTGTGCTCTGGTGAGATCCCACCTGGAGCAATGCCTTCAGCTCCGGGGTCCTCAGCACAGGAAGGACATTGATCTGTTGGCGCAAGTCCACAAAAATGATCAGAGAGCTGGGGAACCTCTGCTATGAGAAAAGGCTGAAAGGGTGGAGACTGTTCAGCCTAGAGAAGTAGAAGGCTCCAGGTGACTTTGTAGTACCCTCCAGTACCTGAAGGAGTCCAGTACCTGAACTCCACAAAAGAGTTGGAGAGGGGCTTTTTATGAGGGCATGGAGTGATAGGACAAGGTGAATGGATTTAAACTGAAACAGATTAGGTTAAAATTAGATATTAGGAAGAAATCCTGTTGGGGAAGATGAAATAGGAAAGCCTTATATTTATTAATACCTTGCAAAAGATGCTGAAAATATGGAAAGTATAATCGAAATTGAGATGAAGACAAGGTTTGAGTTGAAGAGTAACTAAGAAACAATGGTAGAGCTGACTGAAGGTAATCCTCCTTCTTGATAGAACAATACCCTCTACCTAGGCAGGTCCAAAGGTCAGAGTAAACCCTACCTGCCTGGTAGAAGATTCCAAAAAGCAGTTTATTAAGGTTTAAAATATAAGCCCGTATGGTAATGTGATGATTCTTATAGGTTGCATGTAAATGTTGTAGGGTTTGTAGCTTGTCTCAGATTGGTTAAAGAGAATTAGAATATTCAACAGAGAAGATGATTTATTGTATTGTAAACGGCAAATCAGCCCTTTTTTTGCTCTCTCTTTTTGCCTCTTTCTCTCTCTTTCTCTGGCCTGCTTTGAGCTGCGTCTTGCAGTCCAGCAGGCCCCTCACACTCACGCTCTTTCACAATAAACTCCTATGCTCTAAACCCATCTTTACATATCTCTCGTTTCTATTTTACCCTCATAACCAAATCTCACAGAATTAAATCCTACAAAATCCTTTCCTGTGAGGCACTGAACAGGTTGCTGATGGCAGGGCGTTGGAACAAGATGATCTTTCAGGTCTCTTTCAACCTAAACAATTCTATGGTCCTATCACCTAACCTAAGCCTTTTAGATTATTTAAATGTTTGTACACCAATGCAAATTCACTCCTGGAGCCACAACCATTTTAAGAAACAGCTGAATCTGGTCTTTATCACTGTCTTTGGCAAACTGACCTGTCCTTACTGCAGCAGAGGTTAGTTTTAGCCAAGCTCATCTTTAATGAAAAGAACTATTTATATAAATAGGCACAACATTTTGTGCCAGAATTCTTAATGGCTTTTGATTAAATGTTATCTTCTTCTAAATCTGAAAATACCAACTTTTCCTTCTACTAAATGATGCATTTCTTTTTTGTTTCCTTCAGATGGACATGCTTTATTTCGTGTCTTTCACCATGGGAAGGTCAAACATAGAAGAACAACAGAAGAAAAACAGGCTGTTTCCACCAGAGCCGCTGATTAGAATATGTCAATTCTTATGGCTAAAAAACTAAAACCTTCAGCATATTTGTAGAGATTCATGGCATGTGTTGCCTTTACCACACTCAAGTAACAACTACTTGTTTTAGTTAGTTACACTCATCAAAACCATCAGTTTAGCTGCAGCAACACAGAGCTCAGCACGAATCCATACGTCCCTGTCACATGCATGGTTATCTCCCCAAACTCCAATGGAGTTATGCTGCATACAGCTGCATACAGTAAACAATCATTTCACCTTGTAGCACTTTTAATTTTAGTGCCATATAATGCAGCTGCATAGCTGTTCAGTGTGGTGTCAGTGTTGGATTTAGCCAACAACCCATCACAGTTAAGATTTAACTCAGAAGCTTCAAGGGTCTGAGGTATCTTACCAGGAAGTGAGAACCCAAGTGTCTGCATTTTCATTAAAAAAAGCCTACCAGATCACACTTCTTGAAAAAAAGAAGAAGGACACTTCCAAATTTCTACCTAAATTTCATATTTAAAGAAAGAGAATGTATTTTTTAAAACCTTTACTAAAACACATACTAGTCTTTCTTTGTGACAACCTACCTCTTCAGGGAACGTAAACTTGTCTCCATCAGGAGGGTTTAAATGCATATTTTGTTCACCATTTAGACAAATAACCATTTACATATTTGAGTATGATAAGCTGAAAAACAGAAGTTCAAATCACTTGAGATAATAATGACTTTCTGAAGACTTCTAAATATTAAAATAAAGTCATATCAAAATACTGATGATAACATCTGTAGATCTTTAAGAAAATTATATACTGGCTGCTCATTCTAAATTTATTCCTTATTATTCAACAATACATACCATCACATTAACCAGGAGTTGAATACAATAAGTGAAAATTATCTAGAGACTGAAATTCATATGACTGTGGTATATAGTGTGGTTGAAACCAGTTTTTTAAACTGAAGAGCCATTAAGTCATTTCTAAGATAACTGCAAAGAGTTAAAAAAATTGCATTAGATGCCACAAAAACCATAATCAAGGAAAAATTAATCAACCTTAGTGGAAAAAGACTTACAGGGAAAGTAAAAGCATGTGTAAAAAAAATAATTAAAATAAAAAAGGGAACATTGATAGCAATTAATATAAATTAAGAGTCAGGAGATTGCTAGAATGCTTGAGGCTAATGTCAATGAGAAATCAATGGCCAACACAATTAAGGACAATAAGGATTTTTCAAAGTACATTAGCAACAAAATGCATTCTAACAGCAGTTAATCTATTAGTACAGTAATAGATTAATATAGTAGAAAGGTCATTAAAATACAAACAGCACAGAAAGGCTCACAAACTAGTTTCATTCTGAATTTGGGACAATTCCAATACAATTCAATAGTGTCAAGAAAATGTACTACCAACCAGAAGAGATTTAGGGAAGTAATACTGAGTAGCTACCACACTAAGATTTCTTTTCAGATCAGCAGAAATAGAAAACTCTGATCCAAGAGCTGGAGAAGAGCTTATTTTGTTGCTGGTAGTTCATGAAATTCAGGGAATTTCCCAAAGAAAACTATAAAAATCATGGAGTACTTGTAACTTTAAAGTTGTGGTATGACCTGATGGAGTGGGTGGATATGACCTCAGACACAGATCACGTTAGAGCTGCTTGTGTGTCACTTTAAACAAATATTTAGGAAACATCAGGAATTTTCAAAATTTATTAACTGACAGAACTCAAAATACAGCTGCAAATGGACAATTCATTGTATATGTGCTCTGAGCTCCTACAGAGACTAAAATTTGGCTGTAACAGAATTATTTAGCATTTTTATCAGTCCCCATAGGAAACCATATACTCTTTACCTATCCAGCTGACAAGCAAAGAGGATTTTGGCACAAGTGGGTAATGAAGAGAAGAGCTCAGATCACTGTAGTGAATGGGCACAAATTCTATTGGTTTCAACATGATCAAACATAGGATAATAAACCTAGGAACAAATAATTATAGGGTATCTCTGCCTAATTCTGTTGAGCAGGCAGAGGTACAACACAACCCCCCCCCCCAGCTGGAAACTGAGACCTAAATCCTAATTTAAAATAAATTGCTGATTTCTACTGCCAGGTAAAAGAAAATAGGGCAGCAGTTTTCCACCAGTGATGGTGGATTCTCCCCTGCTAGAATTAGCAAATCACAGCCGGACACTTTTAGGCACAGAGTTTATTCACAATGGAAATGAACTCAGGGAACATTTATGCTGTGCTGTCAGCTTACATAAAACCCTCTTCCCAAAGAAAGGTGCAGCCATGAGCAGGAAGACTCCTTGCTATTCCTGGGCATACAGCCAATTCAATGGTCTTGATAGGATATAAATGGTCTGCAGCTAACAGCACTGGGACAGCATTTCCACTGCCAGTTTTATTTATAGCCTTGCCACGTTCATTAAACAAAGTCAGAGAACATCTCTAGCACAAGGAATAAGCACAAAAGAATTGAATGCTAGACGATGTCATTCTGAAAGTTTTCTTCCAAACATTTCCAAATATTGTTACTCTAGGGCAGAATCCTGCCCTCTAGACTGGCTCTTTGCTGAAACGGGGGTCCCAGAAAGAATGCCTCGAAAGAGAAATGAGAGCCAGTGGTTCATTCACACTCACCCAGAACCCAAACACCAATGTATTTTGAGTGGTGACAGAAGTGAATGAGAATTGCTGCAGATCCAGTACCCATACACAAAGCCCACTACTGCCTTAATGTTTACAAGGCTTCTTCAAAGCCTTCAAAGTAAATTTATTATTTGGTAAGATCTCTTGCCATCTGAAATCTATATGATATATAAATTAGTCAGAACACCTAAATATCCAAACATACTAAAATCTGGATCATGACCCATTCATGAATGAGGAGTTGCAAAAGAACAGTCTCATATGGGGTAGAACAGTAGCTGCCCTTTTCCTCTGTACAGCAGTTTTAGACTCTTTGCTCTGCCAACAGCTTTGAAAAGCATAAATTGACATCTACCCCACTGTAATGCTTAAGTATATTCTGAGGTTCACAACTGGAAAGTTTAAGAACTGATTGAAGAACACAATTTTCTTTGTTTTACAAGGGGATATTACTCAGTAGAAGTCAGTTTTCAGCATCAAAACACTCTCTAATGACATTTCAGACCTCCAGAGCACTCTGGAGAAAATCAGATAGCAGCTCATAGAACCAAAATATTCTGTGTTGAACAAGAGTGACCTGATAAGCTTCTTAATACTAATTTTCTGTTTCTCACAAAATGAAGCATGCCTAATCCAATTATCTTTTTTTAAAGAGCCATCACTTCAGCCATTCACTGTTCAAGCTCTGTTTAGCACCTTGATATTAGACTGCACCTATGGGTATGTGCCAACCAGAATTACAACATGAGAATGGATAAATCACAAACTAAATACTCAGAATCATCATTGAAATTATCATTGTAATTGTTTTAACAGATGTTAAAAACAAAAAGTAAAAACAACAACAACCCAGTAAGAGTTGAAAGAGTAATAAAGATTAGGATTCACAGCCATATTCATAAGCCTTACACAATAAGTAGAAGGAAGGCAACAGAGAACATAAAAAAAATATGAGGAAAAAAACCACCCTAAATCATCACTGAAAGAGAAAAGGGCAAAAAAGAGCTATCCTACTACAGCTTATTTGTACCTGCCACTAAACTTTCATCCATCTTGAATTCTTCTTGACTTCTTCAAAGAGCATGACACTTTTACCATTAACTGCAATAGACTTTGTTCAACTGAAGAAAGGTAGAAACAGCCAGCAAAAGGCTTTCCAAACATTCTCCCTTCTTGAACAAGCCCAAGGGGTTCAAAATTATTGTACCATCCTCACTGGCTATGGTAACAAAACATTTAATTCCCCACAGCTGTCAAACAACATGTTTAAGACTCATGCAAGCAATGAACACTAAAAAGAAAAGTTCTTTTCCAACAAAAGGGAAAGCATAGCTATGAAGATCTTTGAAGGAAAGGCTGCACCTCAGTGCTACAATCTTTGATCTGTGATTGGTACCTCTAAGAGAGGTACACTTGACACTTTAAATATTGATGAGATATTTGCTGAGCTGCCATTAAAAGCCAAGGCTTCACTTTCTAGTGAAAGAGAAACACAAACTTCAAAGACTCAGTAGAGGTCCTGATCTCAAGAGCCTTTAAAGAAGCTGAAAGTGTATCAAACCAAGGGAAGGGGGATCACCCTGTCTTGGTTTGATATGCCATAACACTACTTGTTATACACAATGGTTTGGAAGTATTATAAAGTATGAAGCCTCTTTTGTAGCTACCATTCCCCTACCTAGGGTGCTGGAAAAGAAAATCATCTGCATCTTACAAAGAAAATACACATTAACTGATAGTATATATATTACAAATACCTTTGAATGGTTTTGTTCCTTGAATGTGTGGATAATTCTGATTTAAGATTTACTATTTCTGAGATGCATGAGAAATACATCTGAATAATTCTGACAGACTGAATTTCAGCAACCAGGCTACATTATATCTGAAACAGCCAGTAAAAGGAGAAATTTCATGGTCAAATGCATTAGCTCACTCTATACAGATGAAGTAAAAGTAATTATCAGGGGCCAATAAAGTATTCAGCTTAGTTTTCTTGCCTGTTTCACTGTGATTTCATCCATATGTCCATCCAAGCTTCATTATTGTGTAACTGTCAGGAAAGGCATGCTACATAGAGAAAGAACTATCAAGGATAATGAACAAGAATTAAGCTACCAGCTATCTTTTTGTTACATTAATGCAGACAATGACCTTAATAGATAAAGAAAGCACACAGAGGAACTTTTGATCTTTGTTCTCAATTGTTCTAGAATATGTAAGTCTTTTGAAAGAAGTCAGGTGTGAAACACTGCCCAAAACCTTACTGCAGCTGGACTTTCTTATTGCTGGCCAGGGAAGATGATGCTCCATTGCTATTCAGCATTCTGTTCAGGTAAGCAGTAAGAAGGGTGAATTTGTGGCCTTTGGCCCTGCATGCAAGTTAAGCAAGGAAGAATTAGCAAAAGAAGTTGCTGAGAGAGGAGAAGGCTAATCCAGCTTATTTCTCCATAGAGTAAGGGAAAATATGGGTGATCTGTAACTCTGCTTTATGAGAATATTGCAAGGTGCTCATTCAGCATGCATGATTTTCTTTTAAAAGTGAATGGAGAGCAAGTCCCTGTCAATATAAAAGACAAAGCTGCAATCAAAAAGTACAACTCTTTAGTTTTTGAATTAGTTACAAAAAGGAAAAATAAAAATATAACCATTCCAAAGCCAGTTGAAATATGGTGAAATTTTTCTTCAAGCATTGCAAAGTATATTTGGCCAAGACACAGTGCAATTTTCAACACTGAGGAAAAGGCAGTAAAAATGTCATATGACTTCCCAAAGTTTTTTTTCACATATTGTTTTTTCTATCTTGATTTTAAAAGAGAAAAAATTCAGAGCATTGGCAGAGAGTTAACTTAGAGACTCATCACTTTACTTTTTTACTGTAACTTTAGGAAAAGAATTATGGTATAAACTCTGCAAATAAGATATATCTGAGCAATCACAGATGGCATTCCAAAGACTTCCATCCAATACCCTGCATGTAAGCCCAGACATTATGTGCGCTCCTGCCGGCAGCAATTTGCCCAAGTGCTTATGCAGAGCACTGCTGTATATTGTAGTCATGTTAGGACAATAAAAGCATAAATAAAAACACTGGCTTCACCATTAGCATGTGCTAGAGGATAAAAGAATGAAAATTTAATCTTCTTTTTGGCTGAAATTAGAAGTAAACTGAGCAAAAAAGCTTGAGTGCAATTAATAATTGACTTGAAGATTAAATGAAGATTTCAACTTATTTAAAATCATGCTGAAGAAGCAATAATATTATCTGCCTTTGATAGCACACTGTTATAAAAAGTTACCTGAAAGAGCCACTTTAGTTAATTTCTCTGTGGAATGGGAGAAAAGTATTATTTAGAACAATTAGAACAATATATTATGAATCTTTAGAAGTGAAACTTGTCTTCTGTTTTCATATCCATTTTATCCCTAAAAATCTTTTCTTTAAAGCGATTGCAACTTACACTATGTGTGAGGGCATATTCACATTTACAAATGGAATCAAAGGTATGTGTTATTAGAGAGATCTGCCAAGACATGCTGTATATGTTTTTTTCACAACATAAACCAGCTGCATTTTACTCTGAGTCACTCTGAGAATGACTACTCACAATGAAAGTTTCAAAAAAGTGTCTTAGGATTTTTAAAAGGGCATTCATACAATTAGCTTTTTAATTCCAATTGCATTAATTAAACCAAAAAGCTTTGGTGCCAGATCCTTGCAGACAAGTGGGCAAAACTCACTTTTACATAGTAATCTTATCAGCTAATCTTATTCCAACAGAAGACTGTGCATTTTGGTAAAGAGCCGAAGTAAAAAAAATCACGCCCTCTACACTGAATAACTAACTTCATTAACTCTACTTAGTGGAGATTTAAAAATTTCGTCTCATGAAATGGATATCAGCCATTAGGTGAATATTAGACAATATGTGCTCAGCAGTACTCCAATCTAATAGCTGCCCCAGCTGAATCAGTATAATGCTTCCCTTTCACTGTGTTATCTCTTCAGTAATATTACATTATTATGGCCAGATCATCAAAGAGTAGAAACTGGCAGAGCACTATTGATTTCAGGAGAGCTATACTAACTTGCACCAGCTGAGGTTCTGGCTTTCATAACACAAATGCATTGTAAACTTAAAACCATAGCTAGAATAGCATGGATCAGCTACGTGTAGAGAAGACATTATAAAAAGTATCAGAACAATACAAAAAAATAGGTATGACGAGGCTTAGAGTGAAAAACAGACAAAGAAGATCAGGAAGCTGTTGTTTTAAATACAGAGGGCATAGTTGGAAAGGCTGAATATTGTTTCAGATTGCTCAAAGATATCATCTTCAGATAAAAAGACTGATTTTATTCAAAGTCATATTCACTTGCAGCAACAAATTACAAAGCAAGCTGCAAGCACCATTGACGCAGATTATTCAAACAATAAATACAACTAAAACTACCTGAATAACATTCAAATTCAGAGAATAAGCATCAATTCTGTTAAAACAGAATAACTTAAATACAGACATTCAAAAGAAAAGTTGCAAACATTTTTTTTTTAAAATAAAGGTGTACACTATGCAATTTCAGGAGATGTCTCCATTTCCATACTAATTTTGAGTGATTTGATGGAACTCACACAGTAGCAATGTCATTTAGACTGTGAAGAGCACTCAAACCCATACTGAAATAAGCAATATTGTTCAGCTTCCTCTGTGATCTATTCTAGTACTTTTGCTCACCTTAATACTCAATTTTACACGAATTTCTCTGGTGTCCTAAACTGACAACTTATATGCGTCAACACATTAATGTAAAAATTCCTGTTACTGCTGCTGGGCCTTTAAAATATAAATAAACTCTATGAAGTAGGTGGCCCATTTTCACAGATTTCTAAAATGCTGGATTTCTCATTATAAGTTTTACTCCCAGACTCATCACAGACTTTGTTACAAAATACTCTTTGTTGGATATATACAAGATTCGTATTTTGATGTTACAACATGATCACTGTTTTGCAAATGTGCTATATACCACAAATACCAATAGTTATGAAAAAGTTATAAGAATAATTTTGGGTCTCCAGTCTCATATCAGAAAAATCCAAATCACATAATCCTGGGTGACAGGAGGATTCCTTCAGCCTTCTGCAATTTCCCTAGTACAGGTAAAATAGCAGGACATATTTATACAATTGTTAACATCACACATGCTCAGAGCAGCAGGTGAGGCAAGAGGCCAAAAGATGAATCAGGACCACAGCAACCGCATAGCAAAAGCATGGCCTGAACTTTTCAAGATTTGCTTTTTAAAACGTAAAATATTGTAGTGGGAATATTAAACTGCTCCAGGTTTCTCCATTAATTCCAGCTCTACTTTTGGAAGCACAGGGATATACATAAAGTAACAACCCCAAAAAGCCCAGAAGCCGGCACAAGTAATGATCCTTCATCCTTCTACAAACGGGCATCAGAAGGATTTGTGTTACCAAAAGGTTCAGCTCCAAAGTTAGTACTCCTAATAGGAAGAACAAACGCAGAAGGAAGCAAACACAGACTACAGTTATGTAACAGAAATTCACACAGTGCTGGGAAGGGGGATAAAATGGAAATTTTATCTAATTTATTGTAAACAAAAGTAAATAAATAGTAAACACATTAAATACATACATACATACATACATACATATATATATATATATAACATATTTTAAAAATTTTAACTATTCCATCATATTTCAGACAAAACTAGTATATAAGGAACACTGTGTGGTTATATGGTGATATAAATGTCTTATTTTATATAATATTATATATTCTAAATATATTAAACACAGTTGATCATTAAAATCTCTCATTGAAAATGTCTCAAGCACCTTCCCTCTTTACTTATTTTTAAGCACTAGGTCCTTTGCCCTCTGCTAAGTTATTTTCCAAGAAATGTGTTTTTATTTTATGTATAAAATACCTTTGGAATTAAGGGTCTCATTATCAAAACTGAGTCACAAAAGCTATGATGTGACCTCAGCTGAAGCAGTCGTCCTCTACTGGACAGTGTGTGAGCCACTCTACTACTTTTGACTGAGTCTATTCAGAAATAGAAGCTGAAAAACAAGGGAAAAGTTATAAGCCTGCATAATCTCTTCTGTTGCTCCACAAGATGCTCTGGAATTTATTCAATTGGTTCAAATAGATCTACATAACACAAGTATGAATATTACTCAGGCACAGTAAAAACTGAGAAAATTCATGATGGTATAAATAATGTGCTTATGCAAGCATCCAAACTGTCATACTGCACTTATTTTGTATGGCAGGTGAGGAAAAACATTTTATTTCTCCTGCACCCCATCTAAGGAAGAACTGATTTTCTAAATTCCTTTGGAAGGAAATGAATATGAATAATTTGACCTTCTTTTTTAAAACTCTGATTGAAAAGACACTAAAAAAAAGTGCTCAGAAGATCTGTAAGCTGGTTTTCAAACACAGAGTAAATATTTTCCTAATATTATTGTATAGGGTGTCATGTTGCAGCTACTTTATATAAATTTTTTTGCTTGATTGAAACATTCTAATTATCAGTTCCTCCAACTTAAGTTATATTTATAGGGTCCAACACTTTGCAGATTAACTTTTTACCTTTCTTATTAACTACAAAGGCTAATAATTAAAAATTGAAATAGAAGGCAATGAATGTCTACACAGATATCTAAATAATTAATTCTTACTTCTAATATTTTTTCTCTGCTAAAGTTTGCTTCTTGGTGCTACTCCATTCTCTCTTAAGCAGACAGTTCCCCAGACATTTAAACCACAGCTAGCACAACTTTTCACTTGTAATGATCGTGCAAGTACTGGAGAGAGTTCTTTCCTTCATTATTAAATTCTGTAATACTCTACATGGAAAAAAAGGTGTGTGGGAAGGGGAGTTAGTGCCTCTACATGTTCCATTTCACCTTGTTTAGCAGAAGTTTGCAAAGGTGTAGCTCTCTTTGGGACTCTGCTCTGAGTTATCAAGCTACTAAATGGCAATGGGTCACACATGAAGGCCAATACTCAACAAGAAAGGCATTAAACTATACATCAGATTTTAAATTCAGCAGCCACCAGATGCTGATAAAGGAATGGAAGCTCTCCCTAAATCCCATCTGATATTGGCTGATTTAAACTTTGCATGCACTTTTCAACACGCAGGGCCAAGGTCTCTAAAACTGTACAGAAGAAATTAATATATGCAAGGAGATGGCAGGATGCAGAAAGGAAGGAGCATCTACTTTTTGCCAATAAATATGATGTCAGCACAGGAGAAAGCACTTCTGTCCTCTCTCTCAAAAGAGCTCTTTCAGGGGTTTTATTACTTTCAGTAATAAACTTCTATTTGGTGCTTAAGAGGTTGGGTTTTGTATGACAAATAAATATCTCCTTCCCAGCCTGTTATGAATCAAATCAAGTAATATAGCACCAAGTTTGGAGATGACATAGAGCTAACAGGTCATTGACAGTGTGCTCTTTTGCTGATGCAAGATTGCTCTCTGCAGTCTTCCAGCGCTTTAATTTACTTTGAAGAGTCTTCAGCAATGGAGCCTTGGCCTCTTCTTCAGTAAGCACTTCTGGTATCACAGAGACTGAAGCTACAGGAATTCTTACTGCTATTATAACATTTTTATAGATTCCAAACCCCATTTAGATTGGCCCATTTAGAAAATGACCTGTTGAGGATAGGCCCTGCCCCTAATGCTACACATGCTCCCTGCCCAGCACAACCTTGCTTAGGGTCCCTAGCAGATGCTGTCATTCAGGTAAGAAATAACAAATCACTTGGCTGGGAGTTCAAGAAGATTACAGCAAAAATGACATACTCACATACATACAAGGCTGTACTTCCTCCAGGGTGTTTATTATTGCAATTATTACTGTCTTCCAGCTTAACCTCTACCCCTGATTTCCCAATTTTCAGCCGTGGCCTTTACTCTTAGCTGGCTTGTTTTACGCTGTCCCTTTACCCTAAAATTTCAATTTACTGTTTTAGACTAAATCATACTGGTTTATTTTATTATCGTAGCATGTGGGAGTCAAAATGGGGCATGAGGGCCACTTAAGACCCAGAAATGCTTCTGACTCCCCTTAAAGAAACAAGTGAAGGATGTGAACTCATGAGAGTAATTTTTAACCAGAGTTTTAAACAGATGCTTGTTTTCCATCTCAGGAGAAATAGGGAGAACTTCTCAACGAGACCGAGAGGCAGCAAATATGGTCTTGCTACCCTATAATGAACAGGAAAGGGAGGTGCTTTTCATTTACTCTAAGATAAGAGACTCACTATTAAATTCTGCCCCTGTGCCTCTGACACTCGTCATGCCTGGTAGGGGCTAGGACCAACTGTACCAATGTGACTTCATCTTTCAGAATGGCCATATCTTGACAGACATACAGATCAGTTTGGTTTTGCAGTTTTCTGGTTTGGTTTTGGTGGGGTTTAGTTCTCTTTTTCTTAAGGCAAGGAGCATTTCAGCACAAACACAGATGTTTTTCAAATATCCCTAAGAGTTTGTTATTATTTTGCTCAGGTATGTTAGGCTCAGTATTTTGAACCTTGACTATTTATTCCTTCCTTTAAATAAATATACTTCTGCCTTGAAAAGAGTAGATGAAGTCAACTGGTTTAAATGTTTCTCATTTCCATGCAGTATACACAGTATGATAAGCAGTTAAAGCTAAAAGTAATATTTGGTATGTCAACAACATCTCTTTCACTGCCAAATACTTTAAAGTCCAACAAAACAAGAAAATTTAAATGGCTTCCAAGATGTAAATATCTTGGGACAAGGTCAAACAAGATGGCAAATATTTGTGGGCACTACACATTTCCACCTGATGAAAAACAAACAAGTGTGGATTTTTATTTTTTTGTCAATGCAGTAGTAAAGGGCAAATGTGGAAATCCATCCTGTGCACAAATATTTCCAGCATTAAAAAAATCAATGTTTCTTTAACAACTATTCCAAGGCTCCTTTACGATTAGTTCAATACCTACTGATGTGCTGACCTACCTGATCTGATGTCTTGTCCACCTTCAAACTGAAGACAGGCAAGGCTATATGCAGTCTTTTTGTTCTCAGATTCTGGGAAAGATCTATACCCCATTAAAGTCCACAACAGTAACAGCACCTTCAATAGCAGGGTGAATATTGACATGCTTTAAGAGAAACTCTTGTGTGTACCAACATAACATTGTGAGGAACTGTATTATGTCCAAAAAAATTCAGGCTGTTTTTTTCACAATGTAGCAAAAACTATGTGTCTAAGAGATCTAGTACAAGTGGAGGCATCTAACAAAGGAAACTAGTCAGTACCTGTTGTGTGATCTATGGTTCAAAGAGTTATTTATTCAGCAGACATAAAACAAAACCCAGATTCATGGTCCACTGGTAAAACTACACTGCAACAAATATGATTCTTGCCTGAGGTAGGACAAAGCTGAGCCCCACCATCTTTTGAAGTATAACAACCTCTATATGATAAATGCTTAATTTACAAACTGGTGGACAAAATATTAGTGAAATAATAATGTTCAGTATGCCCACAGCCATACAGTCTTCAACAATGATCCCGCAGGCCATGCGGCTAAACCAGTTGAGTTTAGGTCAGTGTTGGAATCAAACACCTCCAGAAGACAGTGAGTGTTGTAGAAGTTTTGCTGTGATTCTGTTCTTACTCAAGATCTTTGCTTCAAATCAGGTTCCATATTCACAGTAAGTTAACCACACCTGAGTTAACTCTTTTTCAGTTAATTAATCTTAATCAAGATACACAGCAAGGCAGACTTTAAGAAATTGGTTTTAAAAATAAATTTCATAATCAAAAGCTGCAGAATTAGATTTGATTATTTGATTATTAGAGGAATTAATGTACCAGAAGAAAAAAATATTATTTTATGAGTGACAAATTTAGCTAACTATAGCTGTTGTGTTTACTCTCTTTCCATTGGTTAAATCAAAAGAAAATTATTAGAACATTCAACATCAAGGTTTCATACTAGATGAAACTCAAGTTAGAGTTAATACTCAGTAAATGGAGTCTGTACTTCAAGGACAACAGGCTTTAAGTAATGAGACAATATCTCTAAACAGAATGCTAAACAAAGTCAAAGATGTCTTTATGTAATCCTCACCAACACTTTATTGGTAAAAATTACACACATATATTATGCTAAACCTTTCAGTCTATATCAAAGCAGAGATGAAATTGCCTGCTGAGCAAGTTCTCTAAAGTGTTTCAATGAAAGCCAAAACAAAGCTTAGGGAGCTCTTTCCTAATGTCTCTCAGCTATTACAGTTATTCTGTACCAGCAATAACAGCTAAATTTAAGTCACCCGTGAGCCTGAGGACAAAGGGTGGGTAAGACAAACTCTGCTCTTCTGCACAACCCAAACCAAATCCATTCTGGGAAAACAGCCAGTATTTCCAATTGCACCTACATGCAGTAAGGATTCACATTTTTGAGGTGCTGAGCAAGCACAGTTTCCTTTGAGTCACCAAGCACAAAGCATGCTTAGCACCCTGGAAAATGAAGATCTAGGCTGCATTTAACAAGGGCAGAGTGCCTTCAGTTCCTATCTGTTTTACTGGGGAAAGCCTTATGAAACCATAATATCCAAAGTTAAAGAAGGGGGAAAGGACACACCCTGTCCCTCCTCAGGTGCACCTAAATATGCAGCATGTACTCACACTTCAGTCATGGAATGATTTTCTCAGACACTAAGGAAATCCTACTGCCCAAGCCTGCAATAATATACCAAAATCTCCACAAAGATCACATATATTTCCTATTGAAATCTGGGATCAGTGACAAGGTTATTTCTTTTAAATTCACCATTATGATTATAATAATGACCTATAAAGCACATTTTATTTTAATTTACTTTAAGCAATCCTTTACAGAAATCTCCACTGTGAACCACACAACACTATGACTGGTTTCTAGAAATAGTCACAGGGAAGAAGCGTTTAATATCTTAAGCAGGCAAATGCCTGATAGCAGTTTCTAGAGAAATTGTCTTGTTTTCACACCTGGACCTAAGCACTACCACAGGTGAGTTAGAGTTGAATATGTTTATATTTATAAATAGAGAGAAAAAGATGTGAAAGCTGATCACTACTTCTTACCTTGCAGTTTTGCCTGAACAGAACAAGATAGAACAGATTGCAGATAGTTACATACAAAATGGCTCTACAAATACTACACACATTATGATCTCCCTCCTTTAGTAAAAGCAACTTTCCTATTTCATGCAATTGCCTAAATTTTAGTTCATAAGTTTTATCAGTCTGTGTGTTTACAGCTTTTTCCAAAAGACTCCTATACCTTGTGGTTTTTTGGGTTGTACTGTGCAGCAGATCACAATAAATATTTATCTGATGAGTAGTTATAATATGAATTTTTGTTAATGAGATACTACCTAGTACCAAGAAGTCAAGATTTAATGAATAAATTCCATTTTTCCTCAAAAATCAATATAATGCAAAGACACTTTCCTGTTATTATTTTCCTGAAGTAACAGATTTTTGTGAAAAATGCCCATCACCAATTTGAGTTACAGATACATGACCCTCATACTGAGGAACTAAATATTAGGGTTGTTTATGAGAAATTAAAAACTTCATCAATCAAAACATTTAAAAGGAGTATTTGGAGATCCTGCTGCACTAAAACTGTTTGCCTTCATAGGCAGATATAAACTAATGAGACACATTCAGTTCAGCTCTTACTAACATGTAAGAAGGAAGAAAAATATTACCAAAACAAAAAGTCACTTATCAGAAGCACCTAAAATTCCAGTGTTGAAAATCTATGACTGATGCCTTGAAAGGAAAATGGAATTGGATCTCCTTACTCTCTCACTGCAGAGATAATTGAACATAGCATGTGAAAAGAGACACTTTAATAGCGATTATTAACTCTGCATTTTAAAACTTGCAAAAAATAACACAACAGCCTTATTCTATTTGTGTCAAAGACAAATGTTTGAACTATTTCATATTGTTTGACCCACTCTGACATGCATATATTGACACAGATCATAGCAAAAGTTGTATTAGGCCTGTGGGAATTAAAACTCCCTTCCTGCTGCTTATAACTTTGTAGCCAGAATTTTCTCTTTTTAAAAAGTGTTACACAAGCAGAATGGGCCTATTTTATACAGAATTGGATCAGCAAGATGGCTCCACCCAGTAATTCCAAGAACAGCATGTTTATTTTGTGAACCATAACTGCATAAATACTGAAAATGCCAAAAGTATCATGAAGTGAAACATAACCTTGAAGCACAACAATCTGTCTAAACACAATGCATCAAATACAAGTTTTTATAAGAGTTAGGGCTTGAAAAATTCCAGCTTGTACTCTTTTTTGAGTGCTGAGGACAACCCATTGAAGTGTCCCAGTGGTGCTGTGGTGGCCTTTACAAACAGCACATAGAGGAGCACACAGCACCAAAGTCTGGTTTGGCTCTCAGCACTGCAAGGCTCTCAGGGCTGGCTCTGAGGGACATTGAAGGATATCTGGCAGGGAACACAGGCTTGTAAGGGCTGTCACAGGTCCTACTCCACCCTCCTTCTGGCTCCAGCAGCATGTCGGCCTCAGTCTCTCTCCAGATACTGACTTTCGGTTACATTCACTGTAGAAAGAGAATCACCTTATAAACCACAATTCTTCAATATTTGGACTGACATTGTCCCGGGAATAATTAATGTGAATCTGATAGAAAACTACAACCAAAAATTTGTTCAGAGCTCCATATGCCAGCTTCTTATGATTACTGATATCAGGCATTTTACAATTCAACAGCTCCAGCAAATAATTTGTACATGCTTATTCACTAAGCTACAATGTTTTAAGACAGTACACTCACAAATTAATTACATCTTCTTGAAAATGTTTTAGACATGGCTGATTTGCCTAATAGTATGATTTTAATATTATTCCTTACATGGGGGACCCACACACATTCAGTTTACTGTGCCCTGCTGAGAACATGCAGCTGAGCCCTGGTAACTCACCATCTGCACATGCTTGGAAAATGGGAAATAACATGTAGTGTCTTTTACTATTTTCCAGATAGCTTCCCAAAAAAATGAGCATACTGCAGTCCAACATGTTTTACCTTGCAGTTGTTAGGAGAACACACATAGCTCCTGCTGCTTAGCTGGCACATAGCAATTTGTGGAGATGAGGTATCTTGAGATTATTCATACAAAATAACTTTTCTCTGTGAGTGCACTTGTTTGCTAAATGTTACCAGATCTCTACTTTGACAAATATTACTCCATTACTTAATTTGTAATTAATTGCCCATTTTAGACAAATAATCACTTTCTAAGTGCAAGTTCCACAGGCTGTTCAGCTTTCAAGAAATGCTCCCCTCTCAAATCCAAAAAGTCTGTGGTGGAAGACCGAACACACATCTAATGCAGGCCTTCCCTTAGGAACAGAGCTGAAATAACCATCATTTCTACTCACAGAAATACAAGTATCAGGATTCAGCTCTCTCAGCAGACACATCCTGTGGTAATGAGTTCACAAGTTGGCCTTTAACGCCTGCATTTATTTTCAGTACCTTGAGTGACTCCTTTCCTCGAGACTGACAGACTGCAGACTCACAAGGCAAAAATTGCCAGTGAAAACTTCAATAACTCTTGCCAAACCAGTCTCTCATCTACTACACACTACTCCTGGCTTCCTCTTGCTAAATTGCTCTGCAGACAGTCTTCAAGCCAACAGAATGATTCCTTCCCATTGCTTCATGGAATCAATGTTGCCATAAAAAGTATGTAGGTTACAGTTACATTGATTGCAGTGATAAAAATATTCATATCTTTACTCAACCTTGGTAATCAGGCTAAGCAAGATTTTAGAGCAATAAAAGCCATCTCTAAAGACTAAGAAAAAATCTAATTTTCTTTACTCCCTGCACTATTTATTTGTATAAAAGCCAAATAACCAGCACATCACACAAGATGTCACATTCAAGGAGAAGAGTGCAAGAAAGCTGATGTGGAAGGGCTGCAGCACCACTCTTTGCTAGAGACTCTACTTAATACAAAGTACAGCACAGCACCAAGGCCAAAGCCTGCCAAAACTTTAATGCTAAATAGCAAGAGAACATCAATGTGAATAAAATTGAGACACAGAAGTTGCAATTCAGACAGTGTCTTTTTGGAGGCTGGATGAAGGTTTTTTCTGTGGAAAGCCCTATAATTAACATCTAGAAACTGATTTGGTTTCTCTCTGATTCACAGACTTAGAGAAAGGATGAATTTAATGGTTTTTACCACTTAAAAAATATTTACATTTGACACAGTCAGTTTTGAGTGCTCCAGTCATTCAGGAGGAAAAAGAAATAAAACCAGTTAGAATGGGGTAGGGTTTTTCCCTTTATGGCTGGCACATTCTCAGATATTCACAGGGAAATTTAGATCTGCATATCAGTATTCTGAGACATGAATGTGTCTCCTTGAATATGACAAGCATTGTACCACAGAGTACAGAATCAGAAAAAAATTAAAAACAAAAATCAGAGAGAGAGGAACCCATTTATTTGTTTTACTATTTATTTAAAAGAAGCTTTCTTTACTGTATCCGGAAAGGAAAGCAGAAATCCAAATAAATACAGTTTATGTTGCGCTTCTCTAGGAAAAAATTCCTTTTGCTCCTGCAGAAACATACCAAGTACATCGGATTTTGACTTTTAAGCTTCCTAGTCACTGACCATCAAATTTTTAAAATGCTGACTTCTGAGGTGAGGGCTCACAACCTTGTGCTTAGACTTTTCTGAATCTATCACCTTATTTACATTGGCCATTGGCTTTTCACCTGTCTCCACAATTTGCTTTCTCAGCTATAAGGGGCATTTATCTCTATAAGAAAATCAAATAGGAGTTATCTCTATTTCACAAACTATTCAGAAAAAAAAATCATTACATATACTTTGCAGTTAAGAAACCTGTGGCAGAGGTTAAGGACAAATTTCTCAAAGCATGCTCTCCTAGTTCTGGGATTCAAAGAGACAAGAGCAAGAAGCTCTGCCCATTCAAATGAGTGATGTCTGTAGCTGAAATTAAAATTCTCAGTCCCCTGAAGTTGGGTTCACAAAAATAGAACTGCGAAATGAGAGGCTAAAAAGACTATACACTTTAATTTCTCTCACAGACTTAATAAGGTTGGAAACCTGAATCTCAGATGCTCATTTTTATATCTTTTTTACACCAAACTATCAGGCCAACATCAGAAGAAAGCATCCACAGAAAGTATCCACAGCAGAACGAGAAGTTTACATAAAAATTTTATTTCAGTATGGCAGAGCTGCTGGATACAGGCAATATGAGACCCAGGCTACACTGCTCCCTTTTGGTGATTGCACTCAGCAAATAGGTGACAACATTGGGCAAAACCCCCAAGAGCTGCTTTAGCTGTGCTAAGATCCAGCACCCCATTTTTTCAGAACAAAACTTTTTAGATATGTAATGGCAGCTTCCTTCTGACTCAGTTCCTGAGTGACATTTTTCTTCATCAGGGCATGTAACTCAAAAACATAACTCTGCCCTCTTGCTTTTGTTCACTTTAGGGAAAAAATGTGTTGCAATAAAAAGGCAGACCTTGTTCCTCTATCTCTGCTCCACTCCAGTAGGTAATAGAACTTAAAAGTCAAGAGAAAGGGTTACCAATTTTTTCCTTTGCTTTGTAAAGCTTAAAATCCTTCAGAAATTCCCTAATTTAATTTTTCTCCTCTATTTTTACCATACACTTTTTGCATGCCAGATGGGTTTTCCCATCTGAGCAAAGCTCTCACACTACTATGAAAACTGCTGCATTGTTGTTAATTTATCACTGTATTAAAATATAATAGGTGAACCATACCTAGAAAAAATGAATTATAGGTTTACCTCCCATACATTCTGTACATCATGCTAAGCAAAAGCTGTGTTGTGTTAACTGTCAAGCTGAGAAATAGCTGACATTTGTTATTTTAATTGTTTACTTTGCTGAAATAAGCTTCCATGAGAAGCTATGACTTTTATTAAATCTTCACTACAGCATTATTTTCACAGATTGGGAGGCAAAAACTAATTTTCAAAACTGCTTTGCCCTACAAGGTCACCGCCAACAGCTTGAATGCACATGTCAAGGAGACATCTGCTTCAGAGATACCACTCTATGTTAAATGTGTATGATTTAAAACTTTAAGATACTTTTCATTTAAAAACTGCTTATTCAGTAATTACGTAGTTTTTAACTGGTGTTTATTAGCAAAAAATTTTATCCCCTGTGGATTGTTCCGCCATTTCAAAGCAGCCCCTCTGAATCAGACCTCAGCACTTGCTTTAGAAAGCTCAGTAATGCATATTCGTGGATGAATTCACACACAAGCTGTCTGTCACTGATCTAAATCATTACAGAATTACACAGTAAGTTTATACATTTTCTTTTACCAAGTATTTCGAAGTCATTGATGAGACCAGAAAATGTCTCATTTCTCTTTTCTTTGAAATGAAAAATCTTGTTCTTAGTTAATCATTTTTTTTCCATTTCGAACCAATGCAACTATGCTTGGCAAAAGAGAAAGATTCTTGCTACATTGACCCCATGTTTCTCTGGCTGCAGTTCTCAAGTTAGCAGTTTCCCAGTCTGTATTATCACTGACTTCAAAAGAGCTTCATGTATAAAGAAGACTCAATGTTCTGGACAGAGAGAGCTTTTCTTCATCTTTTTTTCCTGTTTCTTCATCTACTTTTTAACAGGATACAGTTAAAAACAATAGGTTTTGGGGTTTTAAAATGGGTGTTTGAGGATCAATGCGTCAATTGATTTCTATGAATTATATTGCGCTTTATTGAGGTCTAGCCTTTCAATTAATAAAACTTGTGCTCTCATGATTGACCTCTTTCTTCATATTTAATGGAGAGATTCCCATTGACTTTGCACTCTGCTAGAAATAACAAGCCCAGATGTTTATGACTGTACAGTGTAACAGCTTGCTCTGCCTCCACTCTCAAGTGACTTAATGGATGACTTTTATTTTTTTATTTTTGGCTGTTCAAAAGTATAGTAGTAAAGTTTCTATATCCAACTTTGGTCTTAAGGATCCAAGAACAACACAAGTTATGGAGAGAAAGAAAGAGATTTGGGGCTAAAAACTTTCACTGGGGTAAATACATAAAAGAAAGGTGTATAGATTTGCTTGAATATAGATTTCCTTACAGATGTATGCAGAGGATTGTCTCTTTCATGCTTTCCTTCCTGGGCCATGAGTTCTCCTGATCCTGTGTTCTCATTTCCCAGGGTCTCAGGATTCTACATTGACCCAATAGGATTATTCATCAGCTGTCAGTGGCCTATACTGGGACATCTTTTATGCTTGTTTATAGGTTTTTTGCTTACACTTGTCTTTCTTTACACATTCCACAAAAACACCTTTCAAATTCTTCTAAGAAATGCACCTTTCAATGAGCAAGATTTTTCAGCAGGTATTACCCAATTCCCATTTCTGGGGGAATTCTGGGTTTAAGGAGCAAGCCAGATGGTGCAAATTGCCTGCGTGACCTGTAACTGCGCAATGTCTCTGCAGCATCTCCATTGCACACATTCCTGGATGAGCTGCAGTGGTGACAGGTCTGACTGGTTCTGCAGGAGTCAGCTCTGCTGTCCTGCCTCAGGCCTGAAGCTGCTGCAGCTGAATGGAATATTTGCTGAGCCCGAGGCTGTAACCTGCTGCTGCTGCTACCTTAATCTGTTTTTTTGTTATTTGATAACTGCCTGATGCCACCTGCCTACCTCACCTCTCACAGCAACTGGGACCAGAACACCTCCACAGAAAACTGGAAATATATGTTCCTCCTGCTGTGTTTGCAACTCCACTGATACTTTCTTGCGGAATTGAAGTAGCACAAAAATGCTTCTATCAGAGCTCAAATGGAACAACTTTCAATTCAAATTTCTCTGGAAATGTAGAGAGATAAGGTTTGCATCATATTGGGATTCATTCAGCTGAGTTAGATACACCCCGGTCACAAGCAATCCATAGGATTTCCTTCCAGACAAAATTGTTTGACAGTTTCATAATTTCCCATTAGAAACTTATTTATAAAATGTATACTTATTGCATGGCAGAAATGCAAAGAAGGAACTTCAAAAGAAGAAGGGATCCAGACTAAAGACTTGTTGAATCCCAGCAAACCATCTGTCCTGACCTCCTCTCCACAATACTGGGATGCACCAAGGGAAGATTGCAGCCCTGTTAAATTGGCCAACCCAAGATGTTTGAAAGAAGAGCAGTGCAATTCTTTTTTTTAATTTCTACAATCTGCATTCTACTGTTTTCCCCAAATACCACATATTATAATATAAATTATTGGAAAGCCATTACTTTTCATACAAGAAGTCGGAATTCTTTTATATTAACAATGTCAAATGATGTTTTATTTAGATGTCTATGTTACACTAAAATATTATCCCAACTTACATGGAAACAATGTTTTGTTGTCTACATTCATATATAGCGTGGAAAAAAATCATGGAAATTACAAAGATAAAATAAAAATTTCTGTGACTTATACCAACTATAGAAAGGACTTCATAATGCAGGGAAATAGTTACTCCAGTCTTTTAACTTTGGCCAACAACAATATATATATATATATATATTTAGCCTATTACAATCTGCCTACACCAAAACAAGATTCTATCAATAATTTTTATAAGGTTTATAAAGATATTTATTGAAGTTGTACTATTTTTTATCTTTTGGAAGTTTATTTTCAGTTCCTGGCATTTTATGAAAATTCACACTATGCATCACTGGTTAGTAATAATCCCAAATATTGGGAAACAAATATTACAAACTGGCACTAAAGGAAAATATAAGTCTAATAGCAAACCATTCTGACTTATTTTTGTATAAATGCTATGTGCTTTCTAATAAGATTAAAGGCAATATACAACATATAACCTTTCTAGTATAGAAAGGCAGTCATCAAACTTTTCTAAGAGACAACAGAGTGTAAAGAAGCAAGTATATAGATACAAACTGGATGTTTACAAGATAATATTCAAACTGAATGCAGGGGGAACAAGCAGCTGTTGAATGGTTAATGTCACGTATTTTTAAAGAAAAAATATTTTCTGGGAATTTTTCTCCAGTTCCATCATCAATAATGCAACTCCTTTTTGTTCACATATTCCTTACAAGTGATCTGGGCTTTATTCTCCTTCCCATTTCCTCTTTACCCTAAGCTTTTTTGAGCTCATTTGTTTTGAAACAAAAAAAACCCCACACATAATATTATGATTTTTTATGGCTGAGAACTATTAGGATAAAACAGATATTAAACAGGAAAGTAGTTAAAAATGTGCTAACACAAGTGAAATCTGAAAAAAAATATACAGTATGTGAGAACCATATAAAATTTTTTTACACATGTCCTTCAAAAAAGTTTAATACATAGTCAGGTCACATTATTGCACATCAAATTCTCTAGGTCTCTAGCTGCCAGTAGCAATTATCTGTAAGAGAACATATTTTCCCTCGTGACCAGCTATCGGGAATTTTTGACTATACCTAAGCATAGCCTTGAGCAAAACTCCTACAGGGCATATTTGGAAGAGAGCATTTCATTTGGATGAATATTACGGTTTCTGTGCAATATGTCTATCTATATATTTATACATCTGTTTCAACATATTGATCTGTTTATCTGTTTACTTTAATTACATGAAATAGTTGTATTAAAATGTAAATAGTTCCAAATCTATATGTTGCTGTGCAGAGTTTTAAGAACAGTATTGTGTTTCCTGCAGTCTGTAACACCCCACGCCTCCCAATAGGTCCCACCCCGCAGGGCTGCTGGGGGTGCACCCCAGGGCTGGCTGCTCCCCTCACCCCAAACAGCCCCCCTCAGGTCCAGCTGATGGCAATGGGATGTGCCAGGGCTGTTATTGTGTGACTGATGGTTGGGAGGGGAAGCGTGGAGTCACTGAGGATAGGAACAGATTCCACTACTGCAAAGGGAATATAAAGTCATATAACTGATGGTCTTTAAAAATGTATGAGGCAATCGAGCTAGCTAGAGGATTTTAAACCCTGCCTGCTGTGATGGTTTACAAACCTTTAGATGACAGAGCACCGTGTTTGCTACTGCAGGTGTTCAAACCAGTTTCCAGTTTCATGGTTCTGTAGGTGGACAGGAAATGAAAACTGCAGAGTTGGATGACAATGGTCCATCCCACAGCATACAAGAACCACTGGACTCTACTAACAAGAAATGCAATGCAAATGTGGAGTAGAATTAATAATGTATGAGATTAATTTAATTTCTGTCCTGTGAACACAGATGCAACCCCTGCCTTCAGATGAAACTATGCTGGTTTCGTTTTGATACGAACTGGGTCTCAACAGTACATTAACTATAAGAATGATTACTTGGTCTCATACTACACCCTCTGAAGTCTAAAATAATCTTTCCATTGATTTCTAGGCAGTCAGATCAAATCCTTTACATTTATGCATTATGCATGTGTATTTATTGCATAACCACATTTAAATGTATGACAATATAGGGGTAAAAATTAACAGAGTATTATTCAAATAGACAGAGAGAAAGAACTTATCAGGAGGTTAGGGATTAAAAAAAAGTCTAACAGCAATAGACAATCACTAATTTTCATCAACACAGTAGCCTGAATAAATACAAGAGCAAACACAGCAAAGACTGCAAAAGCTTTTGCATGCACTTCTATTACTGCAAAAGAAAACAAACATTGCAGCTTTGACAAATGACTTATTCTGTGAGTCTTTATAGACCTGGTAGAACAAGAGTTGATACTATTTTCAAATGACGATGAAATATATGTAAAAGCAAAATAGCATAAATTTTCATCTCTCCTCTTAATAATACATTCAGAATCTTAAATTGTATTCTTCCTTCCTGGATTTTTCCAGATCTATCTTATTTATCTGATTGGATTTCTGTCCCATCTTTCCACATATTAGAGCTAATTAGTACCCCCTGATGAGAAACAGTCCACCAATGGAAAAAGCAGTTGGATAAGATCTACATTAACAAATGTAGTTCATTTAATATCATTTGTACTGCTGCATTATTAATAATACATAATTACCCTGTGCAGGCTGCAAACGGGAAGAATAAAATCATTCATTAATTTCTTGGCCTTTACAAAAGGAGTGGTATATTTGCCATGGGCTGAAAAAAAGGTATTGGACTTACAGAAGGTAAGTCATCAGTTTTGCATGTCACACTAAAATATTAACTTTTTTTTGTATGGGAAGTAATGCTTTATTTAAATGAGATCCTTACGCTAGCCCAAGATATGGTGTGCCATAGAACCACTGGAATCCACAGTTGTTATTCTGAAAGCAACTGAACAAAGCAGCAGGACAGACGACTACCTGAAAGCTGAGATTTCCAGACAGCTACTGAGGATTGTTTCCAATGCATAGAAATTCCAAAACCCATTCAGAATTTCCCATTACCTACACATGGCTGTATTTATTGTACAATCTATTACTTATCTATTAATCTATCTAATTTTTTTTTCATTTACATGTGTACATTACTCCAGACTTTGAACACTGCAGGAAGAAAATATAGAACTGCTTTAATTTTACCCACACTCTTCGTCCAAATCAGTACAATGACACTTTACACCATTTTCAGAACAATGTTAGATCCTGCTAAATTACAAGCTAAATGTATCCTTTAGGATATAGGGTAAATTCATCCAACCATGCATCGAAATCTGTTGTTCTCTCTACAGGAATGGTGTCAGTGTTGCTGTGCATGTTCTGCCTGAAGAACCAGTGTTTTGGGGAATGTTTGACCCTTGCAGAAATGTTACCAAACACACTGAGCTGTCCTGCCTAATGACCCCTTCTAGAACACTAATGCTCTTTAAAGAGAGAGGGCATGCATGCTAAAACCCAGAATTAGGTTTCTTTATTTTTCCTGGGAGCAAGAGACTGATCATCTACTAATGCTGTGAGCAATGCACACACACATTTATTAGAACAGAAAGGGTCTCTAAAGAAGTTTCTCCCTAAGCAGGAGTGGGAGATATGAGGCAGGGACAAACAAAGCATCTGTTTCTTCTTTTCCAAGAAGATTTTGGGTGACAATCAGACTTGCTTTCAGAAATGCATAGCTCACCTCTGACAGTACCTCAGAAATTTTGGAGCATATTCTTAGTACTTTCTACATAATTCCTGCAATAGATTATGTTTTAAAGAGACAATTCAGCTGCATCAAACTGCTTTAAAAATCACAAAATGGAACAGTAAAAGGAATGCATGAGACAGAAGTTTCTGGAAACTTCCAAGTACAAGAAAGATTGAATAAAGAGTTGAGTCCAGAAGCCAGACCTGAGCTCATCTTGAAGACAGAGGGAAAAAATCTCATTTTATATGAATTGAATTAGCATACCTGCATAACAGAGGATGTGAGAAGGGACCCAGCACAATTAAAGATAATCAGCAGGTAAAAAACAAAGAGCAGTGAAGAGCTGCTTGTCCCCTCAGTTAACCACAGAAAAGAACAGGAATCATTGAGTCTGCACTTCTGTAATGGAGGGGATAATTCACGTTGAAATTCTTAAATGTTACAGATTCTGCAGTGGAATATTTAGAAACTCACTGCCAAACAAAACACTACAGTGAAATTGTTTTTTAAAGGAACGACAGAACAGTGGACGCAAGGTCACTTGAAATTGTTTGTATCATTTGGTACAAACCTGGGGGAAGAAACCCCACTAATATTTATTATAGCAGAAGGATATGTGTGGGTCATGCTTTACCCTGAGAAGTCAGGGCACTGTCCTCAGGTCCCCAGTCAGAAATGAGGCATGCAGAAACAAAGGCCATACAGCAGCAGCAAGGACTCACATCCATCTGGAGCCAGTAAAAGTTGCACAGCTGAAATTGCACTGTTTAGAGACAAAGTCAGCAGCTTTCACTCTGACAGGGCTGAGGAGGAAAAATTAACCCACCTTCTGGAGTCACTGCAGACCCTACAGCCACCTGCATCCTTTCCAAATGTCCTACATCACCTCCCTCAAAAAAAAAAACCAAAAAGACTCACTCACCTAACAGCGATATCCAAAAAAAACAAATGCACAAGAAGCTAGAAAATCCTTTTAAAGGACATAAATAAATACTTTCAAAAGATAAAATTAAGGGAAGCAGGGTAATAGAAACTATCTAAAAGTTTGAAGTGCAATATACATTCCAGAGAGATGTGAAGTGTTTGACATCAAAATCATCTTTTGGTTGACTTCTCAAGAATTTTAATTCTACAAAGTGTGAGTTATCTTAAAGGTTTCAAGTGAATATTAAGCATTTTAAAGAGAATAATCTTACTGAACATGTGATCAAACAGGAATTCTAGGATTGCTCAGATTACTGTGTATTTTGTAATGGTCATTTATTTTTTCTAAGAACTAAAATATTAAGACATTCCTCATGTTTTTCCACAAAAATTAATACAGTGATATATGTATGTCTCTATCTCCACTTCAAATTAATGAAACAATATGATCTTAGATCTATAAATTAAGTATACTCTATATGCAAAGACTACAAATTGTGAGTTATTTAAATGCCACTATCTCACCAATTTAAAAATGAAAAAGTGATAATTTCTTAAATAATATAGGAAACATTTTTGTGACGCATATTTCAGCCCTAATTTTGAGAAGTCACAAAATGTCATTAAATCCCAAGTATTTTCTCAAAATGTATTAAATTCAATATACTATTTATCTTCAATGTAAATAATATTAATATACGTAAATAATTTAAATATATGAAAACAATACACTCATATATAAATAATACAATTCTAAAGGACCAAAACAGGCTCCTAATCAATTTTAAATCATACAACACAACTGATTTCAAGGTTAACAGCAATTTTATCCTGAATCGTATTTGCTGCCAACAAGTCCTAGTTTCCCTGTATTTACTACAGGGCCACACTGAAGACATATCACAATATAAAACAGATGTTAACAAACAGAAAAAGCCAGAAAACAAGACAGCTTACTTAAAATGGGAAAACCCACAGACAAGAACAGACATTAACTTGACAATCAGTCCACATGCCTGCAATAGAATGTCCCATAATTAATCCATCAGCATTCCCTGATTCAAGAAAAAGCTTTGAGAAGAGGGGCCAGGCAGTACCATCACCAACAAAAGTTGCTTGCTCAAAACAACCAGGGCTCCCAGGCAGCAGAGGCTCTTTTTCCTCACTGGAAAAACCAAAAAACAAAACAAATCTCTAACATAGCTGGGTATTTTTCACCACATTCTTTCAAGGGTTGGAGACCTTTATTCAGCTTAACCCACTTGCTGTAAATGATGATCACAAATTCTGGGAGAGAGGAAACTCTTGGGTATAAACTTATAGAAGCTGAATGTATCCTATTCTTCCCTGCTTGATTAAATATTCCAGAAGAATATTCAAAGGCTAAAATTGAAATTATTATCTATTCCCTTATGATCAGAAATGCTTTGGAAGAAATTCAGAGCATGGGGGAATAAAAAGGGACAATTGCAGCTTATGATTCAAAAGCTCTTGACAAAATGGGTATGTCTGTTTCTACAAATTGTAAACACCAGAGCTTGACACAGAGAGCTCTAATAAATATTGAATATAAGATCCACCAATGAGTAACATATTTCATACTTTTCCTCCAGATAAGGCTGGGCTTTTGACTACATCCCACCTCACTGCTCTGCCTTTGCTTTGGGTCAAAAGACACAGAGAGCCCAAGCCATTGATAGCACATCTATATAGATCAGATTTGGGGGATCTGTGCTGACCTCTCAGCGGTGATTGCATAAGAGCCCCGTGTGCCAATGAACTTCTCTCCCCACTAAGCAAGTGTAATTTGTTTCCTTCATTGCAACTGCTGTAGCAATGTACACCAGCAGCAGCACACTGCTGAAGACACTGCAGGGAGTAATGCAGCAAAATGTCTTACATGGATGTGGATAATACGGATTTGCTGAGCCCACAGAGCTGGTCCCTGAGCTATCATCTATAAGCTCCTGTAACAAGTTTCTTCATTCTCCCTTCACTGAGGTACAACTAATTCCTGCATTTGTTGACTGAAAAGGCTTTACACCTGAGTTTTTGTTTTTCTAAAACCAGAAGCGAGAAAAGCAATGCAAGACCTAAAATTGCATTAATTATCCTAAGTCCCAAAACACATACTGCAAGGCATTCACATCATGAAGTCAAAGCTTTAGTAATTTCTTTCTAATTCATGCATTCGCCAACTGGGATGACAGTATTTTAATGCCCTTGAAGTAGAAACACATTTTTCACTCAAAATGTTTAAAGCTGTCACATATCTGAAACATAACTCAGCCTTGGTCAATCCATTTTCCCTGCCTCCCCCTCAGCTTGAGGGGCAGTGCTTCGTGCTGCCTCTGCCTCCAGCAGCTCTGGGCTCCCCCTCCCCTGACTCATCAACCCCTGGGAGCAGCCAGTGCCCTTCTCACTGAGGCTTCAGACCAGGGGCTTGTAATTCTAACCTATCACACTGCAGTATCATTTCAACAGGCAAACTATTACACAGAAATATTTAAAACTGAGGAATTTTAAAAAGGGAGGGGAAAAAATCACTCATGTTTGCATTTAATGAAAATATTTCAACAAATGAAGCATAACAACACAATACTATGTCTAATATTGGTGACATCTCAGAAATCTTGTTAAAAACTAGAGAGCAGGCTTTATTTGAACTTTGTTGCCCTTATATTAGATTCCTTTTTTAGAATTAATTTATTTCCTTGTAGTTCTCATTATGTTTTTATTGCATTCATGGAATAGTGCAGCATTTCTCTAACTAATTTAACACCTGTAAATTCCCACAGCTGCTAATGAAAGACTGTGTAGACTACCAGATAAATTCCTAATTCATATTTCAAAGGTTGCGAGTTCAAATCCTATTAAGGTTGTGCTTATTAATGTTTCTATTAACTCTTTTCCATTTCTGAAGTTAAAGATTGAATTAATACTGACAATTTTTGAAAAGAAAGAAAACACACTGATCCAAAATGTCACTCAAAGTGGAGACGACTAAAGAGAAGGAAACAAACTTCGTAAGAGGACAAGTCAGATGCAATCTCTGTGCTTTTCAAAGAGATTGCATCCTTGCAATTAAAATGAAAAGCAATGAACTGCACATCTTGAATCCTTCAAGAAACAGTAAAAATCCAGAATATTTTTCCATATAGTACAACTACATTGACTAAAGCCTTGGCTTCCATTCCTGTCTTTCTAATGTACCTTTCTTTACATTTATCTCCCACCATCTCAGTTTATTCATCTCTAAAATGGATGCAGTGCTGACTGACCTCCTAGTTAAGTAATCCTTAATCCTTCGGACATCCATAACTACTGCCATTAGAATTTTCAAGCCAATAAATTAAATGCATCTCCAATGGGATTTTGTCAGATTTATTTCATTAGTTATGAGAGTCTTAATGGAACAGCTATAGATGTTCAAAGGATTAATTATAGCTAAAAAATAAGCACTTAGAAAACTATTTAGCTATATCAAAAAAGAATATATCACTGGAAATAACCCTGCCCAAAGAGACCAGGAGCTAAGCAGCCCCTAATATTGCCCATGACTGACATAACTTTAAATGCAGCAGCATTCTGGAACAATGCTCTAATTTATGCTGCTACAGATCTACATCTGCTATCAGAAAACATTATGCAATAGGTCTGAGGGTTTGGGGGGTTTTTAAAATTTATTGTTTTGCATATTAGATAACATCTGAGAAGCTTTATTTTGTGCAGCCATTAAATAAAATAATTTGACTGGTGTACAAACACACAACACTTGATTAGCAACCAGTACACAAAATTCCCTTCTCATTTCTTGAGTGGTAATTGCTTTTTTCAAAAGCCTATCATTTTCTCAGAGTAACATCCTATTCTCCTCCTGTATTTTCAATTTAAAAGTACTCTAATGTTGACCTTCAAGTCATAGGCTAAAAAAGTTGAGTTTAGTTTCGTTTGCTTCTCAGTCTATTCTTATTTAACTGACAGCATATATTTCCAATTAAGCACAATATCCTATAGAAAATTTAAAATAATTTGTTTGAGGCACAAGTATATATCCACGATATATCTGGGTTAAAAATTCCACCAAAAAAAAAAAAAATCACAACAAACACACAGGAACTTTTGATAGTTAGTTTTATCTGTTTGAGAAAAAGTGAATATATATGTATCAGAAACACCTTTCTGATAATTTAAAATGAAACTTGTTCTCTTATTTGGCTTTCGCCAAACCAATGGAAAACTGCTCAGACACACTGGGCTCCAGTTCTCTGGCAAAAATACCTATTTTTCCCATATATACAATGATAGCAAGAAATCCCAGAAATTCCATGATACCAGAAATGCCAGGTTGTGCAGTCTGTGGTGTAAAGGCTTGTGAGCAGTACACCATAACTGGCAGTAAGCTCATGTCCTGATTCACAGGAGTCGCTGTTTGAGAGCAGAAACATTTTTACCAACTTCTTGCATCAATTTGAGCTCTGCTTTACACTGTGCCTCATGTTTGGGCAGCAGTTATACCCTTGGCCAAATGACAGAAGCAGACTCTGGCTTCCCTGACAGAATTTGCTTTCAAAAAGACTGACTGACAAGTTCCTATTTCTTCTTTTTCTGGGGAAAAAAATAGAATTTTCATATATATAACTGAGGGTCATGCTCTTGGTATTTTCAGAGCTCTAAAAGCTCCAGAGACATAAGGAAGAGGGAACTGACTCCTTACCATTGATCACAAACCCCATCCCAAGGAGAAAGAAGATTGAGACCTTGATGTAGGCTGTCAGGATTTATACCAAGGGGGGCCATCTTCAAAGGAAGGCGACGGATAAATAAAAACCAGATAACAGGCTCTTCAGACAGAGCTTTGGAACCAGGGTGCATGGGCTGAGGAGCCCCATCAATAGTATTTCTGCAACACAACCTGCCAAGAGAACCAGGGAGGCTCTGAAAAATGAGCGAACAGGGAATGGGAAAGTTTATTTATCCATATGGTAACAACATTCAGAAAGCTCCCAATAACACACAAGATGTAGTAATGTACTTGAGAGGAAATAATTTTAAAATATACTCTCTCCAAATTCCTATGATTCATACTAGCTTATACAATCCTTCGGGCTAAATATCACAGTCCCTCCTCAGCTCTCATTCAAGGAAAATCTGCTCAAAATCAATAGGAGTATGCTTATCTAAGGGAAAAAGTGAGGATAAAATAGGGCTGTGATTCATGGTACACATGAAAATTATTTTGGTTGTTCAAATATGCAGACTATAAATCATAATAAAAAGATGCTCCACCACTGACGACCTAGTTTTCAAAATCTGTATACAGTTATTAACGAAACTGAACACAAACTTCAGCACACAAGCAAAGCCAAAGTCTGTACTTGGCTGACACTTTTCACTTCTGAATGTCCTGGTCTGTTCAGAAACCATCAGCCCCCTACATTGCACAAGCTTTCTTGTTCACACAATTATGTATGAGTATTTTGAGAAAAGACTATATGCCATTAGGAACATTCGACTTTTATTTTGGTGCCTCTGCATAAAAATAAGAGTTTTAACTTTTTTTTTTTATCATTTTACCTTCTAACAACACACTCTGGGATTTATTTTGGAATATTTGAGTGCTTCAGAATAATTTATCTCTCACAAAGAATATTACCATGACAAATATTTAGCTATTATGTAGGTCATGTTTAATTCATTTTACTAAGTAAAAATGTTATCAGTACAGACACTTATGAAAATAAGTAGGATAGTTTTATTATTTGAAAATAATTTTTTGTGAAATTTTAAAAACATGAAATGGGCAAAGAAATTTCACAAGATATGTAAATCAAAAGACAAATTATTATTTTTTCCTTTCTTAAATTTTTATTAAAGAGGCAGAAAACTATGCTTAATAGCAAAGACATGGATGCAACTTTTAGGGTTTGCCACATTTAATTATTTTTGTTCAGAAGAGTGAGACTATGGTCCCCCAGATTTCAGCCACTCCTACACTTGGCTCATTAAACTTTTCAATTTTTAATTCATTTTAACTTATTACTCTCACTATTACCAATTTCTTGTTTTAGAATATGAAATGCATGTATACATGCATTATAAAATAAAGCAAAGCTGCCTAAATTTTAGCAGTATGGGTACTATTTCTTCTCCTCTTCAGTTATACCCTTTTATTTTGTATTCATGCTCTTCACACTTTCATCATCATTTTCTGCTCAGACACATTATTGCAAACCCTTCCTCACCCAACCACTTTCATACTTTTAATTTGCTTATGCTCTCAGTTTCTCCTACCAGGTTTTTTTTTTCCAAATGTTTCCTGATACTAAAGACTTTCCTTCCCCCTCTCTTCTCTCATCTTCTCTCCGCTTTTTATTCCTATTAGTCTTTACATCTCCATCACTTGCATTCAACATGACACATTTAGGAATTTACCTCTTCTCTCCTCCTTATCTTTCTGTCAAAATACCTGTTCTCTCCCCTGCTGTAACATTTCTGTTATTTCATGGAGCCAAAGCATGATTTCTCATCAGCTTCTCTACTGACACATTAGCGCATTGCTTCCTCTGCTGCGCTGCTGCTCTGCTGAACAGGCTGTGTGTGCATGACAGGGTGTGCATTCCAGCAGATTGCAAGGATGGGGGTGTTAAAATGCATGAATGTGTGTGGGTATGTGCATGATCCTATATGTGGGTTCACATATAGGTGCCAGTTGACAGCTATGCTCCTAAACCCTATTAATGGCTGCAACCAGACCTTCACCATTATTAAATTCAAATTCCAAATTATGCTGCAAAAATATTTTGCCTTAAGCAAATTAAACCAGATGCAGAAGCTTAATATGAAACAGAAAATGCCACCACCTTATTATGTCTGAATCTTTCAGAGTCTGAACCAAACTAGAACATGTGGACAGTACAAGTGACAGGATGATTGTATTTTAAGTGTTAAAAAACACTGAGAATTGCTGAGTCTGACAATATGATATCCAAAGGACAAGGCAGCTGCTACTGGACTGAAGAGGGCAGAGAAGTAGCTCTCTGCAGATACGGGGCAGCCACGAGCCCAGGGAACAGGAATCCATGGGAATGAGGCAGACTCTGGATAAGGAGACAGGACGAAGTAGTCCAGCTAAAGCAAGGACAAACATGCAAACATTGAAATCACCTGAATCTCAGTAAATTTCTAAACTGAAGAGCCCTATGGGTACATGTTCTCTTTAGATGAAAAAAAAATTTGTTTTAAGTATTTAACTGTTTCCTGGAACCAGAAATTGAGATATTCTACACATGTAGAATTTAATTGGCCAATTTCTAGTGCACACCATGAAAAAATGTTTGTTTCCTGAAGTAAACTGTAATGAGACAAGAATCTCACATGCCATTTAACAGATTACTGAAGCTTATTTAAAGATTTCAAACAACACTCAAACCACCTCATTTCTACAAAATTACTGTCATATCTGTTTTTAAGAAGGCAATGTTCCAAAATAATTTCTTCACAGTGAAGCACTGTGACTGAGGATGCTTTGCTGCTAACCTCTCTCCTCCAAATTTTGCTGTAGCCTCTGTTTCCTTGTACACCTGCTGTTTTTCAGCACAGACTGGTAACCCAAAGGTCACAGTAATCTGCATTTATCCAGCCAACTGCTTGCATCTGACTGACCAGTAAGAGAGGCACCTGAGTGATACTGCACCTCTTAAAGAAGTACCTGAATGGTTCTGTGAATGTATAAGAGGCAGCATTTCCCATTCATTAAAAACCAAAAGCATGCAGAAAAACCCTTAAAAAGAAAATCATATCTAAACCCAGTAGTACACTGTTAACCACCTACCATGTCTCCTGCTGAATTGTAATCCCTTTGCTCTCCAAGAACTTGACAAGGCAGGTTCACCTCCCAAAGCATCTTGATTTGAAAAAAAATCAAACATTCACCCTTTGAGCCCTCCAAGATTTAGAGGCCAAAGGCCTACAGTAGGAAAACAGATCAAAAGGGCAAAAACAGTTTTACAGTCAAAATACACTCAAGTGTGCTGGTTTTAATCTAACGTTCCGAATACAGAAACATTGTTTCATTTTCCACATCTCGTTTAGAAATGCACTTCTCTCTTTTCTTTTTCTCTATCTCCTCTCTTTCATAGAACAAAAAGAAGTAATGACACTCACTGATGACACATTTCAAGATCGGTAAGTGTGATAACAAGAATTAAATACAGGACATTGGTAGAATAATTCCAGGAACTGAAATATTTTCACTAATCATCTCACATTCACCTACCCATCAGTTCTACAGTCCGGAACTTCAAGCTAAGCTTTCTATGTTGAAATAACAGGTCTTTGATTCAAAAAGAAAAAAATACATACACATAAAAGCAAATGCAAACCTCTTTTTCACAAGGTATATATATACATATAATGGCAGTTTTTTCATTACTACAGCTCTGTGCTGACTATATTCAATTTAGTCCTGTCACCCTCCTTCAGTTTCACAGTCATATAATTGTTATTACATTTTCATCAATACCTCATTTACTTTGAAAATAATACAGTCTCTGTCCACCTCTAGATAGGAAATTATTTTTTGTTTCTTATCCACCTTTGCTGCAACAATGAAATATCTCCAGAAGTATTGTTAGATATGTTTCTTTTTTGAAATGCCATCCTTACACAGAGCACCCTGACAACCAGAGACAAAAAAAAGAATAATTTTCCAGAAGTCACATTTCTCAATCAGCACAAGCTTACAATTTTAACAGTGCCATCAGTCAGATGGACATAGAAGTGATTGTGTATTTCATAAGATTTTAAAACTACTGTCAGCAGGAGTTATGTGTCACATCCATACAAGAAAACTGGAAATATAAATTTTCCTTCTGTCTTCTGTAATATATTTACACACTAACTCTATTGAGCAGCAGATAATGAAGAGACTAACAGAACATGAACATGTTCAGTAAGTGGAAAATCAGGCAGGAAAGAGTATTTTTTTGTCACTTTCAGAAGCAAGGGGGCATCTAACTCCACCTGCCAGCTTTGCCTATTTTGTCAGAGCTGAACAGAACAGAACAGGCCACTCAGAAGTGCTTCCTTGTTTCCTGAACCATCAGCAATGTGTCTCAGTCCAAGCAGATGCAAAGGACACGGCGCAAGGAGCGCACCCCGCAGGAACAGCCATCGCTCAGTGGCCCTGCCATGGCCACAGGAAACTACAGTGGCTCAAGGCCAGGCAGCTGGCACATGTAAAAGATGAAAACATCACATCAACTGCTCCCACGTACTGGCTGTGATGAGCCTTGGCATCTTGATGCTCTTATCCACTGTGTGCATTTTGTGAGTTACTGCTACCAAGAGAAGACTGGCTATAAACACTCCAGGAAATGCAGGACTCCATATGAATAGTGTTTAATGGCTAGCTCAAGATGGGAGTTGTTACTATTTTGGTGGAGGTCTTGGCCCTTTCTGAACCTTCTCTTGCACACTCTGTGCCTCTTCAAGGGATTTCTTCCCTGAGCATAGTAAACACTGGGCAAAAAATGGCAAAATTTCTGAAGAGAGCAATTGAAAACTCTGCATTACATGATCGAATATCTACATCATCCCTACTTGTCCAGGACTTTGACCATAGTGCATTAACCCATGACTGGTCTCTAGAATGACCTGTCTTATCCCTTCACACATATTGCATATTTAGACTACACAGAGTAAATTGTAGTACTATACACTGTAACATACAATCACATCAAAATTAGTATTTAAAAAGCCCTATTTTTTCTAGAAATCATTAATGGAACTAGTACAACAGAAGAACTTTACCTATAAAATGCTTCAAGTGGTGAAGATCCCTTGTGTTTTGCTTATCAGAGGAGTGATAGCTGGATAGTGAAAATTCCTTTATTTCCTACCTAGAAAGTATTGAAAAAAAATATTTTCCCCTTAAATCAATGTTTGGATTGCCTGCAGGAAAAAATATAGTGTGTGCCCTATGCAGTTCTTTACAGTTGCCTGTAGAGAAATAAATGTTGACCTTTTTTATTAATGGAAGTGAAGGAAGGATTTTTTTTCTTCATCTTGTGCTTACCTAACTTATTGCCATTAACCTTGCAGATAATAAGTCTTCCATCTTCTCTAATGACAGAAATGAAATAAGCTCAAGCCACTTCAGCACTGCTTTGAAACTCTCCCATCTGATGTGTCATCAAAGCAGTCCTGAACAGGCTTTAAAATGAGATGGTTAAATGAGCTGCAGTCCTGCCACTCTCCCTCCTCCCACCTGTTGAATCCCATGACCCAGAAGTGAAGAAGCCACCTGCATCCCTCCTGCCAGCTCAAACTGTTCCAAGTGATTACTGCAGCTGCATTCAGGATGCTACAGAGGGATGCAGAATCACAGAAAATATTACTGGGACAATAGCAATACTAAGTAAAATTCCAAAAAGAGAGCACTGTAAGTGGGGGGGAGCCAACTGCTACCTGGACAGCCAGAACTACCTTCCTCAATGCACTCCACTGGAACTGACATGCCACAGCTACAGTCTTGACCTGGTAGAGTTTCATTTTATTAAACTATCACTGTTCCTAAATTCAGCCAGAATGATCCCAGAGCTGTAATTTTTCTTCCACTCAAAAGCATACTGCTGTTTTGGAAAACATCCCAGTCTCCAAGAAGATTATGAGAAATATCATTCCATTAATACTGTTCCTCAGGAGTTAATTTCATCTCTATGTCAGTCTATAAAAGGGTTCTTACACAGAGGGCAATAGAGTTGAACTAAAGCTGTGCAAAATGTACAAAGAGCCACATGAAACTATATAAAACTCACCAGGTCTAAGGAGTGCACTAATAATTTGAACCAGCAGGGCTTTGCTCTAAATTTTATTGAGCCAGAAAACCTTTCATTAAAATCAGAAATGTAATTTTGGTCACTATCTGGAATTGTACACATTTCTGGAAGCTAATTATTTCACTTTTTCCTCCCCTTCTCCCCCTTCACAGGATGAATGCTGTGCCTGTTACACAAAGCCACAGGTATAAGTTTCATGTTAGACTTCTGGAAGGCTAATTGGCTCCATGTGACCAACATGAAACTGCTACAGCTAAGCAGAAAGCCTCTCTGTACCTGACTTACATAATTCCGAATTCCAAAAAGTAAGAATTCTGAAAGAAACTCTTTTAAATTCCAGCACACTGAGTTGGTGCCTCCTGCTGTGACTGACCCAAAGAGAAGTGCCACTTGCCACTGGTTTCAGTGACACCAGGACATCACTCCTCTGGTCTGCACTTCCAAGGGTCAGGGCTCGGCTTCAGCTCCCCTGGAAAAGCCATTATGTTGTTACAAATCCCTACTGGTTTCCACACAAAGTTTCACTATTTGTGTAACCAGGGAGAAGGACGTGAATCCGTGTTAATTCTTTAGCTGGCTTTCCTTAAAAAAAAATAAAATACTAGAATAGGGATTCAAATTTGAAACATAAAGTATTACTTAGATGACTGAGCCATGCCACATTCATGTTTCAATTCTATAGTGAATCCAATGGCAGCAAGCTAATTTGTTTGTTAAATTTTTGCTAACAACTTTGTCTAAATTAAGTCTAACATAATACTCTTCACTGTCCTGATCACACGTGCATAGGAGCAATTTAACACCCAAAAAGGTTTACAGTTATGCAAGTTCCAGATCCACACATCTGATGGGAAAAAAAATTTTGGATACACAATTTATTTGGGGGTGACTAGAGCTTCATCAGTCTTTGAGCTTCATCCACCTTTAATATATGTCTGGTTTCTATAGCACTTACATGAACAGAGGTATAAAACAACAGCAGTAGCAGAAGCAACAGCTTATACATAAATAAATAAAAGTGGAAATTTCTCCTTAGGAAGGGAAGAATTTCACAGAAACAGTTACCAGACCAGATAAAGTGTGAAAGTCAGGGGGTGATCTTGGCACATTCTCAACACTGCAATTCTTATTTCAGTTGTCATAGCTGAAATTGCAAGACTTGTTCTGATTAAATATGTTGAACTAAAAAATTTGATAATAATTGAGCCTTTTAGACAAATCAGGATCAAATATTTGAAAATACAAGAATTTATTTTAGTGATTTAAAAATAAGATATCATTGAATTTGATGAGAGCAATCAAAGCAAAAATATGCAAGACCTGAAAGAAAAGAGACATTAAAATTTAGTAAGACCTGGATGACCCTAATAACTCAAGTAGCAAGAGAGAGATGAAATTGGATAATAAGATGTTATTAAACTAAAAGCATGGAAAATAATAATTAAAAATGACCAGAACCAACAGATGATCCTTCGTAAAGTCAAACAAGCATGCTGTACTGCAAAGCTGGGGTGTGATGTACTTCCAGTATATTCATGTATCAGAGTAAGGTTTTGCTAAAAAAATTAGGAAGTTTGTTGGCAAATACAAATAATGACCTTTATTGATCACAGCCTAACAGCAGATACACAGCATTCTGTCTTTCCTCCTGAATATTTGGAAGTAGCTGACATAGAATTTATTTTGCTTATCTTAAGGGTAGAATATTCAGCATCTGTTTAAAAGCACAAAACTGTACCAGTAAACAGTTTGATCAAAAAAACCCCAAGCAAACTGTGCTGTGAAAATGACCCTGAGATCCACCAATGAGGAATACATAATTATGGAAAGTAATTAAATTCTCATCTATGTTAGCATTTGGAAGTGACTTTTTCCCCACAGATATCAAAAACACTGTACTAACTTAATTTTTGGTCATTGCCAGTGGGGGTTTTTTTCTTTTTTTTTTAATGAAGTCGTCATTTAACCTGAACAACTGCTCATGGTCACCTTTTGAAACTGGATGTTCTTCCTTTGTTTACCCAAATACCCCTAGACATCAAAAAGCAATGTTGAGAACCAGACCCAAACAGCGTATGGGTTAATCATCATTATTTCTACCCCTTCACCATCCAGAAGCAGATATTTTCTGTAAATCACTGAAAACCAAACTCCACAATGTCTTCTCTCCTTCTACGCACACATTCATATCAAGCACCAGCTCACAAAAACATTTGCAGGGAAAAAAATTAAAAATCAAGTTTTCCCAGAGCGTTTTTTTCCAGTTGATTGCTACTTCTTGGCACCAATTATAAGCAACTGCTTCACAGCTGAACCAAAGCAGCACAGTCAGCAAAATTCCAGCCTCTCCACTTGCAAGCAATCAGAGAGACTCGATGCAAAGGAGCAAAGGCGACAGTCACCAGCCTAATAGGCCAAGGAGGAATGTGACCCTAGTTCTGCTCAGCCCAGGCAGCCTGGTTGGTCAGAATGTAAATCTCTGGTAAACAATTTCACTGCCTGTCTGATAAAGAACTGCAAACTCAGTAGGAAGCACAAAACCGCTGGGACAAGGGGGACAACAGACCCTGCCACACTAAAGCCAGTGTTAAAATAAAAGCATATAATGAACTCACTGCCCAGCTGGAGAGAGGCAACTCTGCTCCCTGGTCAATAGTGACAGGTAACAGAAAACAAAGGCCATTTTTAATGCCTCTTCTTAATGACAGGAGACATCAAACAGCTGCTCTATATAAGCAACCTTGTGGGATTTCAGAGTCTGCCTCAGTATCATGCTTCACACCTTGATTGCTGGCTCTGGTTCTTGATCCTGCTTCCTACCTGCTGAGCCTTGGTTCCTCTTATATTTTCTTTATTCTGTCCTCCCTGTGCTACAGCTTGTCCCTTGCTGGCCTGCTTGGCCAAATCAAGCACTGCTCACTGGTTGCTGCCTTGCTGCTTGGAGTCCCTGGTAGTCTGTCTGAGACCAAAATAAATCCCTCAGCCCTGAAATGATGCATTATTTAATTACTGTGGATCCTCAGTCACGACCCCAGAGCTGATTTGTTAGTCTGTCATCAGCCTGGTCTCTCTCAGAAGCACAGCCATCTTATCCAGGTGATGCAGGGTATGGTTCTTCAGGTCAGAATTTTTTGAACTCCACTAGAAATCAGTACAGCAGCCCGGGGGTCTCTTCCTATGTCTACTCTTTGCCAGCTTTAGCAGGGAAGTCAGCTTGATTAGGTTTAACTCAGTCCTGTGGAGACCGCTTGGTCATGCATGATCATGTGTAACTAACAAGTATCACAGAAGCTGAACAAAGAAGTGTGATAAAAACTGATATGTATAGTACAGAAAGCAGCTCTGATCACTTTGATACCACACCCTGCAAGCTATTGGCAAGTGCTATGGCTTTAGCAGTAATTTTGGGTACAGTTGGGTGCCTTTTTGCATTGATCACTACAGAAGTGCCTGTTCTTACCATTAAGCAATTTCCCTGGCTGATCTAGCAATAGTATTAGTGGATGCTGAAGTAGATTACATTAACCTAGCTCTCTGTGTTCATAATGAAGTTCTTTATGATCTGTCTTGGTAGAGAGTGAAAAACAGTAATCAGCACACCAAGACAGAGCACAAGCATGAAACCTGCATGGCAGCAGGCACACAGCACAGTCAGAAGCTCAAGTGAGAAACCCTCTCTGCTCCCATAGGGGCACATGTCTTCTCCAGAGTGGCTCTGCGACACTGGGGCACAGGTTTGTTGAAAACCCTCTGAGAAAGGGATGGTTATCAGTCCTCAATCTTCACTCTTAATGCTGCCCCACAGAGCTTCCAGGCTAAAGGGGAGAAGGAGCTGACAGAACAGAATAAAAAAATCATGGTCAGATGTGGGGTGAATACCCACTTCTGGGGAAGGATCAGCACACCATACAACCAAAAAACTTGAAATAATTTGTGAAAAATCAATAATCAGGGCACAGAATGGATTTTATGAACAAGAAATCAATTCACTGTCAGCCATCTCAAACTACAGTACAATTAATTGGATGAGTTGCCTGTCCTTGAGTGACCAAAGGCTACAAGATCCTTTCTGGCATGAGGGCTAGCCTGCTCTGCAATCCTTCATCTCTTGGTTAATAATGTTACTTTGTGGGTGCATATACAGGTCAGAAGTCCAATAGCTGGTGCAGGCCTTCATCTTACTCACTTTCTGCTTCTACATTGACCTTGCTGACTTTCCTTGCTCGCTCTGCTACAAACAGTACTGGCTGTGAACTGCTGCAAACTGTACAACTTCTTCCACCCACCTACCCAAGAAAACTTCATTTTCCCTTTTTTATACTCCAGCATAGAAAAAAGCCACTTGCACTCCCCCAGTTTATATATACATAATTATCTTACACTTCTGCCCCAAAGAAAGCAGGAAACTTACCTAAAGCTTATCAAAGACTTTTGGCCACTGACCAGAAGTTCAGGGATGATGAGGAGAGAAAAGCAGAATTGAAGAATTATGTCATGCAGGAAATCACGGTAGAGACTGAGAATACTCTGGAAATCACACTTGCTTCTGAGGGTAGGCATCTGTAGAGGACACTCCTTCACCCTCTCTAAGGCAGCTGTATTAAATTATTGTCATGTTTTTTTGTTCTACAACTCATCCTAAGAATTGCATTTGGAATTCTTTTTAAACATTCATATCATTTGACAAAGAAAATTCCCATTAATGCAGAAGTTACAAGCTCTACTGAAAGTGATGCTCTCTTTCACGGGTCCTCATTTTTCATAAACATGCAGAACTACATAACAACCAAACTAACAAACAGTATTTCATCACTTTTCTCTCATTTTCAATAATTCATAGCCCTAATATTTACTCTATTACCTGTGCAGCGTAAATATTAATGACATGCCACTACAAACTTTGAGTACTTCCCGACTATATCAACAACAGAGAACTCTTGCCCTTGGCCTAAAGACAAAAGACTATAACTGTTATTAATAACAAAAGTGACAAAACCTTGTAACTGCAATCAAGAAACATATTATTCTAGAGAAACAATTCACTACTTCCTAAATGCACTTCACAAAGGCTTGAGATGTGTTTTTTAAAACATCAGAAAACCCACCCTGAAATTATTGTACTGCATGGAAGCTTTTACAATCCTTTGACTGTATTGCAATGTTCCAAAAGGTCCATGTCTCACATTTAACAGGTTTTCCATCTTGCATTTTTAATGCTACAATGCGCTACTAAAAATGAAGGTTACGTCCCAGTTTCCCTGAATGATTAATTTCAACATACTTTTAGAGGAAAGAAAATTTAACTTTTATTTAAGGGGGTAGAATGGAACGCACTGTGCCACCAGACTACTCACCTATACAAAAACAAATTAAACAGGGCTCTTTCCCCGAGTTTTCCCTGAAAGCAAAGCAAAACTCATTTATGATTTCATAGAATTAATCTGCTCGAAACTTAGAAATTTCTGATGGCACAAATCTGCTAATATATTGAAAAGGTTCTCGCACTTTCCTAATGCTACTGTTACTAATAATGCTTTATCTGAACCCGTCTTAATGCAAAAAAGTCTATTCAGTGCTGTTCATCCACTTGATGAGCCAAGGTTAACATTCCCACTGTGCTGACACAAAAATAGTTCATGAAAGTAGGAATCTGCAACTCAGTGTTCTTTAAATAATTATAAGTATCTGGTGAGAGGTTCTCACTGAGTACAGGCAAAGACAATCTGGACTCCTGGATTCTGAACCAATACTTATTCTACTTAGTACAGAGAGTTCCTCCTCTCTCCCCACATGCCCCCCACACACACAATTTTCTTAGTTTACTTCAGAAACAAAATGGGCACTTGTCTTTTTTTCTGCCCATTCCCTTGGGAAACTATAAATCTTCAAATGCATTTCTGACATTTTGACAACTATTGACACAATTAACTGGGGGCTGCCTGAGATGGGCAGAATCCTATCATCTCTCTCATCCACAGCCATCAGGAAGAACTCAAAAGCCAAATCAGATATTTAGTAGCAGATGACTGAAATGTAGTGTTTTGGCAACCTTCACCAGCCTTTGTTCTTCAATTGTGTTCAGCTTTTCTCTCCTATGTCTGGCTTGCTGATCAAAGTCCAAAATGTGAGGGCTACAATATGCCTAGTTTAGCATGCAAATGCAGAGATCAAAAGCAGCCCTCCTTTTCACAAGCTCACACACACTGTCTTAGTCAACAACCATACACATCCCATTTCTGGTTTTGCCACTGGGAATATGAGATCTAAATTAGATTCAGAGGACAGGAGAAAATTAGTGGTATGTCATTTCCACCCATTCCAGCACAGTTAGCCACAAGTTGTGGCATAAGCAATAAATTATATACTACAAAATTTCAAAGAAATTGAGTCAGTCAACATGAGATTCCAGTGTTTGTTTCTTTATTTTTGCCTTTATTTAATTACTTCTCAGGGTATTAAACCCTTTTCATGGATTTCTCAATCACAGGGAGGCAGGCATATCTGGACCCATGTCAGGTAGAGAAAGGCTTGTGCTTCAAACATGCACATGGGAGCTCACTTTGAGCAAAAGAGATAACCAGTGCCATCCTCTAACATCATTTAGCATACAGATTTAATACCTAGCAATTCAATGTGACCAAGAGGAACTACTTCACCACAAGGACAAGACTTTTTATTTCCCTGTAATTTATAAACCTTCCATAACAATGGCTCCTTCTGGTTCAGAGAACTCATCTGTAGTTCTCTCCTGGTATCCATCAAATCTGCACAGAGTTATCTTCAGGATCATTGTTTGATAGCTTTTCTAATAATGTCAGTTCAACTCTGATCCTTTTTTTCACCAGGCCTTGTTTTGCCTTATGCAAACATTTTCTCTCTAGTGCTAAAGTGACTGCTGTTCCTCTCTTTAACAAAGAGGAAATAGAATAGAATATTTCAGTTTAAAGGGACCTACAGTGATGATGGAATCCCACTGCCTGATCAGTTCAGGCAAAGTTAAAAGTATGGTACTAAGGGAATTGTGCAATTGTGTCTTAAACACTGACAGGCTTGGCCCACCCACCACCTCTCTAGGAAACCCTGCCAGAGTTTGCCTGCTCTCTCTCCTCATGACCCATCCAAGTCTTTTCTCGTGCAGCTCTGAACCATTCTCACACATCCTATCATGAACAACGAGGAAAGAGATCCACTAAGGAGAGAAGACAACAGCTTGGAACAAGTGAAGAAAAACTTCAGAAAGTGCAAGATGTACAGTAATCACCCACAGAGGAATAATATGATATTTAGGTGTTTGGGTCACATTCCTGCCCTCCTTGCCTGCCAAGGGAAACTGAGGGAATAAAGCAGAGCTCCCATTTTCACAAGTCCTGAGTCAGATTTCATACTTAAAGAGAATGATATACGAAAGAATTTCTATAGAAAAGCTGGAGACCTAGTGATACCTTAATCTCATCATAAAGCAGGATGGATTTTTCAGTATCTTCTACAAAAGGGCCAAGAAAGGAGAGCTTAGCCTAGTTTACCATTTAGTGAATATCTGATTGAGTAAATAAGAGGATCAGATCATTAGGGGAGGAATAAGGACAGTTTCTATTGAACCACCCAAGGCTATTTAATTATTTATAACCTCCTTGATTACTTGTGAAAGGGGTCAAATCACTTTTGTAACACATGATTTTTTATATCATTTTTCAGCTGGCAAGGTAAATGATTATGGCTTTTTCCCTCCAGCTCCAGATGGGCTATAGTTCTTAATGTCTGTTATGTTAATAGAGTATGCAATATTAAGGAATATAAGATATTTATAACAAGTTATAACAGAGCTATGACCCAAACAAATCAGATATAAAATTTTAATGAATTGGTCCCTCAGTCTATTAATTTAGTTGTAGGGTAGAAAGCTAGCAAATATATTTTCTCTCTCAGGCAGTACAACTGGAGAAAAACATTAGCCAGGGTCAAATTTTGTTACACACTACTAAAAGAAAAGAGTACGTTTGAAGGCGAGATTGAGTTTAATTTCAGGAAGATTCCTTGTAACATCACTAATTAGGAACAAAAAGTATAACTACTTTTTCCACAAGTTCTTTCTCTACGTCATACTATGTAGAAAATACACATATATAAAAATCAGGACTTTAGAAACCTAGAAAAGGTCCTTTATGGATTTACCATTATTTGTAATGGAGTAATGTATGCACAATGGCAACGTTTTCTGGAAACCAACTATCTTTTTGCATACATGCATACATGCACATGTTAACACCTACTGGATTACTGATCCCAAGAAATATTGGGATACATTCATCACAAATTCTCCCAGACTTTAAAGGCTGCTTAGAAAGTATATCATGTTTTTCTAGAAAAAATGCATACAACTTCTGAAGAATTTTTCTAGAGCATTTTCATAAAGACCTTCTAGAAAATACCTAAGGCAATTAATAGTGATTAAGAAATATCTTATACAGATCATATTTTAAACCCTAATCTATTTTCCGAATCAATCACTTAAGGGGAGTTTTGCTTGAGATTTTTTAAGAGTGTACTTGCCATCTTATGTCCAGGAATATGTAAGAGTTACACACAAATTCAGTTACCTAACAAATATCCATCCAACCACATGGCTTGCAGTTATGGAAGTCTCCAACCCAGATGTTTTATGTTGTTCCTTTCTCTCTGTCTCCTTCACTTTTATTTTCAGGTTTCTCATTTCATCTTTACCTGACTCAATTACCCTCCAGGATAATCTGCCCATACTTATCTATATACCCACTTAATTAATAGCACTGCCGTTGCATTATGACTCTAGAAATGTTACATTGGAAAGTGTTGGAGGTTATTTAATTACACAGCATTAACCATTCATTCCCATGATAATTATATTCCTCTGCACCCCCATGCCCACATAAATAAACATAGAGAATTTAATTCTCTCTTTTCACTGGCCCTTGATCACAAACATCAGTGCTGCTTAACAGAAAGCAGACCTCCCTGGATGAAACTGATGCTGATCCCTCCAGTTCAGCTCAGCCAATGCAAGTGGTGTCACAACCACATCACACCCAGGTCTGAGTGACCCACCAGATGCTGCTGGTGCTGCTGTCACCTCCATGGCTCCAGGAGGCTGACGGGGCACAACGTGGCTGGCACCACCTCTAGGGCCTCGTGCAGCCTCTACAGCAGTACAAAGGAAAAGCTGTGTAAGCACAAGCTTACAGAGAGAGTTGAGCTCAGTTTGCCTTGTTGTTTTGGGTGCTTTTTCACAGAAACTCTGTGCACTGCGCCAGCAACACCAGCAAAATATCACATCCAGAACAAAATGGCCTTCACCTTTTCTTCACAATATTCTAGAAACACATTATACTTCATAGCCTAATATATTCGTTGTCCTTTGTGATTCTTGGCCGTCTCCAGGATTTTAATTTTTTTTATGTTTCAATTGCCAAATAAACCATTAAAAGCTCCAATAAAAATGAATATTAATGTACTAATAATGCATACTCCTCTGCACTACAGAATAACTTACTTTTACTACAGTTCTGCTTTGTGTAGGGTGCAATAAAAACAGCATCTTGGCATTTTATGTTCGCATTCTTTCAATTATTTTAATACCATTAATTAAGTTTTAAGTTTACAAGTTAAGTGTTGTTTACTTTTCTGCTTGCCAACATGCAAATACAATATCAAATGTGAGAGTCAAGCTGGGTCATCTTCTGCCTCATGAACAACAGCCAACAGAAGCTGAATCTCTCAGCTCCTTGCTAAATGGGATCTGTGGAAATTCACAGAGCTTTTCCCAGCTGGACACACTATGCTAGAAATTTCTGTTTGGAGAAAACTAAAAAGGAAGGGGGAAACTCATAACCTCTACTTCTTTACTTGATCAAAAATGTAATAAATAGATTTGGAAGCCTTGTGTCTGCTTTCTGTGAAACAATAGCTTATCAATATCTCTGTGCTCTGTCTCCCATTTCTCTCCAAATATTTCTCCAAGGACACAAAGGATTGATCCCTAGTGTAATCAAGTTTAAATCTTCTGAGAAATGATTGAAAACAATCTCTCAGTCATTCAACATGGAGAATGCTTTTGGCATGGGGAGTAGATCTATTCTTATTTGTATCTTATAATGACAATTTAGGAAATTTTTCCACCGTAATATTTGGAAAAATATGAGAACAAAGGGGATTTCCAGCAAACCATGAGTCAAGCTGCATGCCTCACCTCTGACCACACTTTGGTGAAAGTTTAACTCAGGATGCCAGGACCCAGCCAGCTCTGAAGAGATGAAAAGGGAAGGGAGGACCAGAAACCAAGGAACATGGCAGGGCTCTGGCTCAGTTTTAAAAACTGCTACATAACAAAGAAGGTCTCTTTGCAGAAGCTTCTGGCAGCAGCCACAACACAGAAGCACAACATGGGCAGCAAGGAGAACAGCCAGGAACAGGCTGAGAGCACTACACTTGACACAGTTGCTTCCACACAAAGATCGAGGGGGAAGACAAAAGTCACCCTTAAATACTCAGGAGGAGTGATGAAAATACATTCCTCGTGATAAAACCAGAGCACCTTGGCTCACACTGGGGCTAAATTGATAACATTACACACCCCGTGTTACTTATAGGAAATTTTAAAGTATTTTCTAAAATCAATTTCTCTCTAAAATATACCATGGAATTCAAAACTGCTTATATTTCACAAACAGTTTACTGCAAACACAAATATTTGTTATCAGATTACACAGTTTACATTCTTCACCACTCTGAGGCAAGACATTTAGCAAGGAAGAAATTAATTTTGTGAATGACGAAATAACAAAAACAACAACTAGATCCATTAAAAATGCCATTAAAAATTTTATACTGTGATGAAGTAGCAGAAAGGGAAAACATCTGGATGACAATTTAATTTATCTACTGCTTTCTATCCATTAATCCCAGGGCCTTTGAAATTTGCTATAAAGTTCACCCCTGGACATTAACTATTACAATACTCATTTTGCTGAGAGGTAAACTGGGATACAGAGATATTTTTTATGTCTCAAGTCTCAAAAAAAAACAGGAAAAAATATGCCAAGGAAAAAAAAACAGAACAAAATCAACAGTTTCTATTATCTTAGCTATCCCAGCACACTCTCCCTCAGCTTTATCTGAATGAGACAAAAGGATATTTGAAATTGTCCTCACCAAGTTATAAAATGATACATGCAGAGCTACTCCTGCCATCCCTTGTTCTCTTCCCAGACGTACAAGTACTAGACCTGCCACCACTAAGTATATACAGGCTGCATGATCTGAACTGGTTTCAACAACCAGAAAATCTTCCCACTGAGAAGATCCTTCCAAATTACCATAACCTTTTTTCTTATCTTTTTTTGTAAGTGCCACCAAAGAAAGCAGGTATACCTTCAGATCTGCAACCACCTCTGCATGACAGCACACACAAATACTCCTCATACGTAAAAGCAACTACCCATATGTACAAAGCTAAGTCACACTATGAGCTCTACATAAAGAAATAAATTTTTTTTGTTGTCGTTATTATATTAGTAAAACTCTGAAGAACTTCAGGACTGTTCCCAATGCCTGAAGATTTAGTTCTTAGGGAACACAAAAAAAATGGGCAAGGAGCTCTGTTTATATAAAATTTTCAATATAGGCACACAAAGATTTCCAACCATCACATAGCTAACAATTAAATGAAAACTAATAAAATTTTCCAAAATTAGGCATGAAAACCTAGAAAAGCACTGTACTCTTACAACCATTTAACAGACCAAATAGTGGTCACTGTTTCAGCAAGTGGAAAAAGGAAATTGATGTGCATGTACTAATCAGAAGCTGGGATCCACAGCGGCTGCCCAGGAATGCCAAATCCTACAGCTGAGACTGCCTTTCCTCCACCATCCCAATCCAGGGATAACCCTGACCACCTGACCTGTAAACTTCCCCCTCCCTGTGACTGCTGGGGTATGAAATTCAGAGATAAAAATAAAATATTCTTTTCTCTTTTTCTCCACTCAGCTCCCCTACTCACATAATCACAACCTGTTAGATTTAGGTTTAATCCTAATTATGAACAAACAAACAGTCATAATCTCAAAAAGCTATTTTAACATATTAATGCCATTAACACAATCAAGTCTATTCTCTTTTCTCAAAACCAAAAAAACGCCAAAACCAAACAAACAAACAAAAAAAAAAGCCTAGGAATAAACAAGCCTAAAGACAATGGGATTTCTTAACAGCTCTTTTTTTCAGACTTTACAGGAATAGAGAAAAATGCTACAGAATATTTCGTTTTTCAAAGTTGTTTTGTGGGAAAATGGTAAATAAATTCTACATTTAATCAGCAGGGGAAAGGATTTAGAAGCTGTATGGCACCTGTTTAAATAACCATCATTTGCAGTAATACAACGAATTATTTATTTTACCTTGATAAAGGAATCCAAACCTTTATGAACTGTACACTGTTGAATTTTGGACTTAAGCGTTACAGTTAGAACATTAAGTTCAGATATACAGAAGATGGTGAGGCTCGTTTTCAATTTTCCATGTATCAGAAGCTTGGTAGAGTTAAATGTGCTGGATAGAAAGTCACAGAAACATGGCCTTGCTTGTGTACAATCTAGTACAGTGCATGAATACAGTGGGGCTTTTTGTATTTAGAGGTCGTCATTAACTATTATGAGCATGACAAATCTGCTAAAAAGCTGAATTTTTTCTTAAGAAAAACAGACACACATTTTCCTCTGAGCAGGTTGTTTTGCTCATTTTTTATAAGCCTTGCAGCCGGGTACTGCACAATTAAATACAAAGTGATAGTTCTCATTTCTATTGTTTACGGTGACGATGCCACTTTTTAAAAAAACAGTTGACTTGCACTTTACATCACTCTTTCATTAGCTCATCTTGCTCCTCTAGGTTACCCTAGCCATTCATCACCCTGGATTGTATGCAAAAATAGTCCTGAAGTCATCTGATTTTCCATCTTCTCATACTTGCCCAGCTTCCACCACAAAACATGGAGGGTTATTCTTTTAACTATGAAAGGGGCAGAAGGGGAGGGGAAACACAGGATCAATTCTGGTTCTAATTAAATCTTTCACTCTTCTTACCCTGTAAGGGAATCATCAAATATTTTGAGGTATTTGTTTGCAAGTGGCTTGAATATGTATGTTAGAAAATTAACAAGAAGTTAAAAATTATCTAAAGGGATAGATGCTGAACTTCCATCTGAAACCTATTTCTGTGGCCTGTGTTAGCCCTGAACAGGGTGAGCAGTGTGCTCTGACCCTTGCTGGCCACCAGAGCCCTCCAAACCTCCCAGTGGGGCATCTGCCAGCAGAGTCAGACTGGAGAGCCCAGCCTCACCTCTGGGGCAGCCACAGCCACGGCCCTGCCATCATCTTCCTGTCAGAACCTCCTAAACCAAACAAAACAAACCCACTTGAAGCCCCTATCCATCTCAATAAACGTTACTGAATGAAAAGCTGCTTCCAACTGTGCAGTCTGAGCTCTCTGAAAGCAGGTCACAAAATGAGCCAGGTGTCCACTGGTGCCTCACTTCTCCTTTGCAGATGAGCTGTTTGACACCCACCTTGTTAACCTGTGCGACTTCACGTTTCTACAGAGCTGCTTTTAGTTTTGAGATGCACAGGTTTTCCTCCTAAACTCTGTCTTTACTAAAGGGGGTTTGTAATGTATTTTGCACCAGACTTTAGGTGTTATAAAGGCAGAATATTTCAGGCAGCACCATGACTAAGAAAATACTGAGCATTTACACCACGGATTCCAGTCAAGCTAGCTTGCAAGAGACAGAATATGTCTGCAAAAATCAACAATGTCTAACAGAAATAAAAATATCTTTTCCATGAATGCTAATAAATGATATATATTTCCTCTGTCAGCAAGCTGTATTTTCTCCTTTTAAACTTCTATAACATTCAAGAATATATCTAAAGCATAACTCAAGTTAGAATAAAAGGTGGGCCAAGAAAAATAGTTACTATAAGCAATATGGTGACTTGAAGCTTATCAAGATGAGGACTGCCTAAATGCAATATTGTAAAATTCAAGTGTTCTGTAACTGTTGCATATTTTTCACACTTTAAACAACATACATTTTTAATGTGTTCGGTGATTCTGTAGGAATCAGAAAAATAGAATTGAAGGTTATGGGATAAGTTAATTTGCACCAAAGTAACTACAGATTTCCACAGATTTTGCATTGTCAGGTTTTTTACAACTACCCTATCCTAAATTTTTTGTAACATCAGAGAAAACAAAACCACACACGTAGGGCAGAATAAGGGATGGACCAGACTATCTCTTGCTGAGTTCATTCAGCCCCTACAGATGCACTTACCAGCCATATAATGATCTCAATGGTGTCTACATTTGCAGAATTATACTTTTCTTCCAAGAATATACATTTTGAAACAAATATGTATTAAATGTTTCTTGAGTTTTCAAAGAGATATAACAGTTACATTAATATTGACCATATTTAGAGGAAAAAACCCACCAAAAAGTTATTTTTATTTGTTGCTCTTAAGGAAACTTGGAGTCAAGATCAAAGGGCACTTTGATTTGTTTGAAAGTTGTAAATGATCCATTTCCAAATTTTATAAAGTTAGTGAGTAATCTGTGAGTACTTGTGCCATAATGGAGAAGGAAGGCTCTTCAGCTTCACATGTCAATGCTGTAAACATGTAAATCTGGAAAATATTTTCCAAGCAGGCAGCCATGTGTAAAATTTACAGAACCTGTAATGAAAGAACTGCAGCTGCAGAAGTGCAAACTTCTCACTGCATCTTGAAGAATCCAGATGGGGGGATGTGAGAGATTTTTTTTTCCACTGTGGAGGGTTCCAGCTGGATTGAGTTGTTGGTGCCATCAATTTTTAAAGCAACACTTCACCAAATAATGAAACACTGATTATCCAATCACAAACAACAGAACAGAGGAATCTCTTTAAAAATAAAATAGAAAAAATCCGAAGTTAATTATATCAGTATGTGAAAGACTGTGGGCTAATTTATGACCATTTTGTAACATGTCCAGATGTCACTGTGCTGAGACCACCAAAGTTACATTACATGAAACCAAAACATCAACAAAACAAAACAAAACAAAAAAAAAAAAGTAAGGAAAAATACCAGTTGAGAATTAAACAGCAATCCAGACATGCTACTGAAAAGCAAAAGATACAAACCTAAAAATACTATATATTCATATTGTGTATGAGAATACTTACAAACATGTATGTATGAGAATATATAGAATATATACACACAATCCCACTCAGACACAAAATCTCATTCACTTTACAGTCGTTCTATGGGATCTTGGGTGGAATAAAACTTTGAGCATCTCGTCACCCAAGTGCTTTCATCACTGCAGAGAAATGGGAGAATAAAGCCATGTTCTTCCCTTCCCAACGATCAAGCCTCTGTCACTCCCGCACATTTGAGAGGGCAACAGTCATTTGCTGTAATTACACACAAAGGAGAATTCTGGGAAGAGTGGAGAGGGGAGTGACAAGCACACCCCGCCCATTTTACTGCACAGTAACTGCCCATCTTTTCCAGCTCATCTTCTTTGAAAGCCCAGGAAAGAGAGACCAACATGCAGCAAAAGCCTTTGTTGAAGCGTATAGCATCATTGTACTACACCGCCCAGCAAAGCTCAGTGCAGAGCTGCGAATTAAGAGTTAATTTCCAGTTGAGATCAGCTATCACAGTCACAACATTGTGTTACATAAGTGAGAATGCAGTTTAAAAAACACCAAGCAGTCTTAAATAAAAATCACTATTAAACTGCATGCCTAAAAAGATACCATTTTCAAAGTTAGATCCATGACCTCCCTTTAATGATTCAGAAAAGGTTTCATCTTTTAAGTTCATCCCTTGATGCTGAAGCCAATTGTGGTAGATCATCTGTACTAACCATCTTTTAAAATCTTCACAGAACTGTGTGGTATGTGCTTTCTATTTATACGAATATTAAAAACTTCTTAGGATATATTTAAAAATGACATGTATAAACTACCAGATGGCACAGAAAACAATGACAATTTGATGAATATAGAAATCAGTGCAACACTTTCTAACACCACCAGTATGTAATATTTGTGATATGCAATATTCTGGTATAATAATATACACTATTTCAAAATGAAAACTGCACTTAAATGCCAATATCCTCTCCTTCTGGCTTCTCACTTTATGACACTAACATAGGATCTCATTCACCAAGTCAATTGAAATTTTAATAAAAGAAAGCTGGAGTTTCTAATAAACTCCCGCAGCGAGCGGATAATACTAAACATCTTTAGCAGCATGGTGTTTTTTATTATTATTTTAGCTGTATATTAATATGCTAGTATTTGTAAACTCTCTAGTGTCACCAGATTTATTTCAAAAGGCTTCTCTGCATTATTCTTTTTTGAAAAGTGTATGTGACAATGAAATAATGATTTCAGTGGGTCTTTACTATACAGATGTATAAACTGAAGGAGAAAATACATTTTACCTTAAAAAGGACACTTTCAAAATTGCTTATTTGCCATTTGGGAAGGCGTTATGTTGAATTTTCTTGTAGAGGGTAAAATTTTAGCAGGAAGACTTGCAGAGTTCATTGTGTGAAGATTTATTTCCACTTTTGATACAGATAAAGACACACACTTTGTCCTGCCTCAGTGCTGCACGCACAGCCAGGTGAGATGTGCACAGGGTACGATGTCCAAGCACTGGCCAGGTCCCACAGCTGCTCCCAGCCAGCAGCAGCCAGGTAGTTTAAAGAATGGTTGCTTTAAGCATTTTTTCAGACCTCATCAGCTTTACTTGCAGTCTTACAAATGCTTCCACCCACAGAGAGCACTGGAAGGCATCAAAGCCCAGACCCAAGCTTTTGCTTTCCATCCTGGCAACAAAGAGCTTTTTCCTATGGGATCCAGGCTGCTGGTGTGCTCAGTCTCCTTTCCTGTCCCATAGGCTTCCAGGAGTTTAATGCCTCTGGTGTTAGTGGTTGCAAGAGACCCACTAAAGCCTTTGAAATTGATCCCAAAATGGCTCTTTGTCCTCAGAGAACACAGGGTAAGACATCTAGGAATCAAGTTCTCTCCTCTTTTGAGCACAAAAGTCTGTCTACAGTGCTTAATTCAAGCAGGTTGATTCAAGTATTTGTGTGGCAAATCAATTAGCACCATGTTTAACAACATATACGTAAAACCTTGTACTAATTTTCATAGATATTAAATTTAGCTTTCAGATGCTGAAATCACACATATGCAACTTTCTTATCTCATTTCAGGATAATAGCTGTAATTGTCAATGACAAAAAAAAATTAGTTATTTGATTCCTAAACTGCCTGTACACTACCATTAATTCATTATCTCTCTCATTTTATTTTATGTTCTCAAACTCTACAGTGCACAAACATTAATTTTAACAGTCACCTACCCTTAAAATGCCAAAGTTTGTATTAATTTTGGCAACTTTAAAAAAAATGCATTCATTTTCTTGCAAATGAAATGTATTCCTAGGAAAAAATTCCTCCCATACGCTGAAGCAGCTCATCATTAACATTCAAGGAATGTGAACACAGGCTTCATAGAAAACCATTAAAATATAAGGCAGCTTTCAGCCTATTTTAAGAATTTCAGAGAAATTTTGCATTCTCTTTCCATGATGCCATGGTGATGTCAGGCTGCATTTCAAATAAAATGACAATGAAATCATTTCAATTCCATGCAATGTGCAAAAAAATAAAAAAAGTCGATTTTTCTCTTGGCAAACTGAAGTCTGAAGTAATTAAGCACTGCTGTGTGGGTGGCAGCTCCTTCAGTGAAGTCAGCCTGAGATAATTACCATGTTAAAGTCAAAACATCATGTGCTGTGCTGATAGATAGATGGATGGAGAGATTGGGCATCTATTAAATGATCCATTTTGTTATGCTCCCTGGGAAATGTGCCATTGATGCCAATTAAAAATATATATTCCAAGTGAGTATTTCTAAGTGACAGAACTTTTATTCAGTAAATTGAATTTGTTATTTACTGATCATGAAGTACTTAAAGACATAAAAAATCTGGACAGATAAAACCTAGGAGGAGAATTATATACCTTATGAAGTTTACAAGACCCTCATTACTCAATAACCACAGTCACAAAATGTGCTCTATAACACCACTTTTAACTAAGATACTAAGCTATTTCCCTTTCAACATAAAACCCCTAAATAAGGTGGAAATACAACAGATAAAGTAAAATTCATCTAAGACTGCTAAATTCACATATATCCTATTGTATAAAAAATGCCCTCTTTCAGTGCTAATAGTAAACTACCTCTCTCTCAGCATATATTTATAATTAAATGTCTTCAAGTCTACATTTTTGGTGTCAGAAAAGTAAATGGACCAAAACTAAGGCATACCAGCAATGATTAATCGGTGCTATTTGTTGAGATGCCTCACAGCAACGCTTAGCATGATAAAAACACCAAAAGAATTCCATATGTAACTAGTTTTACATGTGTATTACCAACACGGTCTTTAGTGCTTACTCCTATCACCCCAACAGTGAAATGTTTCCACTATTAGGATGTGAAGGAAATGCTTCCTCTAAAATTTAAAGGGAGCAGTTTTTATGCGTTGGATTTGGATTTCATTTGCAGTGACTTCAGAGCACATCCACCCGCACCAATACCAATTTAGGTGCTATCAGAACACATTTGTGTCATGCTTTAATAACAAAGGGCTAAAGGCAAGGGTTTGTTATCAGAAGCATTACGAAAAGAGACCACTTTCCATTCTACCTACTCTGCAGGTTATGTTTGATCTCATTTAAATGCTTTGAATAAGATTTACTCTTCACTGTTGCTATGATAAAGGTCACAGAACTGAAATTGTGTCTTTTTAAAATTAAGCATAAGAATTTCTGAGTCTCTGAAGAAGGTTTTTTCATATTCACCAAACAGAAACTAATGTCATAAGAAAAAACATGTGCATTGATAATAAAATGCTAGTAAGTTTTCTCAGCAAGAAATCAAAACAATCAATATTTTAACTTCAATATTCTATTTAGATCTCGCTCTGAAGCATCTTGCTCTGAAGCACCTTGCACTACTCAGAGTCCAGTGAGGCCAGCATTTGAGTAAGGCCAGCATTTGTGTTACTGTTGACAGAAAACTCTGACAGACAATCTTAAGACCTTTCTGTTTAACAGATTTAAGCTAAAATCCTAGGCTGAGTGAAGCTTTAAAGTTATCCTGAGAAAAGTTTAAGAATCTGTAGGGGCTCAGTCGCACAGCAACTATAATCCAAATATATGATTTGCAACAGCAGAATTTATTCAGAGTTTGCATTGTATTTTCAGCAGACAATTTTCAATACCAGCATAATTCAATTTTTAACATGGGTATAAAACCTGTAACTTTCATCATACTAACATGCACATATCTTTTCCAACTCTTGTAAGATATTAAGCACAATGGCACAGAGCTATGAGACTTAAAAGAATCTACATGTTTAAAAAAAGGCCGGGGGGAGGAGGGGGGGGGAATGGTTTTGTAAAATAGTATAAGGGGAAAACATCACACCCAGCCTCAGACTTATAAAAATTTCTCTCATTCTCCAAATAGCACACAGCAGTCTTGACATGCTACAAATGCAAGGACAGACATTATCCTGTTCTTTTCAAAGGAATGCTATCTCATCTTTAATAAAGCTTGAACCCTGGTTTCACATCCCCCCTACCTGTCTCCCAGCTGGGACTGAGGTGGTGGGAGACTGAGGAGTGCCCAGACCACCCCACAGCTCAGGTGAGCAGAACAGACCAGGAAGAAGCCAGGTTTGCAAAGCCTTCCCAGAGCAGTGAAGACAGAGATCTGGATAGCTCTAAATCAGAAAACTACTTGCTCTCTTGAACAGGCTCCTTTTCTTTTTCTTTATTTTTTCAATAAGCACAGGTATTCATCAGTTAGTTGAAGTGCTATATTCTTCCATGATTTTAGAACAAATGTAATATGTATTTACCAGATCATCACCATAACTGATATGAGGAGCTTTACAGTGCCCACACAAGTCTTTGTTCCTACAGCTTTCTGCCACTGAAATGTCTTTTTTTAAATGCAGAAACATTTTCAATTTGTAGAGAAGAACACCAAGGCTCAAAGAAATAGGATAATTTGTCAACTGTCGCAAAAAAAAAAAGTCCGTACATGCAGCAGGCAGACAGCAGAAGTGCCCTAAACACCAACCTCCATGGCCTCTTCCAACCTTAGGTCATGGTTCCTTCTCTCATTTATCCACCTGACACCCCTCACATCAGCTAAGTGAACATCTCAGCAGATCCAAAGATCTCTTTGTGATTGTTGCAGAGCAAACAGACACGTAAATTCCTCAGCTGCCACAGGCACAATTTTACTTTATCTGTCTTACAGTCCAACACCTTTCTGGAGGAGACAACTTCACAAAGCAGAGCATTCTCCAAAAATTCAGACTGATTTTAACCATGTGTGGAAATCCAGGACAAGTAACAGGTTACCAGGTACTTAATTGCCTCTAGCACATTGTTAACCATTTCTGTGTTGAACAACAGTTGAGAAAAGTGAGGCAACCAATGTTGCATATCTGGGCTGAAGACTGAAAAAATTCTCCCTCAAACTAAAGCCAAAGACCAAGAGCACAACGTGCACAGCAAGAAAAATTGAGAACTTCAGCTGAATGTACTTTTACAATAACCAGCACTGTACATTAGTAGCTCTATTTATAATAGCAACACTACAGGTGCTTATAAGAGTGTTACTTTGTTATGTTACTTGCAATTATGTTTTGTTGTAACCCATAAATCTGTCAAAACAAAGAAAGCAATTAGGAGTTTCCACATGAACAGGCAAGGCTGCTCCTTCCCACACAAATGGCGCAAGTAAACACCTTAACCCATGTGTCTGGTGGGGATTAGGCACCGAAACCTCCTCCTGCCTACTGCTGCCAAGTTTTGTGCTGCTCCATGAGTAACGCTTTTGCGCCAATTATCAAATGAATTGATTTGCAGTTACAAAGAATCTGCATATTACCTAGGAACTTTAGTACAGATTAAGCAATAAGAGATGTACAAAAAAGTATTTTTAAAAAATGAGGGAGGAATATATGCATATTACAGAAAATCGAAGGGAAAGAGGCAGCTGGAAGGAAAATGTCTTGAGGGGAATCTGAGGTACAGTCAAAAGTCTGTCACCATCACCATCCCTCTCACGGACAGAGCCCCTGTCTGTCCTTGGTGTCAGCAGCTGGTTCTTTTCCACTTACAGCTTTCAAGGGAGTGGCAAGGGGAAGAGCAGCAAGAAGTGGCCATATGGCTCGCAGCACATCAAGCATCAGTGGGCTCCCGATAGCAAGCTGCAGGGATGGCAAAGTGGCCAGCTCGTGGTTCCTCTGCCACAGAGACAAAATGCAATGTATTGGCAGCCCAGCTGCAGGAACAGAAAAGTGTTTATTTTGCTATTGACAAAAAATAATACATATGAAAACGTGTGCAAATTTTAAAAACCTGACAGCCTGGAAGGGGGCTTGAAAGCAGTAAGAAGCCAGGTATAGAGGAATAAACACAAAAATGTTTTCTTGCATCCATTTTCCAGGTATTTTTGAAAATTGCAGTTATCAGATAGAAATACGCAGCCAGGTAGAATGGGTAGTTTCATCCCGTTTTAGAAAGGTCCACATCAGTTCAGACAGTCAAATTTTTCATTTTATAATATTCTAATCGTTTAAAAAAACTGGACTCCATACAGTTCTATTTCTTACAATTAGCAATTTAAAAATCTCAATTAAAAAAGCATTTCATTTTGATGACTAGAATTTAGCTTTTCCCTTGCCATAAATAAGGTAAGCGCTCAGAAATGTTTAGAAGTACTGTATCTTTTACATCGTACAAGGCGCAGTGTTTGTATTCTTGAAGACAGAGTGACATCTAAAGGGATTCTGAAAAACTCAAATCTTGCACACAGAATCCAAACTGACAAAGTCAAGGGCATGTCATATTTTTGAAAACTGATGAGTTTTCAGGTTTGCTGTGGTTGATTGTCCCAAGTAACCATGAAAAGAGGATCAAATTCCAATTTTAATGACATGCCTCAGGGTGCCCTCAGGACAACTGCCATTTTTATCTTAGATTCTGCAGGTCCTCGGTGAACAAAAGAGGGAAATCAGCTTTGAATGGATTCCTTGCACTGTTGTCAAAAGTAATCCAACTGCTCTAAATATCTATATCCTAAAATATTTTCTTACAGCAGTTCTTACTAACCTGAAGTATAAAGAGAGCAGAATATGTAAATGGCATTTTTAGCTGTCAATTCTCCAAGCAGATCTCATGTTCCCTAAGCAATAGGTAATATAACTGGAGTCTTTCATATCTGGAACCTCTCTCCAATACACAAACACAAAGAAAAATCAAAATATGGTATCTATGTCTAGTTTTGGAGACCGGGATGATATTTGCATGCATACAAAAACTTCTACCATATGTTAGAAATATTCCCTAAATTATATCATTCCATATATATTCCTGAACATAAAAACCAATTTAGGATAAAAAAAAAACAACATCAGTTTATAATATCAAAGACAACAGTGCATCAGAAATGTACAGCCTGCATGTGGTAATGACGAGTTAGGTACCTATTACACTGGGCCTTTATTTCATTCTCCCATTAAGTATCTTCCTGAACTCACTAACAGTGGAAAAAAATCCTACATTAAAAACATATTTTCCCCTCTTGTGCTGAAATCATAGTGAACTCTCTTGAGTTTCTTTCTAGGAACTTGTCTGAAAGAACAACTTAAATGTGACTCAACAGCAAAGCACTGGCAAGCTCACTTAACTCTTTGTGGCTAAGAATTTACCTCAGCTCTGAAGATACATATTTACTAAAGGAGAAAAAACACGAGTATTTCATCGACCAAAAAAAATGGTCATAGCTAACTTACAGCATGGAAAACAGCTCTGGAAACAGTTCAAAAGAATTTACTGTGTATCAGTTGTAGCAAAGCGGGGTCTTCTGCCTTAATAATGCAATCACATAATTGATTTTGTTTTCTGGTTTGTTGTTTGGGTTGATTTTTAAATAAACCGAGCTATACTAAACTTTACTACAACTACAGTATTCCCTTTTCAAGACAAAAGTAGTTGGCAAGGCTAATGTAAAACAAAAAGTGGGACCTGAGGCACTCATACAATAAATAACGACAGATCCTTTCAGCAATTCTTAATCAAGGAGATTAAAGCAACATGTAACTCTAGATGCATGTTAATAAAACAAGTGGTGAAAAATAATAAACGAAACATACAGAAAGATACCTATCTCTGTGCTTCAATTAGTCTTTGTGAACAGTCTTTTTTCTTCCTCCCCCAGCACTTTCAAATATATTTTAACTGAATTAATTTTTTGATGGTTTTCAAAAGAAGAGTTCACATAAGGAGGAACATTTAAGTTTTTATTTAATATAATTATTTATTCCAGTACATTTTTTTGTAGGATATTTGAAATGGTTTGTGCTGGTTTTGGAACCCATTCAGATCCTGACCAACTTCCCAGGGTTATCCAGGTTCTCACCCCATCTGCTACAATACTGATAAGAAATCCCAGACAGACGGACAGGTTTGTAAAGCCTTGAAGAGAGAACAGAATTAGAATGATCTTTATTAGACCATGGATCAGTGTCTATAGCTGCAAAGAAATTCATTTGCACAATATCTACAATGCAGTTTGAACTTCTCCTTCGTTTGGCAACGCACATCAAGTCTGATTTAACAATTCTCTTTGTGGCTTTGCTTTTCTGTCTACAGCTTCATATATTTACAAAAGGATAGATGCATGAAGACTTCAGACGGAGTATAAAAAAATAACTATCACTATACATGCTTGTACACAATTGAGAACCCTCACCTTATGATGAAAACTGTACCAATAGAAAGAAAAAGTTATAAAAATCTCTGCATATTAAAGCCATGACAATGTCAGCTGTAGCATTTTACAAGTCATGGTCATTTATTGCACTCATGAAAAATATAAACCTCATTCTGCATTAAGAAAGCAAGCATATAGCTCTCCAACTGTGAAAGTAAAAGTTGCTATAAAAATGAAAAAGAAGTATTATGAACTGCTTACATGTAGCACCCATTGCACAATTCACCTGCTGTCAGTAATGACGTGACATTTCATTCCTGAAGCATTCCCAATAATAATATTCACCAGCAAAACAATCTAGTTCAGTTTGTGCAGCAGCAGCAAACTGGAGTCTTGATAGAGAATTGGATTGCACTGGGAAAGGTCCTCTCCAGACCACCTCCTTTGAACATCTCAGCATGGAATTAGAAGAAAGCAAGGAATGGAAAGCAGAGCAACCCAGATTTGCTCCAGCTCCATGGCAGCAAAGGGGTTCCTGGCTTCCCTGTAGGTCACACAGCTTCTTCTTGAGTCCACGAAAGGTAACACAGGGCTCATCTGATGGAGGAAAAGAAACAGCCCCATGGGCAAATTGCAAACATATACAGATTGAGAATATTTTTTCCAACTCAGAACTTCAATCTGGAAGACTTATGTCTTAACCATTTTTTCTTTGATTGTTATTTCTCTATTAAAATTTAAAGGAATTAAGTTGCTTTAGATCAACTGTTTTGATTTTTATGAGGATGTCTGCAGAAAAGTATCCACCACTAATTCCTTGCAATTCTGAAATATAAAAAAAATTAGTCATGAGATTTTTCATATCAAACATTCTTTAACAAGATGGGGAGTTTGTTCATTTAATACATTATATATGTATATATTTATCAATGCTTTTGTAAAGGCTAGAGAGCCTAAGAAAATAATATATTCAGTTCACAGTAGAATGAGTCCCAGATGCAAAATCTCCAATATTCAGCTATTGTTGCTACAGCTCATTCACGTATCAGTTTCAGAAGAAGAAAAAGAACAAGTTCAAATAACAAAATAATTGATCAGGCCACAAAGGAACATAGAAAATGAGACAACAGCAAAAACTAATTAAGTAAATATACCTGAGAACATCTCTCTGTGCATGGAAGCAGAAACAAACTTCATTTTTTTGTGAATGTCCAGTTATCTCCTTTGAGCACTCTGCAGCCACAATGTTACCCTTCCCCAATTTTTCTACATAAATATTCATATTATAAACTACCTAGAGACAGGAAGAGCTACTCACTTCCTCTCAAGGACACATCCCTGAGCCAGGATGTGCAGAGAGTGATCAAAGAGTGTCAGCCTCATTTCTTCAAATATTTCTAAGTATAATGATTTTGAATGCCTGTCCTTGTTGCCCAATCTCCCTCTACTTCTGCTGGGCACGTGTTATGTTCCTGGTGCATAAAGAGAGAACAAGCAGAGACAGAGGGTGTTCACACATTCAATCCATGTTCCAAACAGCCACAGCATTCATTCCCTCAGCACTCTCCTGCCCTGTCCTTCTGGAGGGACACGACTTCATTCAGAGCAGGACCCAGATAAGGACAGTGTTCAGCTCTTGTCAGAGCCACAGACCCTCTCCCTAAATATCCAAGACATTTTTACCTCTCATCTTGGTGCATATTTAAATAAACAGATCTATGAGGAAGGATTGTGAGAAATCCATAACAGAACATCATATCACAAATGATAAATGATGGTCATTCTGGAAGGTCTCCAAGCCAGAGACATCCCAGTGAGACAAAGACCCTCTCTAACACCGGTGAGAAAGGTGCCACATTTCCCCTGATTTTGTGTGGGGCTCAGTTCCACTAGACATCCCACATCAAACACAAAAACTACGTAAATTTAAAATCAAGATATACACTAACAATTTATTTAAAAATAAAGGACTAAAAGGGTATATTAGAAAAATTCAAATTTAGTAGTACCACTTGCTTGGAATTATATTAAATTTGAAGTACAAGTCAGATGCTTCTAACTTCTCAATTAAATAAAAGAAGTAGTGATTAAATGATGACAGTAATTTACATAAGACTCTTTTTTTCCAGAATTTCATGCTGCTCTTTTTATAGTAGGCTCAGTAACTCTGACGTTTACAGATCAAGAGAAAAGTTAACCAAAACCAGCTATTCAAATATTCCTAATCCTAAAGCTTGTTTTAAATAACATTTGTATTTCAATTCACATGCTCACTTATTGAAAACTGACATCTCAACATGTTATTCTGACATTTCATCCAATTCAAGAAAATGACATGAACACAGCCCTTTAGAAACACCTCAGTATAGGAAATACACTGGAAAGGACCTCCTAGATTATTCTGTGATTGCTGTAACACTGTACAGATATGTGCCCACACCAACATTGACATATGATGGGAAGAACCTTTTCATTTCCAGTTTAATTGCGGGCCATTCATATCTGCTGGTATTTCAACACTGCCCTTCAAGTTCCACAACTTCTTTCTTTTGTCATAAAATTGGTTCTCCACTATCCTTAGCACTTCAGAAGAATTCTCTCTCCCATTCTACACCACATTTAGCATTCTTGAATAGGGTTGATCAACAATGTACAGTAGTTTTAATATTTATCTTACTGGAAATGCAACAATGCAATACCTGATGACTACTCTGACCACAGTTATTGTTTACAACATCAGTATCCCACAGCTACCCCTGCACCTGATTCACATATCTGTAATTTTCTTTTCCTTTCCTTTTTTTCCTTTCACTTATTATCTCTTTATTTTGAAGACCTTCAATATTAAAGCAAACAATCTGATGTCAAAAGAAGAGCGTTTTATATCAGAATACTGAACTCTAGGCCAGGGCTCCTTTTTTCCTGTGAAGACAGTGGGGATGGAGAGGTAAGGAAGGAAATTAATGACCAAATCAAAGAAGCTTTTAAGGGGGGGGAGGGGGGGGGAGAGAAGGAGCAAAAACAAACAAACAAAATCCAAACCAAACCAAAAAACACCCCACAACATTGTATAAGAAACCCTGGCACTACCTTAAAGAGGTTAGCTACGAAATCACTTTGAATAGCAGAGGTTTTCCAATGCACAGATTTCACTACATATAGTGCAGTGCTAGAATGACTGGGTTACTTTGTCAATGCTTTTCTTTCAGAAGCCAACTCAGATCTTCAGAATAACAGTATCTTTCAGCCCAAATTCCTGATATTACCTACCTGCTAGTAAATAGAGCCTTTCTCTATTAATAAAGGATATTTCTATTCACTGCCCACACCTACTTGCCTGCATTATAGCAGCAGTTTTTGTCCCTTCTGAAAAATATATCAATAGGAAAACTCCAAAGCTCACCCCCCCACCCTCCAATCTCTTTCATAGGGTTAAGAATTGAGAAAATTGCTTTATGTAAAAATTCTGGAGTATTCAGTCTTGTTGAGAAAAGCAGAACACAGATAAAAGTTCATCTGACATAAAAAAAGAAGGATGGTCAAGACAAAGTGTGCTTTGTGAACAGCAAGCCTCAGTGCCCCTCTGAATGGGGAATGGTCCTTCCTGAGGTTGGAAGGCATCTTTTTTCACTGTGGGTGATCCAGGATTAATCTCAAGCAAAGTAGTAATGATTACAAATTACAGACCAATTTCTTTCCTGCCTGCTGGGACAAAGATTACTGAAAAATTGGCTCACTCACCAATGATGTCCAACAATGTGCACACTAAAATTACACAGAACCACCATCCAGATTTTTTGGCCCCTGATGGACTTCAAATGGCCCTAGAAACATGACCAGTAGTTTCTTCTGCACACAGATCAACAGCCACATTTCTGACCCTGTGGTCATGTATTCACAAGCCTTGTGGAATTTTTTCTTTTTAGTTTTACTTTTTTCCTGATTTTTTACCAGGATACTGTAGCAATGAAATGTTAAAGTAGTTGGTAGTTAATGTGCCCAAACTGTGGGACTAGTCCTCAATGGATGCCTTCATTTTCTTCTTCACAACATTCAGGTGCATCTGGGAGAAACAGAACTAAGAATGTTTCATTTCATGTTTAAATTCATTTCAGAGTGTAACTCATTTCAATTATGTCTATTCATAGAACCCCAAAATGGAACCATATTTTTTTCTGAAGGATGTATCACTGCATCAAAAGAGATTAATAGTATCTCCTCCAAGGAGATGACAGGTATTGAAAGGTTGCAAGGATGCTCGATTGGAATATATGATAACTTTAACAAGAACATCACACAAAACACACCTCCTGAAGAACAGACCTTTCTAGGCTGAAATAAGGTTCTGTCTTCTATGACGCTTCAATCTCTAAGCTAACTGGTTTATATATTGTAATCCTTGGATGCTTGAAATATGTTTTACCAGCTCAGGGGCTTTTTGAGTCACAGAAAAATAACAGCAAAATTCTCCCACAGAAAAGAGTAAGAGAAGCCTCTCAGTCAGCTGGAGAGGAGGGAAGGCAGATCCTACAAATCGATTGAACACAACTGATAACCCTAGCACCAGATGAATTTGGAAAAGACATTATAAAAAGCAGATCTTGACACAAATACTGAGGTAGCAGGTCAACGTGGGCTGAAATGGGGAGGTAGTAGTGAGATGGGGCAGCGGCCTGGGGCTGAACACATCTTTGCCAAAAACAGCATCTTCCAACTGAGAATTTTAAAGCATTTTAAGAAGGGCAATAAAGCATTATTCTCTCCAGTTTATGAATAGGGAAACTGAAGAATGGTAAGGCAGATTACTCAATGTCACACAAGACAATGTAAAGCAGGCAGAAGCAGACCTCAGGTCTCTTGATCACAAAATCTTTCCATTTCATTTAATGAACTTGCCTCCCAGATGCAGAGAGATATTATAGTGCCTTAGGGCAAATCCAGATTTTCATAACTAAGCAGAATGTGAATCAAAATGGATAAGGAATTGCATCCTAAGTAAAACTCTTACTTAAGATATAAAAATGCAAAAATGTTCTTTTAAATGTCAAACAGCTCAGGAAAAGACCTTTGTTCAACAAAGGAGAGGAGTTTTCCTTCCTGCCTCATCCTCTACAAACTCAGTGTATACATTCAAGATGTGCTACTAATTTGGGTACTTGAAATTTTACAAATTATGCAAGATGCAGGAAATTGGGAGCATGGAAATCTGGGGAGGGGTGAAGGATAAATAAATGGGCACTTTCAGCATTTGTGCAACCTTCAAGGATGCACAGTGGGCTGGGCATGCAATCCCTAACATGGAAATATGTGGGAAGAAGTCAGAAAAAGTTCCAGGAAAATTTTCAACCCATAATTCATGGTAACCCAGGACTTGCAAAAGGCATCAGTACTGTTAATAGTCAAGAAGTATTAAGGCAAGAGTGAGCACAAGGGAGAGAAGACGGAAAGCATGATGAAAGAAGGAAAGTCCACAGCACTTGTTCAGCACTGCCACGAGCAGACCTGCAAAGACTGGAAAAATACTGCTCTAATTTCATTTGGCCTACTTAAAGATTTGAAGGAAACAGAAATACAGCTTTATTTAATGTTCTAAACTGCTCTCTGTGTATGAGGAGATTGGACAGCCATGCCAAATTGTGTTCAATCTGCACGTTATGTTTATGTGAGCTTACATCTTTTTAATGCAGCACGGTTACACTTACAGCAGTTTGCAGCTTCCCCAGGAAACCATTGAAAATGGGACCTGTGCCCAACTGTTTTTATCTCAGTTAAGTAAATAAATGAAATATGCTAATTACCACTCTATTAGTTCACAGCAGGGAGTAATCCAGGGTACTTTTATTGGAAATTATTCTGTCATCCAGGAAGCTGCTCTGTAACAGAATGCAAACTGGCCCAATTTCCTCTTTTTACCAACGGTGGATGTCATCCAAATAATGGAGATGCCACTAAGCACAATCTATAGGACACAGTGGTGCTGCATGAAACCTCCTCTCAGTCTCCCAAGAGTCTGGCCTAAAGATATGCTGGCAAATCCCTCACTAGAGATGCTGTCTGCATTTAGATTCAGGCGTTGTTTCGTCAAGCACACTTTTAAGCACACTTTTAAGCACATAGTTTATTTTCCTCCCTACAACTGGCATTTCAAATATTTCTCCAGAATACTTTCTGAACTTATCACAAATCCATATTAATGTCGACTGGTTTGTTTTGTCTTATATGCCAGAAATACTGAGGCTGGGACACACCAAATATACACCTGGTGGAACAGAACAGAACAGAAAAATGGCACAAAAAAGTCATAAATTCCAAACTCAGTATTTTCATACTGCAAGAAAAAAATTAATGATTTTACATAATTTATATAACAAATACAATTTAAGTGAATGTAATTATAGACGTTTTACCTCTTCGCTAGCAAAGCAGACTTACCAGCCTGGTTAGTACAGACCTTTAAAATCAGACTGGCAACAAGATGACATTGGAAGTAATGCAGGCACTGTGAAAAAAAGCTTAATAAAAAACCCAGCATGTTTTCCAATCCAGTCTTTCAGAAACACCCATTTTCAAAGAGCTTTGGGGCTTTTGGGGATTAGACACTGTGACACATCTGCCAGGTTGCCAGTAAGCATGTCAAAATCTCCATCATGGTTTGAGTTATGCAATGAAGCTCACTTATGTTATAGAGATACCAGCAGCACACCTTTCTTTTGTTATCAAATTTATATGAAAAGTTACAGGGATTACTTTGGGTTTTCTGACTGCCATTTAAACGAGAGAGGGACTTCAGTTTTTATTCTGCTGAACACAAAAGCAGTTTTGAGTGAGTTCTCTGTAAAACTTCTAGGCCTTCCTTCTGAAAAGGCTTACATTCAAGCATTACTATATCGCATAGATTTAGGGCCTCAAAATACACATATTTTTTTTATATTTAAAATGTCACGATTGATGACAAGCGATTTTGGTTTTATTTAAGTAGTTGAATCTTTCAATTGACATAGGATCTTGTTTTGTTTTGTATGAAATTACAGTCTTAATTCATTAATAAAGTTGTCCTGCTCATGTTCACTATAGATCCTGCCACAGTTATTTAAACCTGATATCCATTTACACCATAATTGCAGCATTTATATACATGAGTGCTAGCCACTCGAACCAGTATTTTAAATTTCAAAGGGTCAATTTTTAAGTTGGGAAATTCAAATTAAGAAAAGGAAAGCAACAAGACCTTGAGAAGCACACCACAGTCCTCTAGTGTTTCAAATCTACACTAATTACTCTTTCTAAAGGGAATTTTACTAACATAAAGAGAGGACCATACTATCATGTGACTAATGTAATATGGGTCTCCTGCCTTCAGTTTAGCAAGGCCAGTTAGGTCACTCAAGGATCAGATCTTGCTCATGCTCTCAGGAAGGACAGTTTTTCTCTGTATGCTTACAATCCCTGACAATGTGGCTCTGATTCTCAGGGATCCTCTCCTTTAATATCTAATAATATTGTGTGCTGTGTTTCCAGGACTGTTTGGAAACATCCCCAGTGGGTTCGTTCAAGATAAGTTTATTTTATTTTTATTTTTCCTTTACAACTGAGATGCTAGGGTCTTCACCGAAAACTAAAGAGGTAACATCAGTGACTTGCAGCATGATGTGACTGGACTGTAGAGAATATGTAACACATAGATCTCTCTTCTGGGAAAGACCCTTTTTATCATTAGAATATATGCTTTCCCTCATGCAAAATAAGACCCTGGGATTTTTCAATACAGAACAGAGCCCCTGCAATGTGACACACAAGAGGGTGGAATTTAGGCAAATGGAGCAGTTAAGATAACTGCAGCCCCCAGATCCAGCACTGCTCCTGCACACAGCTGCACACACAGCCAGGGAGGCAGAACCTGCTGGTGCACAACCCGCCTGTGGAGCACCCTGTAAATACCCACACTCCACATCTGAACTCAGCAGATCCAAGCCCATCTGTTCCTTCACTACTGGCAAATGTTCACCAAGGGAAGGCTAAAAAGCTACATGTGTCTCACCAGTAGTTGATATCATTGACTCAGCATCAGAGAATACCAGAACTTCCCGGAAAAAGTGAGGAGGACTGAAACACTGCACTGCTGGCAAGGAGACACCACGGTCAGTTTAGCATTTATCTGCTCCAGTAACTGTGGAACACGTAGTCGAGTATGTCTGCTACATACATTTATTTAACCTGTTGAAAAGTCATGCAGAGAGGAGAATGAGCTCTGAATGCTTTTACACATTTACAGTTGCTGGGAAAAACATTTCCTTTAAATCCACATGTTCAATATATCCATCTCACTTTGAGTCTGGCCTTCTGAAAGGAAAATTCACAGCCTGGCATTTGGGATGAAAAAAGCTAAGAGAAAAATCCCTATTGACACATTAAATTAGACATGTTTGCAGGGCTGCCAGAGACAGCAATTACTCTGCTGCAGCTTCTGTGGACAGATTACAGCAGAAAACACTGAGTGCTACCAGGTAATTCTACCTGCTAATTACTTGGGAAGACTCAGGTACTAAACTGACCTGGATGTTTTCACAGGTCCTGGGACCCATTAAAGAAAAGAACGTTTAAAAGCCACATAGTGATGCTGATAGGAACTCTGGAGCTGTTGAAAATCCATCAAAAATATTCTTGCAGTATGATGATCAGAGTTTCAGTCAGCCCCAATCTGTGAAGGCGTTCACATTTCTCAGCAGTTATAACAAAAAGAAGTGCTTTAATGGGGTGGTGATCCTTTTTTCCCCATATATATATATAGATTTTTTTTTCTTTTTTTCTTTTCCAATTCTGACTAAAAAGCGGTGCGTACGGGGCAGCGAGGCAGTGCCGGCCCAGCCGAGTATGGCTGAGCGCTGTTCGGGCTCCGCGGGCGAAACGCGCTGCGGGCCGGGCCCGAGG
>JAHLSL010000008.1:13660427-13753387 GCA_025920805.1 Petroica traversi
GCGGGGCTCCTGGCGTTACCTGCGGCCCCGGCCCGGCCCTGCCCTTCCCTGCCCGAAGCTCCCCGCTCCCGGGACCACCCGAGAAACCCCCGCGCTCCGCCGGGAACTGCCCGTTCTCCAGCTAAAGTCGCCATCGGGGAAGGGAAGAGGGGCGCTCGCTGGCATCAGCGCTGCACGGCGCTCCGAGGAGGAGCCGGTCACAGTAAGCCAGGCACAGCAGCTCCGCTCTGCCCTACCCGCCCTTCCCCGCCTCCTCAGCCCAAAGTGAGGGGCCGAAGCTCAGTGCTGAGCCCCTGATGCGTGTGCAGCACACGCACAAACCAGCCCAGCAGGCAGCTAACACCGGCTCTGCTCCTGCAGAACGGCCCGGTTTGCCTCGCAGGCGGGATGGGTCTGCCCTGGGATGGGATATCCCCAGTGAGATGGTGAGGGATGTCCCCTCCGGCACAACTTCTGAGTACTTGGGCAGCACAGAAGCAGGAGCTGGAGCTCCAGCACTGCTCAGAAAGGCTTACTGGGGGGGATAAAACAAATTCTCACATCCAAACCATTGACAAAGAGATGATGACTTGGAATTTTTCGTGGTGCCATGCTGAGACAATGCCTGCAAAGGTCAGAACTGGGAACCCAAGTTGCAAACAACTTTCTCCTGTGGCAGTAAGCTCCCTAACCCTGCTACCAAAGAATGCTCCCGTCGGATAATCCTCTTTCTTTGACAGCTATTTGCCAAAAGAACTGTTAACCGTGGAATGTCCTGAAAGAGCCCCCAACCAAGGCGCAAATGTCTTTCCATCTTAAAAAAGGTCCTGCGTGCAATCACCAAGGCAGAAGAAACACACAGAAAGAACAAGGAAGCTTTGTGTAAATAAATCTGCATCTACCATCACTTTCCAGCCAGCACACTTACCCTGTGGGGGACTAGAGTTTTCCAGTGTCAGGCAATAAATCAGGCTGAGGTATCATGGTCAGGAGCACATAGCAAACATTAGAGACACACTGTCAAGTTCACATTTCTTAGCAGCATTTCTTTCAGTGTCTTCTACAGTACAAAGGTAAGTGGAAAAATTTTGTGAGAGCTCCAATACACAGGCAAAGCCCAGATAATCCAGGACCCAGAAAATCTGCATTTCACATCTTCTAAAATTCAAATCTTCTAAGACAAAGACAACCTGCCATTTGCCATTCCATAAGAATTTGGGTATAATTAAGTACTGCTAGAGATGCAAGGAAAGATGTGTTATTTCCTGTGAGGAAAAAGGGGTGACTTAGAGGTTTTTAATATTATAGTTATTGCTTTTCAGAAAGTCTCCTCAGGAAACATCAGAAAATCCCTTCTCTCCAAATAGACAAGCCTTAAATTACAGATTCATTAAATCAGTGTGTGGGTAAGAAGTTCCTTCATATAGTATCACTATGTTTAAAACGGGAAAAAACACAACCTCCTTTCATCTGCTGAGGTTTAGCAATCTGTAACAGAAAGAGAATATATAAACAAAGCACACTGCACCCTGGCACAGTCTTTGCTGTCAAAACTTGCTCCTGCCCAGGGTCCGTTTCCCAATCCTACCTACAGTTTAACCACCACAGTCCCAAACCGTTATTTCAGGGTTGCATTAAACACATCAGGATTTACTTATTTAGTGAGCTGTGATGCCACCAACCTTTCAGCTTGACACCAAAAACATCTGATCAAGGCTCTGCTACAGAATTTAATCCACTAGGCAGCTGCCTAACATGTGAAAATATTCTCTACACAGTGTGTCTTATGACACACTTCTGAACAAAAATATTCTTTTTACTATATCCAACAGAGTCCATTAATCTTTTTTTTGAGATTGCAGCATACATTAAATTATTAAGAACAGTGCAGCAGAGACATTATATAAACAAGTTGAGAATTGTGATATATATAGAGAGAGAGTTTAAGTCAACCTGGTTATCATCTAGTGAGTGTAAGTAAACAAAATAAGCATGGAGTAAACACTTCCATAAATACTTTGTACTGCACTAATCTGTGTATGCCATCAGACTAATCTAATTTATCAGAGCCAGTAAACAACAAAATATGTGATCCCTCCATGTTGTCTGTGACCACCAAAACTCTTGCCCACATTTAACCAGATTTTGGTTAACATTACCATTAGGAATTATTTTTTTCTTCTCCAGACTTCGCTTCTCCTCTGTAAAATGAGCTAGAAAGGGAACTAGGTGTCCAAATCATGACTCGGTGGAAGATGATAGTTATGTATGTCTAGAGATTCTCTGGTTTAGTGGATCTGTGCTACCTCCAGAGCCAACACACAACTCCTGATAACAAGGCACAGAGGTAGCAGCTGCCCTCTGGCTCTGCACTTCTGTGGAGATGCAAACCACTTGATGACATCTTTGTTAAAGCTCGATTTTTAGTTTCTTGTCTATGACTATACCTTGCTTCAACAAGGTCCTTGGATCTGTATGCTGTTTCAAACAGGACAGCAGTTCCACCAGAAACAAATATTGCCAAGCCTTGAAGTTAAAGCTACACTTACGGCCTTGCTCAGTGGCTGCTTCTTCCCACAGTGGTCTGGATGCCAGGGCAGCTCCTGCAGAGGTGCAGGGGGCTGCACATGCAGTGAGATGGTGTCACACTGCAGATATGCTGAGGAAACAGAAGGATTGTCTTGATGCATCTGTGTGTACAGGACAGGCAGATTTGTTTCCCTCAGACTTGTGCCAAGTTCCAGCAGTGATCTGTAAGAACATTATTTTGTTTCTAGGCTCTGTTGCTGATATATAATCAGCAGATAATACTTGCATAACATTTCACCAACTTGTAGAATATCACAAACATTGATATCCATAGAGCACAATGAGCCAGGGGCTGAGAAGTCTTACTAATGCTACTCCAAGACCACCCCCAGTGGCTCATTAGCAGTTGACTTTATAGTTATACATGCAATTTTCCAGTTGGGCCGCCTCCTAGGGAAAACAGATGGTGAGAAAGAGCCTTCCTTCCCCTTACCACCATCCCTGCAAAGAAGTAACTTCTCTATTTTGACAGGTACTTTCCCACTATTAACATTTAGCTACCCAAAAAGAAAAAAGTATTGGTGTGTCTCGGGCAAATAAACATCTATACCCACAAGAAACTAACACATTCAGAACAAAAGGGATATTTCTATATTTGAAAAATTACATATCTATTCTTCTTTTTTTTCTTATTTGTCCTTTCAGGAAGCTTGCAAATGTTAGAGACATATTTGTTCAGTGCTTCAACTGTACAATAAAACGTTTCTGTACAGTAGATGACAAATGAAATTATCTTTTAAATCTCTCATTGGTTTACATATTTCTTGGCTTTACCAATTTTGTCTCACAGATGTCCAGGAATACAAGAGAATTAAAGTGCATAGCTAGTTCCAGCGGCACCATTCTGCCTCTGACACAGCTCAAATAAAACTGTGTCATATATAAATATTTTACTGAGTCCATGAATAGCTTCTGTTCCACATCATGGCAGTGGTCCTAATGTCAGGGAGAGCAAATAATGCTCATGGTCCTCCTTTCAGTATGCAAAAATATTTATCTGTGAGGTAAAGCCTCATCTGAATCTCTGAGCCCTACTTTCACCTGACACTTGTAAATTTAGATAAAGCCACAAAGACAAAGCCTCCTTCTTCAACCTTGGCACAAAATATTCCAAAAAGACATTAAAAGGAGGGACCATCTATTTATGAAAGATAAAAATGTTTTTCACAAATCAGACACATCTCATATTGTTTCTGTACTTGCATTGTAACTGATTTAAATGTATTTTTAAAAAGAAAAATATTTGGATATTTTATTTGCAAAAGCTATTGCAGTTTTTAGCAATTAGCTGCTGATGTTTTTGAATGGAAAAGGATGCAAGAGGACCATCATAGATCTGATGCTCTAGAAATCCTCTGCCTCTAGCAGCAAAAGCACATACACTAATGAACTGGATAGCTCTTCAATAACAGCTGATTTATATAAACTACAATGGTTTCTACTGAGTTAAATGTATTTATAACACATTGCAAGATGTAAATATGCAGCAGGAGGGGACCCCATGCTTTGTATGTCTTTTGATCAGGCACTGTGTTTATTGTCACTCATTTAAAAATCAGATGCCAAAGGGACTTCAATCACAGTAACCCTATCTCATGGTGGTTTCAGAGAGCACCCTCCAGCAAAATGCCTAATTAGCAGCATTTTCTGAAGATTTGGGGGATCCAACTTGAGACAGTCTGTGTCTGATTTCTAGAGATGCTGAACATTCATAGCTCACAACACAAGGTAGCTCAGCCTGAAGGGCAGAGATGCTTCACAAGACCAGACATTACAAGACACAGGATGGGTGGTCACTTCAGTCTGAACACACCCAGCAGCAACAGAAAACGTTACATGTTGCCTGATTAAATCAGCATAAAATTAAGCTTCTTTTTTAACAGACAAGCAAAATTTGAAAGCTCTGGTTCATATTTGAATTGCTGGTTGAAGACTGTGACATCTGTTGTCGAGTTAAGCATAAGCAGCATTTCATATACAGACTCATTTATCTTGATATGTACTTTCTACGTTTTAATTTGTTCTTAACTTCGATGTCTTTCACTCAGATTTTGTATAGAATTATGATTTTGCAAATATCAGGTACATCCAGGCACTACTTGAAAGTGCTCCTTACAGCAAGAATGAAACTCAAGAAATTTAGTTACGTTTATCAAATGCCTCAATAATACTAGAATTAAAAGGATAGGGGGAAAGAACCTCCTATGCCTCCAGGACTAAGAATATGCGTTTCTCTAACGTCTGGGTTTTTTTTCTTTAAGGAAGAAAAGAGCAGGCAGGATGTAAGGACAGCTAAAATGGACTACAGAACAAAACCAGTCACATTTCATCTACTCAGAGTGTCACAAAACACACCGAATATTTTTATCACCAAAATATCTAAATCTAAAAGAGTCATAGAAGAAAGTTCTTGGTTTAAAGTGGACAACTCTTCCCTGGCAAGAAAGTAATATTTTGTTTTTGAAAATGTAATGAATAGTATTTTTGTATTATAGCTTCTTTTACAGGTGCTGGTTCTGTGTCTTATGTGACTTTCATTGATAGGAAGATATTGCACTGATTTTTATTAAGGGCAACAGGCATCTAAAGCCTGACCTAAACAAAAATGTCATCTTTGTAAATATTTGAGTTCACATTTGAACTTAAATGCTTTCAATTATCGAACGACATTTTTACTTTTTGGCTACAAGGTGATGTGGGCACAATGATAGAATAGACCCACTGAGGGGGCTGCAGACACCAAGCCCTCTAATGGTGGTCTCCAACTGAGAACTATTTGAACTGTTTCAGATATGTGATTGTGGGAAAGTGAAACAAGCTTCAAAATTCAGAGAACTGTTTCTGAAGCTATTGCTTATCTAGCAGAGTAATTGCTTTACAGGCAAACATTTCCAATCCAAGGAAGGATGTGGGCACTGAAATACCAGAAGAGATAGTTCTCAATTTCCTTGAGCATAAACTAGTCCAATTGAAAGTTTTGCACAGGGAAAATTTTAGCATTGTGACTTACAGGTTTCATTGCTACAGCGAGTAACTGGCAGTATGTTTATCCACTCCACAAATTATTAATATCCTAGTTGCCCATTGCAATATGCTGTTACCAGGTAAGCCCTTTTACTCCCTCTAGAAGGGGGTCAGGAAGGATAAGCAGCACTGCATTCTCCAATAAATATTTAAAAAAAAAAGAAAAGCTGCTAGCATATGTAATCTCTTCCACTCAAGAATTATAAAGAGGAAAATAATATAGACTGCAAACTGTGCAGGCAGCCCAGGAAACTCGGTTCAGTCCCACTCTGTATCACTGGTGTGCCCCTGGTGTGACTTCTTAACAGCCTGTAGGAATCTTTGGGAGGAGGGTCAAGATGAGGGGAATGACTTGTCCATGGAACTCACAGTCTAGAGGGATTTGGCAGTTTTTTATTCCCCATGTTACACAGATATTTTATAAATGTGCCTGCCCAACCACAAATTATTTTCTCATGAGTTACCAACTCTTTGTTATAGGTTGATTCCTGCTTAGAGAGCAAGAGAACAGAGAGGGCACCCATTCCCCAGGGTTGCCTGAGCACAGTCACATAGACGCTGAAATAAAACAGTCACATACTGAAAATAAGAATCTCCAACGAGGAATTTCAAACAGATAAAAACAAGCATAATCCCTACAGAAATCTACAGCAGTCTGAGAGGTACCCTACAAATGTGTCTCTCTGATTATGGCTGCATCTTCCTTTGAAATAATTCTTCAAATGGACTTCAATTTGACATCTTCCTGCCTTGAAAAATGTTTCCCTGTACTGTTACCCTACTAAAATGAGAGGTATCGTGTTGCTCCACAATTTCAGAGTAGCAATGTCTGACCTAGGGCAGAATCTTCAGGTTTAGAGTCAGTAGAAGTGCAGACTGTCAAATTCTGCTACAACAGTTCTGTTCTAGGGTAGTGCCAGGCCTTGCCCTGAGGATCCACAGAGGTACCTGGGGTCCACTAGAGGGGAAGCCAGAACAATGGGATGAACTTTATACTTGCTGTTCAGTCTCATAAAGACTAGACATAGGTCAATTTTATTTGAAGGGAGCAAAATATTTTCTATGTTACTACTACAATTTGTAAAATGAGCACTTAGATTTCACATTAACAACTAGGATCTGAAAGAAATCAAAGAATGTACATTGCCCTCCATACTGCACAGATCCAGAAATTATGAAGAGGAGGAAAAATCCAGTCTGCATCTCTGGGAAAATTTATAAAAAATTCAGAAGTATTTAATAATTTACACAGTCGGACCACTGACCTTAAAAGTTGTGTTTAAAAATTAAGAACCTTGAAGAAAAGCCATTCAGAAATAGAGGCTACACTTAACATATATTATTGGTTCCCCAAAATTATTAAATATGAGTGAATTTAATAATGAATTGCATATGAACACAATTACGTCCATAAGTAAGTGGGATCAGATCTGAGAACTTCAGAGCACAGCTATGCAGTATCAGGCTGAGGCAGTGAGTGTGACACCTGTGGAAAAACCTCTCTGAGGCACTAACAATTCTGATCTGTGCTCAGCTGCTGCCTGGCACAATATTGAGGACATTTGCAGCCTGGCAATATATTTATTGTGAAACTCATCTGAATTGAGATTTCATTGCAAATGAGACAACAATCCCTTTCTCTACCATACCTCATGTATAAAAAATATATCTAAATGTCAGATCCTTCTATCTTATTACACCTAATCTATTCATCACACAGGTCACAGTAAAACAACATCGAACAATTTAAGAAACACAGCTATGATCTGAGACCTGGTATAAAAAAGGATGTGCTTAAGTGTCACTAGCATGGCATTCAGTGGAATAAGTGTTAACGTCCCACCTGAACAAAATTCAAGACTCAATTAAGAATGACGAACATATTCTTCACATCTCATTAAAACTATTATGCAGATTTATTGGTACAGAATATCAGTAATTTGGTCGGTTGGCCAGTGATTAATCCCTAGATATGCACTCTGTGTAGCACTTCATGAATCACTATGAAGAAATAAGTACACACTGCAAAAATAACAAGCCCTTCACTCGAGAGGATTTTTTTCGGTTTCAGGAAAAGAAAAAAAAAGAAAAGAAAAAAAAAGAAAGCAGTTTTAACTTGTATGCATGAGAAGTGCATCTTTGATTGCCAGGTGCTGAAATATCTTGCTCATTTTGCCTTGACTTAGGAAGTGCTCTCTGATCTCAAAATTGTTGATGCTAAAAAAAAAAAGAGCATTGTCTTAAAAGAGCAAAGCAGACAGTACTATAAAAATAATGAGCTGGGAAGACTCTTAAGCCTTTTACATAATAGAACCTCTCACTGCACTGAGGAAGATTCCCTCAAGGCCCAGTGTAGCTCTTTACTTTTATTTTGGTTTGAACAGGCAAACACCATAGCATCAATTAAAGAGGCCACTTATTTACTAAGCATTCAAAGTCTACAGCAGTTAAGAGGATTAATTGTCTTCATGCATATGAAATTTAAACATAGGAGATTAAAGACAAACCAACCTGGTCACACACAACTAACTTCAATTAACCTATTACACCCCCTAAGCATTTTTGTTAATAAGCACAGACCACTGGTCCCAATTCAGATGCTGATCTTGTGACAAGTTTTCTCCATGTGAACCGAGAGAAGAGCGCTGTCAGAACACAGCTTCAGGAGGAAAAAGAAAAAAAAAAACCAAACAAACAAAAAAACCTCTTGGAATAAACTGTAAAGCAGCAACGGCAAGAATATGCCAGCTGAACCACAGTGGAAAATTTATGTGGAGACCTCTATAGCCACCTTCAGAAATTACTGGCATTTAAGCATCCAAACACTGGAAGCAATTTTAATGTAATCTGAAATTTGAAAACAGCTCTGACTGCAATTGATGGGACAGGAAATGTTACAAGCTATAGCTGCTCCATTCATTTCAACGATGTTAGAGTGCTGAAGTGATTTATATCTATCACATTAAACATCTCCAAATGGGGACTGCAGCCATTTTATCCTTACATAATTAAATTAATAACAGTCAAACTTTAGATCTGCCTGGTTACGAAGCCGTGTTCTTTCTGACCTTCACTACATAAGAGGCTGCCAGTAAAGAGCTGCAGCAGTGCTAAGTCTTGAATACTACACACTTGTCAATATTGGTTTTCAGTATTAGATCGAGTCCACTTCTTCTTAGTGATGCCTTTTTCACAACAAAATACTATCTCTAAATCTTCGTGGGTTGTACTAATTGCAATTATTGCAATGGACCAATGGCTGGGAGGGTAGGGGAGGGAGGAAGATTTAAATAATTTTGTTCAAGATGGTCAGTGTCGTAGCCATGGGTTTATTTACCCAGAATGTCCATAACAAGTACAAGAAAATCTTATTTAAGCATATGAGCAACCTATTTTTATCCTGTAAGGGCAATTAAACACTGGAACACATTGCCCAGACGGACTGCAGAGTTTCCATCCTTGAGGATGTTCAAAATCCAGCTGGACACAGCTTCAAGCAACATTTCAGCTGACCCTGTTCTGAGCAGGATGGCTGCACTTGCGGATCTCCCGTCTACCCCAATTGCTCCCTGGTTCCACAGCAATGTGGTACCCACTGCCTCTGGGCTCTGAGAATGTGCCTCAGTCCCCGAGCAGAACAGCAGCAACAAAACCCCACTCCACAAAGCCAGAAACCTCTATAACTCATCCATGGTATGGACATTTCCCTGCTACCTATCTTCTGGTACTTCTGTTCTCTTCTGGTTTCAAACCACAACTCCACTTTGAACATCTGCCCCCCCAAAGTGTCATCATACAAGTCCCACATTCAACACGAGATGTCATGGATTTTTCAATTTATCTGGACTTTTTTAACAGTGGATACCACTGACAGCTGTCACACTGTGTGCCTTTCCAGTGAACAGCAGGCAAAGTATATGACAATTAGGTGACAAAGAAGAGTCACATAGCAAAACTGAACCTAGGATCTCTAGTTTTTCTGATTGATAGTTCACTAGAAAGGGTCTTGAGATAATACCAGTTTTAACCAACAGTTTCATTCACAAAAGTGTCTATTCAGGTGGATAATTTTCCTGCTAGCCCTTTGTAGGTAATTGCCTCAGCCAGCTGCAAAGGACTTTGAATTTGACTCCTCCTTCTGAAGTGCCAGCAGAATTATTGTCTAATTTCACTAATTTCCAACCCATTACATCCAATGCATTACACCTGCATAAGCCCATGTGCTCTTTGTAGAAGTAAGCAATATCAGAATTTGGCCTGATCTCCTGTGATGGCACAATAAGAGCATCCCACAGAACTTGTGCAGAACTGTCAGTTCAGAAGGGAATACCTGGCTGTCACAGCTGCTCTCCCCTGCAGCCAGGCCTTTCCTGCTGCACACCCCTCCCAGGAAGGTATCCACCTAACTCTAGATACCTGAAGGAATTGATAGGTCTAGATTAGGAACACTACTTTTTTTTTCATCCAGTTAGATTAACATTTTAAATAAACTGTAATTAGAGCAGGACCATATCTTTTTCTCTTCTGTTTCTTGAGGAAACAGGATGATATATCATCTGAAATAATCTTCAAGTCATCTAGTGTAGATTCCCTGGTTTATGTTTCCTTCTTGATGGCTCCTTCACTATTGTGTTGTATATGACAACATCTGGAAGTGCTGTAACATTATTCTAGAATAAGGGAACAGGTTTATTGTTTGGATTTTTTGAAAAGTAGAGCTTTAACAATCTGGCCAACACTTCACAAAAATACAAACAGTACTCATTTACAGTGTCTCTCTCCTATTTGCAAGCAGAATACCTTTGGTGCAAATATCACTAGAAGAGTCAAAAAATCAGGAACCAGAACTTTAATTTTTTTTTAATCATGTCATGATTTTTTTTTTTGCAAAATTGAAACTCAGTCATAGAGATAAGGTCTTAAGTGGTTTATAAACTATATCAAAATATATATCAAAATTAAGAGAACAGGAATATTAGAAACAGTTGTTTGGTAGCTACACAGGAAAAAATACAATTATTCATTTCACAATATCTTTCCCTAACAACTATGTATTTTAGACAGAAACAATCTGACAAGGCACACAGTCACATTTCAAGAACCTCAGGCCCGTTGCAAAGGCTGGGTGTTCATCAAGCAAAACCAGCTGGTTTTGAATAAAGATCCAAATAGAAACAGCAGATTGAACCAGCACTACGCTATGTGGAAATCTGACACCTTAGTGCCCTCTGTAGCTGCCGTTGCAAAGCCATTTCACCCCTGGCTGAAATGCCTGCATGGACCCCACAGCACAAGGCAGAGCCCAAACACCTTCTGATCTTCCCCCTGCCATGCTGCAGGCTGGTGGTGCCCTCTGAGTTAAAGAACAAAAAATAAGTAAAAATAACCATAAAAAAAAAATCTTGCTATGCAAGTATTCTGGTCACATCTCAGCACCCCATCGTTCCTCTGGTCCTGGTTTCAGCTGCTTTGTGCATGAGCAGCATTCAGCTGCTGCCTGCTCAAAAAGTGCCCCTGCAATTCAGCTTTGCTGATCCTGTTGCAGAGCTCTGGTTTCAAACAAACGATTGGCTATGAGGTATCAATAACAGGGTGAGGTAGCAAGGGCAGGATGATTTTAAAACAGTCATTGCCCCTTAAAAGGAAGATCAAATGCCTAACAGCTTTCATAGCTGTTAAGTACATGTGAGATTCTGAGCTCAAATTATCGTTTTAAAGTCACAAAAAGAAGTCTGAGCCTCCAAAAATCAAAGCACAATTAGTCACAACCTGTTATTTTAGCATATTCCATACATAAGCAGAAGACATATCTGTTACTCTAGCAAAACAACAGAATTGAGCAGACCCCTCACCTTGTTACCTACTGCATGACTGATGTCTACAGTGTTCTCTTAACTGGTTAACTGGTAGAGTGTTCCCAGCAATAGAAAAAGTATTAGCCTTGGAGTCACATCAACTAAGGCAAACTGATCAAAATAGCTGCCCAAGAACAGACAGCAGAGGTTTTATAAGAGCTTTCCAGGCTGGCACTCTACTCCCCAGTAACACCCAGTTTGTTTCAGAGGGATTAGGACAGTACCAAAAGGACAGCTATTACGGAAAAAACAACCAATTCTGGAATGAAATGGTTCCATGAAAAGGTAAATCCTTGCTCCTGGAAACCCTCACTATTCAACAGACAGTAAAATTAACATCAAAACAACCAACAGAGCTTCCTTCAGCTGGCCAGAAAACACCTTTTCTCTTCCTTCATATTCCCCATTCTTTGCAGACCTGAACAGTCAAATCACACAAGGTGCTGTCAGATTTGCCTAGACATTTATACAGTATCCCTGATTTCCCAAGGAGTGCTTGTCAACATTGAGACAAGGGTCTGAAATCCACTAAACAATCTCATCAGTACAGGAGAAATACATGTGCTGTAGCATGCTGTAGATTAAGCCCAAATGTTAAAGTGTTCATTTGAACCATCAAGATTTCCTCAATATACACAGGGTAATTAAAAACAAACAAAAAAAAAATCATAGAGAGGCGATAATTTGACAATGGTAAATTCTCTGCAAGAAAAGCAAAGGAAGCCTGACCCCATAAGAAGGGATGTACAATGACTGGAGGCCATCCTTAGACAGCACTGTCATCTACATGAGAAAAACTCTTGTCCATAATGCAATATGTGCTACTTAAATAATAAAGACCTCTTTTTTTAACCTTGTATTTCACATTTGCTAAACTGGCAGAGCCATTTTAACCTAGAAGTCTTTGTGTACAATCTTCATTTCTTGTCTGTCCTCTTTTGTTTTTATCTTGCATTCTATGTGTATACAGCTGGTATATAAAGACCCTTAGCATGAACAAAACTAAAAATCACTCAGAAATCCTCACTGTAAAAAGAAATTACTGCATTATAGGATTAATCTGTTGAAAAACATTTTTTTAAAGCTGCAAAAAATGTAGAAACTGGCCATGTGTAAAGTCAAGGTTAGCTGCTGAATTAATGAAAAACACAGACAGGTTTGTGTCATCAAACAAGAGATGATTAGTTTCTCAGTGCCAGAGTGTCATTTCACAAATCTTTGATAACCTCATCAGGTGAGATAACTCAAGTCAGTTCACATTTCAAAGATAAAGCCGTAAATAATTGCCTTAGCAAAAGTAATGAGGATTATAAAAACCAGAAAGCTGCGATTTTATCAAAAAATACGAAAAATACTTTTGAAATAAATTTTAGGTGTTCTTATGTATTCTAAAGCATCATCTTTTACCTATACATTTAAGAACACATTGGATTTTTGAAGATGTCAAAATCCCAAACAAGTCAGCTTTTCTTTCTAAACATTTGCTTCCTTTAAGTATCAGTATAAGTTCAGTTCCAACATCTGTGTAATAGCACACGATACAATTTTTTTAATTATGTAGAACACAAATTTATGGCAAATGGTGCATTAGGCACACGCATTCTGATGCTGATTACCCAAACCTCAGTCATCTAAGATTCTTGGTAGCTGAAATAAGGTTGTATGCTGCTGTACCTAACTATCAGGGGAACTTATTTAACATGATTAACTGAAACCCTGATCCTCTGAATTCATGTTCCCTCTGACATTTGGATTATTAAAGCTATAACTGCTCTGAAAAAGAAAAGGCTAAAATGAGCTAAGACGCAAAGACTTTTCTAATGACTTTGTTATTTCAAAAAGAATGCCAGGTGCTTACCCAGGCAAGTAGAAGCCAGAGTGCCCTGGTTGGAATGGCCTAGGGTGCAGACACGGAGCTGGAAGGCACAGCAAGGCCCGAGATGTGAGGTACAAGAGTTACAGTAATGTGATTACACGGCTGCACAGTTCAGGAATGTGAAAATCCTGATGGTTCAGTTGCAAGTCCGCTGGTCATTTTGTGTGTGTAATTATTATTGATTTACTCCTTGACAGAATCTCAGAGAAAGCACCAAAAAAAAAAAAATCCAGGTGCAAATGTAGGGTTTAAATTGTATTTTCAATTGGCATTAATTTTTAATGGTATTTTTAATTCCGTCTTCTAAGATATAATTTTTTTTTTCTCCTAACTTCAAGTTATTACATACTGTGCTTTAGCAGAATGAAGCGATCAAGTGTGGAATGGGCACTGAAGGCAAAGACTCAATAAAAGAGCAGCATGCTTTTCAATCTGGCCTTTTAAAACATCCACTATCAGAGGGCTTTGGAGGTTTAAGGGATTAGATACCATGACACATCTGTCAGATTATTATGTAAGAAAACTCTCCTGCTGTTTTCTGTGGGGAGAATGTCTGCTGTGGAATATTTTATTAAAAAAATTAAAAACAAAAATATACCACAAAGGCAATATTTCATTTGCTTCAGTGTTTTTTTCATGGGGAAAAAAAAGATAACTTATTTTCCTGGCCTAAAACCAAATTATATTTAGCACTCTGACTGCAGGCTTCTGTCTGAATATGGATTAGCAGAATACACATGCTTTTGCTGTTCACAACAGAGATTATGCAAAGATATCAGGATTTGTAGGTTGGTCTAACTTAGCAATAATTTACAGAGCCAGGAATCACTGACAGTGTGCAACGAATTGCAATGAAATGTGAAATGATAATTCAAGTTACATTCCAGTTAAAAGCACTTTAAATGACTGCTAAATTTAGGAAGCTTTTCTGTCTAAAACAAAAACCAAAATAATTTTATGAAAAATACCCAATATCGTCCTACCACCCCCAGGCTTTGTTTGGGTAACACGATTACATCTTGTCGGTAGTGTGGCAGCAGTGTCCACAGCTTGCTGCTGAGGGCACTGCAGAGCAACAACCAATCTCCAAATTCACATCACACATGGCTGCAAAGCTGCAGCTTCATTAAAATTATTATGAGAAGCAGAAGTCTAAAGCCATCATCCACCACCAGTTGGATACTTCAGATTTAAACAATTATTGTTAGTTCTGTATTGGTCCATTCTGATCTTCAGGTTCTGCAATTCCCATGCCCCTGCTGAGCTCTTTTAGACATCTCACCCTTACAGCAGGGGACCAGATGATGTAGGGCTGTTTAGGTGGTAAGAGCTACAGTGCTGTGCTACACAAACAAGTCACAGAGGCAAACACAGCAAGAGCTGAATTGGATGTTTCTCCTGTTCCAATAATTTTTCTCTCTCCTAGCACCTGAAATCTACCTTTGCCAGGAATTCCATTACCAACTGCACAAAGCATTTCAGATTCTGCTTTGCATAGACAGATGAACAGAAAATAGGTTTCAATAGATAGAAGCTAGAAAGAGGCAAACTAAAAATAATCGAAAACCTGGAACACTATGACAGATTATGATTGGGGGAACAGATAGGGTTTTTTTAAAATAGACATATGCATATATATAGATATATAAAATTTCTTCCAAACTTGACTTTCACAGGAGCACAGTATGACCATGTAAAGTAATCCTTGCTTAAGAATCAATCCTAACTGTTTTTTTATACTGTCGTTATCACGATTTGGAGCTACAGGGTTCCAGTTTCAAGCACATTGCTCTCAAAGGGTACAGGCCAAAGCAAGAAACTCCTATGCAACTGCATCAAGTGCATTAGGGCACTTCCTGAGCACAGGGAGCTCTCAGCACTGACACACTCATTTGCTTAACATTTCAAAAATATCATCCCTCTTACACAGTGGCCCTTGTTTCTTCTTGTTTTCCCTATCCCTTCTGTGAGTGGGAACCTAAAGGAAGGATGTTCTTGGCAACACAAACTCATCTCACCGAAACTTCCATGAGTTTATAGTGTAAAACTGGCAGTTTCATTGTTCACTCTTGGCAGTTCTGTAAAACCAGAGCATCCTGAGCAGAAGGTTGGCATGGACCAAAGAGCAGAGCAATGAGAGCCATGAAAACACACACTTCACTCTAAATAACAATGGTTCAATCATAACATGATGGATTATATAATGAATGTATAACTTTCTAGAACCTTTTTTTCACAGAAATTGTACAAACTTGGTCTGGAAACATTGAGTTATATTTTGTCCCTGTGTGTACCACTGGCATTCATAATGAAGTCAGTTTAATTCACCTTGATAATTTGGCACAGTTAAATACTTAAAATACCATTCATAGCTGATTATGTACATACATAGACAACTACTATAGTGAGTAAAAAAACCAGTCAGTTCATCTACAACATTTTTCATGAGAAAATACTTCTAGGAAACTATGTGCCAAAATGTAGATTCAGAAATCCATGAGGGTCTCTTATTTAGAAGTCTCTTGTGCAAATGCTCCTTCCTCAGCTGGATTCCCTAGCCTGAATTTATAACCCATGATGAATCTCATTAATCTGGAAAGAGGGAATATTCTTTCCACATATTGGAAGTCAGAATTAGGAAAGTGAGTTCAGTTTATGAAACCAAGTAATCCATAAGCTCACACAGCAGCCTTTTAAACTATGCCAACCTCTCATTTAGACAGAATCACTGTATTCCTACTCTGTAGAAAACTGGCAAAAATTTTGTTGCAAGACCCCATACCTTTGCAACAGGAGTTTCAAAAATGTTCTGTTTCAATCTGAGATGTGAAATATCCAGAGTCCTAAGGCTTGAAAGCATCAGCCGCCCCAGAATTACTAGTCTAAGCTCCTTTCAAATGATTATTTAGTCTGAAAATATTTGGAAAAAGGATGATGTCTTGGCTTGTAGTCAGAAAAACAGTCTTTATTGAGCAATCTAGTCTTCCAGAAATCTGGATTTAATTATTTTGAGCAAAATTCATGTGTCAATGCATGCAGATCTGTAGAGATATACACATTTTGTCTTATTTACATGCAGTCCTTACATTTAAACTTTGAGCAGCTTATGCAGACATCTCTTCTAATGGAAGTGAAAAGCAGGTTCAATCTAATGTTTATAAGTAGCTGGCAAAGAGATGTGAGCGTGGCTGTTCAGGGGCAGAGTCTGCCTGGCACCCTCAGGGTCACTCTCTGTGCACAGAGGTCTCAGATGAAGAGCTGCCTGTTCCAGCAGACACACCACAACAAACAAAGAGGGGCTCAAAGCCTCCAGCACAGCCAAACCTTGCTGTATCTCTGCTCAGCTCTCCAGAGCCCAGCACACCCCTACTCCCACACTGAGCATCTATGGGGCTTCCCTTTTCTTCTTCACAGGGAACTTCCCCAGAATACTGAAGTCTGAAATTAGCTATTTATTTATCTTTAAACAAAAGTAAATAGGGGCATAGAATTCAAAAACCCAGACTATAGTAGACTACAACTTCCTTTCCAGTGACACTCACACCTAGCACTTCCTGGCTCCAGCAAGCCGTTCATGCAAGGTATCTACTAAAAACACCTTCATTTTCTTTGCTTCTGGCCACATCTAACTTCAAACTCACTCCTATTTTACATACATATCATTTTTCATTTCTGTTACTATGCATCATCCACATTCCTAATAACCACGATGGTTTGTTACAGCAATTTTTCAGCATTTTGTTTTCCTGATTTCCTCTACTCTGACTCTCTCCATCCTGAAGATGTCGTTCAGCTGACTTTTTGCTGGACCCTCTTCAGTAAAGCCCTTTGGACTTCAGGATCAGTTCAAGAGTCTCTTGCAGTTCAGGGCATGCCTGAGGCCATCTGTGCTGTTGAGTCGTGGGTAGCCACTGGCTGCACACAGAACTCCAGCCCCATCAATGCCTGAGAACCCCAGGCCACAGAACGTCCCCCCAAACATGGCCCTACTGTGTGCAGCCACTGCTGCTGTACTGAGGAAATATCTATTACTGGGACATTGGAAGTGACCTGGAAGTGTACAAATCTTAGTTTCTAGTGGCTTAGCAGGAATATTGCTGAAACTAAATTGGATTTGTTTTAATTCAACCTCTGAACTAACAAGGAAAAAGAAGTCAAACTATTCTTTCTCTCCTGCATACAAGAAAGAGGTAGGAGAAAACTTCCCTTCTCAGCCTGGTACAGGACTGACTTTGTTGCTCATCTCTCCCTTCCCCTTTCTCCCTGCAGTAAATCTCCCCTTGTTTCAGCCTGTGAAGATGCCCAGATCCAGCACTGCTCTAAACAAGGTCACAAACAGCAGCCAAGGGCCTCACTAAGGTATAGACAATATAAACAACCAACTTGCTAATAACCAGCCCCCAAACCCATGTTACAAGAAATGACACAGGTAACTTTTGGAGCTCCACCTAAGTGCTTCCAAAAACAACCTTGTGCATTACAAAGTTCTTCTTTTATTTGAGGATCTTTAGTTTTGCTTTAAGAAATTTTTACTTACTCAAGATGGACATAATAGTTTATGAAAGGGACTTCAGGGAACTTCCAAACTCTTACCTAAATAAGTATATTTGCATTTATTAGCTTTGGGGCTAGAAGAATTATTAAGCAAAATTAATCTGAATATTCAATAAAATAGTCTATACACTCAGGATGGTGACAAACACTAATGCAAAAAAATGCTCATTTCTAGGCCTACAAGTGCTTTTTTCCAAATCAATCAAACATGCAGCTGATCTCATGCCAAAGCATTTTTAAAAACTAAAAATGTTAAGTACATTTTAATGACTTTAGTCAAAGAAAATTCATGCTGTTGAATTTTGTTGAATAAAAATTCTGCTGTTGAAAAAAGTTTCTAGCAGGAAAGAAAAGCAGCAATGTTTCAGTAAATGTCTATGCATGTATCCTAAATGCAATCATAATTAATGAGGAAGCATATTGTACATAAACATCTGAAAGACAAAAATACGATCCATAAAACATACATCATCAATAACTATAAACCTAAATAATAATTGCACCACATTCATCATATTAAGAAGCAGGTAAAATACAGACTAAAACAGAGGACAATATGTTCCTGCTCACAGAGTAAAATGGCCCCTTGCCTGAAGCATGTACAGTGTTCCTCTGTTGCTCTCTTTTGGTGAATGTGCAGAACTGACACAAATTTCTCTGTGCAACAATTCCAGCCTTAAAAAAATATTTATTCAACTCTGATTCCAAAAGTGATCTTACAAATAACCTTTAGCTTCTGATTTTAATACTATTAAAATGCTGATTCTTTTTTTCATCATTATTACATCTAAGGAAAGGCTAATGATGTAAAAAGTTAGCTGCTCTTGTCCTTGTCCCTTTGCCAGGCTTATATACCACAGGCTACTTTACCAAAGTGGTTTAAATACTTTACAATACCTTATATCTACATGCACAAAAATATTAACCAAAAATATGTATGTTAAAAAGGAACAATGATTTTGGAAAAAGTATTATGATTAATTGGTTCAGTTTTTTCACACAGGAACAGCAGCTGTACTTTACTGCTCTGGAGGTTAAGGGAGGAGAAGTGAAGGCCAGCAAACAGTAAAACATTCCCTGAAAATTTCAGTGTAAATACAGTTGTTTGTGTGGAGTGGCAAAATAAACAGGATATGACAATTAAGCAAACTGATTTGTTCACTTCCTGCTTGTTGAGAAGCCCCATCCCAGTTCCTAGAGCAGAAACCTAGCACAGCATCATAACACAGCCCTTCCCACTTTCTGTACTCTCCTGCATCTCCAGTGGCCCTTCCTACCCTCACCACCCTCCTGGCTTAAATTCTTCCTCAGCCAACACCTTCTCACCAGTGGGATCTCTAGATCCTGTTTTCCTCAGCTGTTGTCCTGTTTTGTCTCCTCTTTGTTTGCCTGTTTGCTTGTACATATGTTGTGCTATAAAATTGTTTAATAGTAATCCCTGTCCTTTCCACCTGGGCTGCACAAGACTGCAGTAATAATGTTTATAAGCAATCTGTGTGGTAGTTAGAGAGAGCCCAGTAACCTTCAAGCTATTTCTCATTCGGGACAAATAATCTAAATTAGAGAGATTAATCCTTAGGGTACACATGGACTTAAGGTACTAAAGGAGGGCAAATACTTTGCTCCATTTATTTTTGTGAAAAAGTCTAATCAACAAAGGACAGTCTTCCTAATTTAAGCATCTGAAATAAAGCTTTCAAACGTATATGCATAAAAATAGATGAAAACATTCCTCATTAACATGGGAGAATACTTACTGGTTCTCCTGAATTTCAATGGCACAAAATGGAATGCTCAGCATCTTTAAATCCTCTTTCTTTTACTGAGATGTATTAACTCCAGTGACACATAATTTTAGCCACCACAGTTTGAAAACTTTGTCCTCCTTCTCTGAACAACAAATAAAGAAGCACAGATTTATCATCAGTATAAAAAGAGTGGCTACTCGAGGACTTAGAGATATTTAGAAAAATCTTATCTTTTAACATATTTCAAAAAGCTACTCATTCCACTTGATCCAGATGCTCCCACCTAATCTGTAAACCAAGGAAATCAAACACAGAAGTGAGAGAGTTAAATCAATGGGAGTTTCTGAACCTCTATAAACTTCCCTAAAAATCTGTGAGGAAGCCCATGTAGTTAAATTGCTGCATCCATACACAGAACAGAATAATAGCAGGACCTTTTGAAACTGTGGTGACCATGCCATTTAATTAGTATTCCCACTACAGCTGCTGCCCCAGGCATAACTAGTAGTTATGCCTAATGCAGATATCCTGATGAGTGAAATTTTAAACTAATTATTACGTATAAATAGTGAAGAGAGAGATTAATGGAGCCATACTTCAGTCAAATGATTCTGCCAAAGTCATGAATGGTAACATAAACTGAATAATTCATAAACAGCAACACACCTCTGGAGCAGAAATTGTAGTAGCTGTTTTAACTAACAGCCCAAATGTTTCTCTTTGGAACATACAACAGAATCAGAATAATAGTGCAATTCAGGGGACAGGATACCAGGTAAGTTATAATAATGGAATCTGATATCAAGAGGAGCAGAATGGTTGTAAAATCATCGAGGTTGGAAAAGACCTCTAGGATGAAGTCCAAGCCACTTCCACCACTAAACCATATTTCTAAGTGCCACATCTACATTTTTTTAATACTTCCAGGGATGATGATTCCACTACTTCCAGCCTGTCATAACACTGGACCACCCTTTCAGTGAAGCAATCTTTCCTAATATCCATTCTAAATGTCCCTTGAGGCTGTCTCCTCTCGTCACCTGGGAGAAGAGACTGACCTACTGCTCTCCCCAATTTCCTGTCCTTTCAGGTAATTGGAGAGAGCAGAACGTTCCCTCCTGAGCCACTTTTTCCCCAGGTTAAACACGCCCAAAAGAATGGATGTGAAGAGTTATGGGAGAGCCCTGAGAAATGATCTGCTACAGCCCTTCTCAGCTCCCCCATCCCACTCAACCCTGGCATCAGGCTCCTGCTGCTTCAGAGTACTCGGGACAAAAACCAAGGAGGAGATCCCTGGGCTCAGCACAAGGAAGAACCTCCTGGATGAGTGTTTGATATCCACACTCTCTCCTCATCTGTTTCCCCAGGCTGCCCTTGCAATTTGTTACACAGCCACAATTCTTTGTTTCTCCCCTGAGCACTGCTGGCCATCACCTGCACAGGGGTTGTGCAATCACTTCAAGCTAGGCAGAAGACAGTGCTGTTCTAAAGGAAAAGTGCATGAATTCCCACAATTTAACACAGAACAAATCTTTTTACCCTCAGATAGTGACTTGTCATTTGTGAGACAAACTCCAGCACAAGGAAGCACATTTTAAAACTGCTCTACAGTGTGTAAGGACTCATTTTCAAACACTTGACACAAGTCTAGGTCTAATGCTTGCTAACCTGGGCAGAGTCCCAGTGATGTCTGATCATCCTGCCCTGAGTTTGTGAAACCCCTTGCTCCACGGAACACCACCCACTGCTGTGTCTGTCTAGAAACCAGTCCCAACAAACTGCAAGGCAATTTTCTACCTCTGAAGCTTTATTAAGGATCACACAGATTATTTTGCCTTTTAATTTACAGTTTGCAGAATAAATGCAAGGTTAAACACCAAATCCCAATAACCCATAGTAAGTGGGGAAAAATATCCTGAAATAGTGAGCTTTAAAAATTCAATTAAAAATATAAATAAATAAATAGCCAATCAGTGTTTTTGCAATTATTCTAACTTTGATCTTTAAAATCTCCAGGTTGATTTATATCCTATTGCTACAGAAATCAAATCATTTTTATCGTTGATAAACACTCATGTTTACTAGTTAATTAAATCCTTTTTGGATTTTTCCACTCTTTCAATTTTAATGGAGCAAAAGTTTAAGCTTTTTATAGCAAAGTGGAGCAGCATTATATAATTCTTTTAGTTGATGTTCTTAATTGCAATTACTGGTTTAAACTAGAGAACTCCTTTGGGGGCAGCTCAAGAAGGGTTTTTCTTCCTTAAGTAGAGCAGTAATTAGAAAATACTTGGCTTTTCTATACCTCTGATAATCTACCTTTTTCAAGCAATTGCAAGTTTCCCATATCACTAAGATGATATGAACTAGGTTTGCATGTTAATCCTCAGATTATATGTGACACACTTAGTTCATACAAGTCACACATTAGTGACATTTCAGACTCCTGAATGACACTAATATTTTATGCTGCATTATAAAAGATATTAAAAATGCAATTTTCATGTGATGCCACACAACACAAAAAATATAAGAAAAGCAAACTGCTTTTAAAAGTAGAAAATTTAAGGAAAGCACCTTTGATTTCTATTTTTGTAGGTATGTCTGACAACATCTGATTGCACAAATCCTGCTGGCCCTCATGTTCCACCTGATAAAAATCACACAATATCATAATTTTAAAAAACAAACACAAACACTAAACCACTTACTTGACACTGATTTGTAGAAAACTACTTCTATCTTAAGAATTGCTTCTCAGCTAGGTAAGGCTAGGGTCATTCGCATTATTTGATTAAAGAGTGTTAACAGGAATTAAATCTTCCAGAAGAAAAATTTCCCAAAAACAATACTTACCAGTACAAAAAGGCCAGGGTAATTATTACTAATCTGCTCACTCACTTAGCCTTGGTAACAAGAAAATGTTGAGAAAAAAATCTCCCCCAACAATTTTGAAGAAAATACTTAAAATAATATTAATAACAACAGGTAAGGAAAATCATCATTGGTAGGGCTAAAGTAATTCTTTTACTGCCATTGCACCACAAAACCTTAGTCCTGATATTGAATTTTATAGGTGTACAGACACAAGCAAGGAGCGTTACTGGACCTCAATTACTAGATGGGACAGACTCACTAGTAGGTGTGCAATGAAGGGGAAGTTGCTTCTGAAAGACATGACATTTTATTTATAAAGAATAAAACACAGTAACACTACAAAGGAAAGTACAATTTATTGTTGATTGAATAACTGAAGTGTTACACTTCCTGCTGAGGCTCTGCAAGCTAAGCTGCAAGTCAGGTGGGGTACAAATTCCTAAATAACAAAACTGCTGATATGACAATGTGCATATTAGAGTTACTGGATGTTGTTAACATTGATACCAAAAAAAAAAAGATATACAATTGTCCTCCTAAAACTGTAAAACAAGTTATATGTCTGCCAACTCACAGAAGTGTGTATACCAACTTTATTTACTTCAATTGACTATAATAACCAGTAAAACTATTCTCACCATGTTGTTGCAGCCTGCACAGGAGAAAAAAATTACTGTGAAATAGATCTAATCACTGCAAAAGCTTGACGGAGAGCCAAGCTCTTCAAAATACATGTGTTTCGCAAGTAAGGGTAGACCAATTACTTCAGTGTTCTAATCCTAAGTAGGTTTTCTATTATCATTAATAATACCTGAATTGGTGTGCTTGAAAGAAGATATACAACAGGCAGAGGTGTTGCAGAGTGGACTAATTGCATACCATTTGGGCAACTGAAACGTTTTCTGTAAAAGAGTTGTATTCAAACACAGATAAGAACATATACTTGGGTAGTGGGAACACTGTTTCATATCTGATGATTATTCATATTTCTAGTAAAGCTTTCTCCTCAAAGACAGACTTGATAGCATTTGGAAGTTATAAAATATACAAAGCTTACTGATTTTTCCATTTGAGTGATCTGGGGGTGGAGGGAAGGAAGGGAGGAAAAACTGCAAAGAGTCACAGCTTAGGAAGAACAGTCTGAGTTAGCACCAAAATCCTCCACCACAGTGAACAGCCACCCTACTCTGACAGCCACAACAATGAGTATAAGAAGGCTCCAACAGCTTGGAAGATGGCAAGTAATGAACTACTGCACTCACCCTGCTTTTCAAAAAATCCCCTTGCTGTCTGTGTTCCCATTGCTCACCAGCTGTGACCAGGACTGTCATACTCAGTGACACATGCAGAGCAAAGCATTTGGCTTCTCAGTTGGCCAAAAGGCCTGACACAGCTGAAGGAAGGTAGGGATTCCTGTGTTTCAGAACAAAAGCACAGGCATGGTGACAGGAGAGGAACATCCACACTGAATCTACTGCAGACAGAAATAGAGAAAAGCACCAGCTCTGTGTCTGGTGTGCCACATAGTCAAGTTTAGTGAGTATAACCCAACCACACAGCTTTAGGTAGCCATTCTGATTAATCTGGCAAACCATTCCACAGACTGACTGAATTAAAGTTTGGGAAGATGCTGTCAGGTCCATTGTAGCAACACTTGTAGAAGTTATTTTAAGTTCCAGAGGAATTTATTTTTCACCATGCCAGTAAGATTCCTCAGTTGCTTCTGTCTGCATAATGTACTGAACACCAAAGCAGCCAACAGCGTGATTGACGTTAAACTGCCTCACAGCACACTTGTCTGCCTCTGTGCCATTTTGATGCTGCTGCTTTGTTCAGTCGCTGAATCAGAGTAAAAGAAATCAGATGGCTTGAATCCCACACAATTGTGGAAAAGCAGCTCACACCCACAAAGAGTACAAACCCAGATTCAGCAGAGCACCTGCAATCCCTAATAGGTCTGAATAGGAAAGAACAGGCAGGATGGAAGAAAGTCCAACTCTTCCAACATTTATGTATCTCTGAGATTGCAATTGCCAACAATTTACCAGCATGGTCCGTTTCAAAAACGTCTGGACTGCACAGTGCCCCCCAGTTCATTAGTTACCAGAGTCCAGATCTCTGCACAGGACAATTTGTACTACTTCTCATTGTCTATGTTTAGTTGTTTGACAAATTTAATGCCTTTGTAAAGGTTATTGTACATCAGTTATTTTACCAAACAAATACTAGAACTAATGAAACCTGGAGCTGTATGTGACCCACAAGTCCCTGGAAGAGCAAATAATGTCAGAGCTGTGAGGAAGCAACTTCAGTTTTGAGTGAGACCATTCGGCACTCAGCAGAGAGGTGCTTGCTTGGGGCGCAGGTGCATTCTCCTGGAAACACATATTGAGTTCGCATATTTGTCTATTCTTGTGCCAGATGAACCTTTGCTGAGTCCTCTTCTGTGTCACTCAGAGCTGTATTTCTCTTTGCAAAGTAAATTAATCCCATCCCTCTTGTGCAAGGGCAACCAGAGTGATACTCTGATACCTGGGTCAGATTTGTGCACTTCATACAAGTTTGAAATACAAGAATTAAATTACTTTTTTTTTTTTTATCTTGAAATTGAAAGCTTCTATTTAGAAAAGAAGGTCCTCTATGTTCTTCTGATACGCTTCCAAGAGAGACAGTGGATTGTGAGGAATTTTTTCAGGAAAAATTGACTGGGTATGATGATATGGGATAGTCAGTGACACTGTGCCACTTAGTTAAAAATTATACATAGCATTAAATGAAACCATCTGTTCTGCCATGACAGAATTATTTGCCATAACAGCAAATAATTTCCACAAAGGTGGGCACAAGGAAAACATTTAATATGAAACCTTCTCCAGGATAATGGTTTTTTCTCACCAGATCCCCTTACTTCTCATACCCTTTTTGGGCTCCAAGCTACCTCACGACTGCCACCCTCAGCCTTGACAGGCAGTGCTTTGCCGCGGGAGGCTGCCCGTGCTGACAAACATCACTCTGTGTGCTGGTGCTCAGCAGGGCTGCGTGACAGGAGCTGGGAGCAGAGCTGCTGCGAGGGCACAGCAGGAAGGGCAGGCAGGAGTCACCTCCCTGCGCTCCCCTACCCTTCATCGTGCTGCTGATAAGTCCTGACAGGGGTTGTGCAGAGGGGACCGACTGCTGTGCAGCCACCTGAGCCAGCGTGGCGTGCTGAGGCCACTCTGGGCACCCGTGTCAGACACCATTCCAGCCAGGCACGGTGCTAAAAGCAGGCTGACCCACGCAGCAAGTACTTGGGGCCATCCACAGTGGTCTTAACTGCATTATTTTATAGCATAAGCTATAGTGTCTGTGCTGAAAGGAGAGCATTACTCAGTTCAGTATTAACAGCTTTCCTTTCTGCAAAATTGTTGCCTTTTGTTTTAAAGAAGAAATGAGGATATGTTAAAAACATCAAGAATGCATCTGCCTTGATTCCCCACAAGCAGAGTCTTCTGTTCCATATACGTAAATGGTAAAATTACCTCCATTTCCTTAAGAGTCCTAAAGTGCTACAGGTATTTACACAGTAACAAAGACTCTTCTATGTTAACAAGAGATTTCAATAATGTAGGGAACTGCACAGAGGTGGCTGGCAGAGAACAAAGAACACAGATGCAGAATAACAACTAACACATGGGAATTTTACCACATACAGAAAAAATTACAAATGTTTTTAGCAAATGCTGGAGTGAAAGATTTTCCTGTAAGAAAGCCATTCAGCAGCAAATTATTTCCTCCTGAAAATGGATTCCCATCGCAACAGCTTCAAGATAACTGTTTTAACAATGCATGCAAAGCTAACTTGCAAATACTCATATTTGCTAACACTTAAATTAGATGCTATAACTGTCAATGCAATTGAGTCTTTTCACAGATCAGGTTGGAAAAGACCTCTGAGATGAAGTCCAACCTATAACCAAACACCACTGTGTCAACTAGACCATGGTACCAAGTGCCATGTCCAGCCTTTTCTTAAACACCTCCTGGGATGGTGTCTCCACCACCTCCCTGGGCAGTCCATTCCAGTGTCTAATCACATCTTTGAAGAAATTCCTCCTAATGTCCAACCTGAACCGCCTCTGGCACAGCTTGAGACTCTGTCCTCTTGTCCTGTCACCAGTTCCCTGGGAGACCAGCCTGACCCTACCTGGCTACACCCTCCTTTCAGGGAGCTGTAAGGAGAGATAAGGCCACTCCTGACCCCACACCCTCTCCAGGCTGAACACCCCCAGCCCCCTCAGCTGGACCCTTCAGCAGCTCCACTGGACACCCTGCGGCACCTCGGTGTCCTTCCTACACAGAGGGGCCCAGACCTGGGCACAGCACTCGAGGTACCCCACCAGTGCCAAGGCCTGGGGGACAATCACTGTCCTAGTCCTGCTGGCCTTGCTACTTCTCATATAAGCCAGGTTGCCATTGGCCTTCTTGGCCTGTGTTGGCTCATATTCAGCACCCCCAGGTCCTTTTCTGCCAGGCAGCTTTCCAGCCACTCTGCCCCAAGCCTGTGGCACTGCAGGGTTTGCTGTGAGCCAAGGGCAAGACTCAGCATTTGTCTTTGTTGAACCTCCTGCTCTTGGTCTCTGCTGATCAGTCCAGCCTGTCCAGATGTCTCTGGGCATATTTTTAATATTTTCACTTGATTATACAGGGAAAGTCATAAACCACAAACTTAGAGTTTTATATATGAAAATGCATTTGTTCTACAACTGCTAGACCAGATAGGAACCTTTCAGATGTAATTTTAAACACTGCATAATTTGTTTACTTTTCAATGCAGCGAATCAGCAGTTAGAGACCAATTTTTCTGTAATGAGTATAAGACATTCTTTCTAGACAGGACACTAACCCAAGGCCAAGGTCTACAAATAGGTGTCCTTATGATGTACTTGAAGTAATATTTCCTCCAACATCATTTAAGCAATGGGCACAAGAGTTAATCCCCGAAGCCTCAGCAGCTGCCAGTTCTGGCAGACAGATGGCACCCATGTCCCCCAGTTGGGAAGATTAAAGTATGTCCACGTATCCATGGATATGTTCCCTACAGCAATGTTCACATCTTCGCATGCAGGGGAGAAAGTGAAAGATGTACTGAAACACTTTCTCCTTGCCTTTTCCACCCTGGGTATGCCTAAAGAAGTGAAAACAGACAATGGGCCTCCATATGTCTCTACCAAACTGCAAAACTTGCCTAGTCAGTGGGGCATGCAGCACACCACCGGCATACCTTACCCCCCACAGGACAGTCTATTGTTGAAGGAGCCCACCAAATCATCAAAAGAGTCCTCAACCAACAACGCGGAGGTGCAGAAATTAATTCTCCCGTTGTGAGGCTCTGCAAAGCTCTCTTTACCATCAATTTCTAATCTCCTTCTCAGAGCCCCATATTCCAGCACTTTACCAATTCAACACAAGCCAAATTAAAAGAACAATTGCCATTGTTGGTCAAGGATCCAGAGAGTCGTCAAATTCAGGGACCCTTTTGACTCATCACCTGGAGGAGGGGATGTGCTTGTGTTTCCCCCCAGCAGGATTGAAATGGGTGCCAGAAAAGAATATAAAGCCCTACCTTGGACCACCAATGAGAACTCCTGATGGCACAGGAAAAAAGACAAGACAGTGACACTGAACCAAACAAAGATGAGACAAGTGCCGCCTGGAAGCGACGTTGGCACAAAGTGACAGACCATGTGAACATCTAATTTGCACCCCCTCCAGAAAGTTTAAACTTAAAACCCTTTTCAACCCTCACACCCCTCTAACCTCCCTTCAAAAGTTTCCCTACCCTATAATCCTTTATCTCTTCCTTACTCTATATCCACTCCTTTTTTTTTTTTTAAAGGGGGATCAAGAGTTAGAAATCGATGGAGAGCTAACATTTCCGATTTTATGTACTTTCCACGAGTGATTTGATCTCTCAGAAAGTGTTAATAATTTTGCCATGATTCTTAACAACTTTGTTTGAGACCCTTACAGAGACACCTACCCCAGCTTCCCAGTGACAAGTGCCATGGAACCTGGCACTTGTCACTGCCATCTGCTAGATGTCCCTAATCTGAGCAAGTATCTGAAACGCTGTTGTGGCTACAAGTGCTGTGGCTGCTAAAATAAACCTGATAGTGCTGTACAACTGGCTAGCCCTAGTGGTAATCACAGCCTCACTAGCCCCGAAAAGTCCACCACATCCAGCACTGCCAGAGAACTGGGGACTTGTTGGGACTTTGGGGACTTGGGGGAGGGCTGGCCTCCTTTTGGAAGATTTGTGGGTGTCTCTGGTTGTTTTGTTGTTTTCTCATTATTGAAAAAGTTGTCACAATCCTGAACCCTCACTGTTAAGATACATTTTTTCAAAATACCCTTTTCCCACTTGAAGAAAGTGGAAGAACAGTTCCCACCTTGGATAGCTTTAAGTAAGTGGTGAAAGCCTTATTTTAAAACAAATAAGGGGGAGATGTTGCAGGGGCTGAGTCCACATTACTCATATGTTGCTGCTAAATGGTCTCTCTCCACATCACTGTGCTGGAAAGTTCTCCTTTCCCTGGTGCTCCATTAGCCCAGGTTCTCTCTCCCCTCCCCTCCCCTCTCCCATTGGCCCCTGTTGTGTCACTCAACCCAGTCTCCATCCCCTGGCCTCAGACTATTGGATATTGATGCTGTGCCCACACCTCGAACCCTCAGTGTAAAACCGAGTGTGCAACTGTTTTCAGTTCTTTGCCTTTGGCTCCCTTCGAGTGTGTTTGTTCTCAGTCCATGGTGTGGACCCAATAAACGCCTCGGAATTCCAAGCAATGAATCCCTCCTGCCTCTTCATCTCCAGAACAAGTGAATACTTTGTTTGAGCGGCTGCCTGCGCCCACCTGCAGGGTTGGGCTGTGTGTTTGTGTGGGTGCTTGGGCTGCACCAGCAGAGCGACTCCACGAGGGATGCTTTGGGAAAAACGTGGCCTCGCTCCATCGACCACACAGCGCATTACCCCGGGGTCTCACTGTGCTACCAAAAACATCGTGGTGCTGCCCTCACCTCCATGCTGGATGAATTTGTTGTTCCCAAACCAAAGCCAGGATGGCGGGGCCAGGATGAGGGGTGGGCAGCCCTGCTGGTCAAAAGGATACAGGTGCTGCCACAGCAGGGCTTGCAGGAGCTCAAGGCTTCATTAATTAAGGCTTACTAGGACCACTGGTCTGATCCCAAAGCCAGTTGCTGCTGTTTTGTAGAGGAAAGGGGTAACTGCTTCCATCTGTGGCACTACCTGGAGTTGGGCTACAGGTGCAGCCCGTAATTCACCCGCAGAGCACACACGCTGGTTCTCAGGAGCTGCAACAAAGTGTAGCATGATGTTTATTGAAGGTATTGATTCACACATTATTAGGTACACATGACCACTTCAGGAAAGGTTATCAGAAATACAAATATATTAAATAATGTCAGATGTAAACCACTGTCTGGTCCACTTTTGTACATGCTAAATGTATTTTTTTTCTAGATCTGTCCATAGGTATGGTTAGTAGCCCTCTTTCTTTTGGCAGAGTATTCTGTACAGACTGACCCGGCCCAGCACTGGCATTTGAAAACAGAAATCATAGTGAAGTTTAAAAAAACTAAAAAGGAAAAGAAAGAAGACATGTGAACCTCCTATCCTAAAGCTCTGTTTGAGTCTGCAAACTAAGCTGGAAGTTGATCATATCCTTATGGCCAAACGTAGAATACAACGGAAGCCCCCTCCAAGAAGAGAAAATTTACAGCTTTTATTAGGTGTTACAGATAACCAGAGTATGCTTTAATAGCCACTGTATGGACCAAAAGAGATATACAATTAATGTGAACATACTATATTACTGAAACAGTATTACCACAAAAATTAAAAAGACTTTGCCAGACCAGAAGGCTGCTTTGATCTGGTAATCTCAAGAGGGTTTTTAATTGTTTACAAATATTCTTGTTATATATTCTGCAATTCTAGAGCTGAGGCACTACAGCACAGGCATCAAAAATCGCAACCAAATTCCCAATTTTTATATATCCTATGACTAAAACTTCTTAAAAAATCACTTCCATACAACTTCAGTCTCAAATCTCTTAAGTCTCTTAAACTTTTCTTAAATCGCTGGATATCAAAAAACACTAACATACTAGCTCCTGAGGATAATTAGCCCCCAAATTATTTTTAAAGTGTACCTGAAATACATTGATAATTTACAAACACATTTCAGGGTTAAATGATTGATAAGTACACAAGTCTTTGGTAAATAATAACTACTCTGTTCTTTACTCAGTTAAAAAACTTAATTATTTTTAAATCTAGATTAACTGATTTGTTTAATAATTATTTCTCTAATGAATAAGGCTCACATGGCACAATGCTGAGTGGGATGAATGGCTGTATGTGGCAAAACCTGAATGATGTTTTCAGGCTACAGATCCTGTTAATGCTAGGTTCCTAATCTGGCTTATTTTGGTTTTGTGCTGTTCAGCCAGTCCCAGGAATCTAGATCTGAATGAGAGCTTTCTGATGAATTAGATTTCCAACATTTAAAGGTGTCAGCAATCTAGAAAATACTGTCCATTGCAAAGATACATTCTACAGTAGGTACTGGATTGCATGCTAAAAACTACAACAAACCAATTAGTTTAAGTTTGAAATGATACATTACAGCTGCAGTATTTCCTAAAAATGTCTGTTTTACCACTTATGCAGAGTAACAGAAAAACTATGCACTATGCATGCGTGTGGAGCTGAGGATGACTGCTTGCTCCCAAAGGAAACCTAAAGGCACAGGATATAGGTAATGTGAATGAAAACCTGGAAACAAGCATTGGCTTCCATTTCATTACCAGAATCCAATTAGGAAGTGAATGCCTAAATTGATATTTTACTGTTTGTGTACTAGGTGCCTTCATTTTGGCTAAAAGATACTATATAATGTCCTTTAAGAAAAATAGCAGCATTAAATTGATCTTGTCATTTCAGAGGTGAAATAAAAATATGTCTGCTTTAGGTTTGGCTTACAGAGTTGGGGTTTATTTTAAATATGTCCAAGAACTGATCAGATTATTTTTGATAACTGTCACAGTTTTACTGTTCTATTAGAGTTTTTTAATTATCTGCTTTACTAAAGGATAAATTACATTTGAGACAATAAATAATATCGTTTACAATAAATAGTTTTCAAGTCAAAGTATTTTACTTACAAAATAATGTAATACTGTAATAGAATCTTCAAGAACAATTCCATTTTATATATTCTTCAGCAAAAATAATATTTCTAGTAGGAAGGAATTACTTATAAACCTAGCAAGATCTACACATTCACGTGTGTGTAAACAACTTAACAAGGTTTATTATGTTCCCAGAAAAGCTATGCTTTTACAGTAGGTTTTCAGCTAAATTTTGTTATAATATGATGGTAGGAAATATATAACAGTGCTTATGTTTAGCTCCATCACAGGTTAAAAAAAAAGAAATTGAGTGCTATTATTTACAACAGCAATTTTCTTTTTACTTCACAAGTGACTGTATCTGTGTGTGAACAAAATGTTAGGGCGAGGCATTCCAGATGAACTGCAGCTAAGTTTGGATGAGGATGGTTTCAGGATGAACAGTGAAGGTCTTGGCAATAAATACCTAGAAAGGATATGAAAAATACAGCAAAGTTTACAGACAAAGCAACATTCAAGAACAAAAGAATTCGTTGTTAACATGCCAGGCTATATAATTAGTGTGTGCAGGAAACTCAGTACACTAAATGCTATTTGTGAAACACAGAGGACAACTCAGAAAAGGAATCTAAACTCTGTTGTATGAGGATCAAACATCTTTCCAGTCCTTTATGTTTCAAGCCATTAAATAAATAAACTATGGAATCCTGTGTAAACAATAGAATCCTGTTTAATTTAAACTGGGCAAAAACTGCAAATGACATTAACCATCTTATAAAAAGTTGGATTGTAAAAAAAGGACTGATTAGAGACCAAAAAAGATTTTCAGTTTTGGTTTCCAGCTCTAATGCTGGAAGAATAGATTTGTTATCATTACTACTCCAGTAAAGGAAGAAATGATCCTACCACGTAGTGATTCACATCAGTGGCTATTTACCTTTTCAATTCAGGCAACTGTATAGCTTGTATTTCATCTAATAATACAAACAATAGTTTATCATATCCCTGATATTAATTAAATATTTTCATGCTAAGATGGATTAACACAACACATTGTATAAGTTATTGCTCAAAAATTGTTGTGCAAGCCTAGTGAATCATATTGATTAATGACAAACAAGTTAAAAGTCTGGTCAGACTGATCTCATGGATAGAAACAGTGGTCCTGTGTCAAGGGGAGACAATCTGTATAAGAAAGTGTTCATATATGCTTTGTTTAAGCTTGAGAAAAACTTTCTCACCAATACATTTTTTAAAGAGTTTGTGAAAAAATAAAGTCTGATTTGGAATGGGTTTGTGGTGAGTTTGACAGTTCATTATGTCACCAGACCGAGCCTTACCTAGATTAAAAAACTCTAATACTTCTCAGAGAATATACTATGTAATAAATAAGGTCATTTAGCAAGCTGTAAGGACCTAGTGGTAGATTCTTTTAATTTTTTTTTTTTTGTAACACAGGTTAATTAATGACTTTTACACAGTTTGATTTCAGCTAATTTTTTTAAGATACTTTGGTATAGTTTTTGAGCTATTTACTTAGTGGATTTACAGTTAAGAGGTAGAACTGAAAAGAAATTTGAGAAGTTATTAAAGAACTCTGTGGCAGTTTTGGGGGGTTTTTTGTCTCTCCCTGTACAAATAAATTTTCCCAGCTGAAGAGGTATTTATTTGTAAACTGTGAAAGCTTTAGTTTCAAACTTCTGCTTCCTAAACACAAACAAAATAAAAAATTGGTTTGTGCACAGAAACAAAGTTCTTCAAATTAGATTTTATAAAGTCTTCAAAAAATTGACTTCTCATACATGTATTATATTATACTCTGATATTTTCTTGCACTGCACAATTTTATGGAGTCAGGAAAGCTATTATTAGTAGTGGAGATTAATTAAAAACAGAATCCTAAGTGAAAAGTGAATTGGAATTGTGGTTCTCCCATTTCTAGAAATGCAGTTCATTACCCTTACAATTGTGGTCCATAACAGAGAAGAGCATTTATTTCCGTGTGTCCTTCACTTCACAAATTCAGAATTTCATGGTTACCTGGCATGTTGCTGTATCCATGTCTAGATGAAAAATTTACAGAGACTAATATAAAAACTGTAACTTTGATCAATCAGAGTTGTTCTGACACTCTATTACTGATATTTAGATATAGAAGGCTTAGATTCCTCTAGCCTACGAAATTTATGAATAACTTCCATTCAGCATCCAAAAAAATAAAGAAACTGGAGACGAGAAAGTTCTCCTGGACCATCCCTTTCATTGCATTCCAAATGCAAGCCTGGTAGCTGAGTACACTAGAGTAATCTGATCAGTTTGAACAGTTTGTGTTTGGTCATGTAAAATTTTCTGCAGTATTAACAGTAAAGGCAATGAAAACTTTGAGATTTTCTAGTCTTAGATAATCCAAATGACTTTACCATACTCCTGCTATAGCACAGCAGATATTAATATTGAATATGATTGGTTTGTGGCTAACATACTTTTGCTGTGATCAAACAAATTCAGTTTCAGGTTGGCTTCAAATTATGTTAGACTGTCTTAAGATCCACATGTCAATAACAATGGGTCCAGTGTATCAAATAACTAATCTGTGATATATCAAGTAAGCAATTAAGATAATATATCAAAAACTTGTTTTTCACATAATACTTAACTCACAAAGCCCTTCTATGTAACAATATATGTAAGATAGTTTATATAAACAAATAATTTGTAATTTTATATGCACAATAATTAAAATGCGATAAAATTTGGGTCCTAAGTAATTTAAAACTGACATTTAATTCTCCATCTATGACTACTTAATTACAAATTGTTGACTGCCACTGCTGGAGCATTCTTGGTAATCCCTACACTGATATTATAACCCCTATGGTATCCAGTTGGGGAGCTAAACCAGCCAATAGAGAATCAGGTAAGTGCCAAATAATTCTTTTACTATATGATGCTGTTTTGCAAGGTTTGAAAACATATTTATGCTCCATAAAATGGAATAATAAAACTTTTGATCTCTAGGTTTTGGAAATCAACTTTGCAAAACTGTGCAATACAGTGAATCAGATGGCACTTACCTGACCCTTGGCTGGAGCTGTGCCCCTATAGCATCCCACTGCGAGTGTGAAGCCACAAGTATCTGACATGTTAGGATACCTCTAGGAATGCAAATCTGGAAACAGTGACTTTGAGGGATCTGAGAAGGGGAAGAAAGGAGATTTTCAGTTCACTTTATGGAAAGCCTTTGCTGCAGCTAATTAGGCAGTAGGCAATCAGGAGTTTAATAAGTGTACTTTCACACAAGATGTGTATGTCAAGTTTTCTTTCAGTGCACTTTATGGCTGGGGTAGTGAGATTAGAATGGCTGAAAATGAGGATCAAGAGAAATGTTGGGGAGTTTGCTGGGGTTTTTCTTAAATACAGAGTGAACCAGGCTTAAAGAAAAGCTTAGTGGTAGCAACATGGACTGAAACCTGTTCCAGTACTATCCTTAATACGTATCATTTAGGAGGAAAATATTAAAATTTATACCTTGTATCATCCCAGTGGTAGCTCATCCCAGTTGGGGATCCTCTTGAATCTGATGAATGTTTATAAACCACCAGCAGGCAGTGTTTACAAAGCTGTACTATTCGTTGGCAGCACTGGAGCTGTTCAGGAGTCACTGCTTCTGAGCCTTTACTGAACATGGTTTCCCAAGAGCTCCTATTATGGAAAAAGAAACAAATTCATGTACTCTGTCACAAATTGCAGTCTAAGAGCTTTACTGCTTTACATCAGATTTAACAACAGTGGAACAAGAGAAAAAGTGTGTACAGGAAAGGCTTATACTATTTAACACAAATACCGGTAGATGCTGAGTCCAAAACACAAAATAAGAAGTTAATCTTTATATGGGAAATGTCCACTGCTGTTTTTCACTTGATTTGTTCCCTAAAGTGTTTACAGAGCCATTACTTAGGTTTAGCACATAAAGATTTACTGTCACAAACTGGTATATTTGTCTTACAACAGGAATAACACAAAACACTTATTCTTTTTAACAGGCTACCACCTGAATGAAATTATTGTACTAAATGAATTAATAAAAATAATAATTTTTTTTTCTAAATGTCCACACAGCATAGTAATACTTTCATTTTAAGTACATGATACTAAGAAACAAACATGAAATTAATTTACAGGAGATTAGATGTGCTCTGCTTCCTTATTCAAAAAATCATATGAGGAGAGTCTCTCAGTTTAGTCATTTCAATACTGCTTATTATTTCCTCAGGTCACAAAGGGGTTGGTTATCTACAATTAAGTACAACTTGCTAAGAAGATCTATAGGAAAATTCCTTTTGTTTTCTTAAGAAGCCATTTTTCTCTGGGAAACCACCAAGGCCTACCACACCAATATAAATGGGGTGTGTTTCAGCACAGAAAACAATAGTTCTTTGGATACACCTCAACATTCTTTGTGCAAAATTCCACCTATTTTAAAAGGCAACATGATGCTTATGAAGACTTTTTTTGGACAAAATTATTATCCAGTATCACAGATGGTTTGTAAGCTTGAGGTTTTTTGTTTGTGTATGAAAGAAGCACTTCACAGAGTGAGGAAAATTCGCTGCATCTGGCTTCAACAGAGCATCCAGGCTGATTTAGCCTTGCCCACAGAGAACAGCAGTACATTTCACAGTGCCAGTGTACAAAGTTCATCCTATAAAACAACATCATAGAACCAGCAAGCTCACTCCTGCCTAGTGAGATTTTTTTAAACTGGGCTGCATTTCACTGTGAGGGTGGTGAGACACTGGCACAGGCTGCCCAGAGAGGCTGTGGATGCCCTAGCCCTGACAGTGTTCAAAGCCAGATTGGATAAGGCTTTAAGCAGCCTGGTCTAGTGGAGGTTAACATTGTATGAGTCAATGATTCTATGATTAGGATGGAATTAAGACCATTAATGACTAAAAGATGAGCTTTATGTATAGCTAACTGATTTGTCCGCCTGGCTCTGGCTCCAACGTGTATATTATTGAACTTATTTATATGTCCAGATCTTTTCTTCCCTGTAGAAAACTTGCATTTGCTACCCAAACAAAAAATGCCTGCTGAACTCTGGGTGGACATTTCATATACTGCATATACTTAACTTTCTGCCAGTTTGGGAAACTGTGAATGTAATCAAGCACAGAAATTTGAGCTGTTTATTAGTAAATCACGGAAGTGACATTGCATCTGGGGCAGGAGACATCAGCTGCACTTCTGACTGAACTCTTCCCTTATGAGTCTGGAGTGCAAATAGATACAACAATGATTTCTGTTGATGGCAAGTCCACATTTGACACCGTGGCCTGGCCTTAAAATCATGCACCATCCAGTAAAAGAGTTGACTTAAGGCTGAAATATTTTGAATATTAGATTTTTTCCTCAGATTATTATATTTGTAAATACGCTACTAAATGTGCGACTCCATTTCTGAACAGGTGGGCCTTGATTGCTAGATTTAATTCTATATATCTTAAGATGCTTTTAAAACAAGTTCAAAGTATTATAGCATTCTTGTCAATGAAAATGAGCAACAAAGTATGCCAGTATTGATTGCAATTGTGAAGTTACAAAGAGATTAAGAAAAGAGAAAGTGGCTTACCCTGAATTACAGAAACAGTGCCATAGGCCTTGCCCATGGCTCCAAAGTAAGCGATTAAATACACGGTTAAAAAGACGGTAGAGGTGTAAATTTTCAATGTCTGGAGCTTTCCAGACATGCTGTAGGACTGCACGGACACTTGTCCTGACTATATCCAATACCTAGGAAAAAGCATTCCAAGTAAATCAAAGACATATTGGAAAACCAAATGCCAACCAATGGCTGATGCCCTGCACACATACAGACAGGTATAACCTATACATATGGCTGCACATCAGTACTTTCCTACACAGGTCTGTGGTTCACTTCTGCCCATTCACCAGCTAACTTTTATTAGTAACAATTTGCAAAGCCAAATCAAAGCATTTATTTTTATTACAGAAAATTTAATTTCTCCTTTTTCCATCTGTTCAATACTAGCTCATTTAAATGTCAGGAAGGGTAAAAAGAAATAAAATGGACACAATTAAATACTAGAAGCAACTTATTTAACCCAAATATTATATATATTCTTTTCCCACTCCCTTGTAAAATACCATCTATTTTATAAAGAACTAAAATGTCCTGGAAGACAACAAACTGCCTTTGATTTAATGTCTGTTTAAACTCAGTGTTACCCTGAATCAAACCATATTAGTGTACCTGGCAGGAGACAGTGTACTGAAACCACTAAGTAAGAAAATAATCAGCAAGTTATTTAAAATCGAAACATTTCTACACATGCCATGGATTTATTGCACACGGACTACAATTAAATGCAAAAGCTGCATTTAGTAGAGTGCTAGACAGCTGCACATCCAACTTAACAGAGTCCTGGATATACCTTTGCACATCCCACTGAACTGGGGCATGGAAGGAAGGTGGGATGGTCCTGCCTGCTTTTAAATACCTGGACATGCTCTATGCTCCCTTCATAATCACTGGAGAGAATCAGACTCCAGAGTGTCTTGGATTCTGCCTATTTAGATAGTACCAGTAAGTCTGGGAATATTTTGGTGACCAAAGCAGTATTCAGGCCCCATATTTCCACTCTGAACAGTGAAAAATCTGTCCTACAAAAAAGCCTATGGTGCGTGTAAACAAAAACAACAAAACAAGATATCAACAAAAAAACAGTTAAATCAATGCAATTTCTTTTAAAGAAAACACCCTCTCTGCCTCTTTTGCATAACAGCATCTTCCAAAAACCAATCAGACTCAAGTGGATGGTAAACAGATTGAGCTATTTGCTAATTTGGTGTAAGATTTTGTATATTAGAAAGTACAAGGCTTTCTCTGGAAACTTTCAGATATGTATAACAAACTGATTCACGTGGTGAATCATGGTTCTCAAAAGGTGAAAGAAATTTAGTAGAACAGTGAAGTATGGAAGAAAGGTGTGGAATTGCAATTTTTACGTCCTGCATAACAAACTGTTGTTTATAAATAGTCTGACAATGACAGAAACAAAGCTTAAATAAACAAAATGCTTGCAATAGCACAAGGAAGCTGTGTGGTATGCCTAATGGGCAGAAAATCTATAGATACCTAATAATGAGAGCCTTGAGGAAATATGTTTTTTCCATGTTATTTAAACTCTTTTTGAAGACCTGAGATTAGTCTGCATGCACAGGTCTTGCAGTAATTCCTGCACATAATAACCCAAAGTAAATACAATACTGTCCTCTCTGTCGGGAATCTTTATGAATGCAGAATGTAACACACTAAAACCCACACCCATGGCCTCCTCCTACCAAAGAGGGAGATAAAAAGAGTAAGATAATAAAACCTAAGTGTGCTGATCTTTTTTAGTGACAGCAGGAACTAAACCCAGGTTTTGGACTGTCCCATGCCTGTAGAACAGGCCCAGACTTCCAGACCCTTCCTTAGCAGCATTAGCCTTTTGTCTCCATGCTTCTCAAGCACTTTTCCCTGTATCTCACCTGTCCAAGGCTTTCCCACACACAGGGCCAATCTGTGGTCAAACACACATTTGAAACAACTCAGTCCCTAAAGAACATAAGGATCAGCCCTACATTTCTTTGCAATGTTACACTGACTAATAGTATCTCCCAGTGTGAAAAAGAACAATTCCAGCCTGTATAGATTCTCTCCCTGTCCAAAAGACATAAGCTAAGGACAACGATGCCAGTGTAGAGATTTTTCTTTTTCTGTAGTTCCTGGAGTTGAAGAAAACTAAGAACTGAACATCTTGCAGCAAGTCACAGGCCGCCAGGTACACTAGAAAAAAATATCTTTCTTGTTGTTTTTACTGGGCTGATATTACCAATATGCCAGAGCAGGAAATGTGCCAGTTAATTGTCCTTAATTTGAAAACATGACCAAAAAAATCATCTGTTTAAGAAAAGAGAGAAGGCATTGCACAAGGGCTGGAACTTCATGAAACCTATATCTTCATTTTTCTAAGTTAATTTCCCTAGCTTGCCTTCATCTGTTTAATTTACATCATTTACTTTAAGAAAATAAATTATCTAGGTATAAGAGAGCAAGATATTATGAAAGGGCATATTCAAAACCCTCTGGTAACCATCAAAATACTTTAAAAGAATTTACATAAAGCGATGCAATGTGAAGCAGTCATAAGTCCTCCCATACAAAAAACTCTTCTTATTGAAAGTCCTAGAGGTCAAATTTCTTTTTAACGTGAATTGATTTAACTGGTTTACTCTCAACTTACTTCTGAATGTCTCCTGTACCAATGTAGTAATGCCAGAATATTACACACTAAGAGTATAAGTGTAAGTTTAATTTTTCTATATCATGCTGAATAATTGTTAAGCAAATACAGCTGTCAGGGATGAACAATGTGAAATCTAGTACATTGCCCAGGTATTTTCTTCTTGTGTGTTAGAATTTTCCAGTAAGTAAGAGTGAAGGGGACTGAGATTCTTTGTATTTCACAAAGTTGCAAAAGGTACCTTTGAGACAGATTCCTTACTTGCATAAATATTCTCCACCTTGCTCATTTCTCCTTCACCCACCTCATTGGAATATAAAACATACTTCTTTCAAATCAGCAAAAGACATTTGGCAGTCCTCAGCTGCAATGTCATTGTCAAAGTTAATCCATTTTTATAAACTACCCTTCTAAGAATAACTATCTGATTGCTTGAAGGGATTGAGGTTAACAGCAGTTTAAAAAAAGGCAAATAATTTCCAGTGCAAGCAAAGATAAAGGGCTCACTAGTGCTTCAGGAATTATAAGTCTCCTAAAGTTGTAAAAGATGTTCTCACAAGAAGAGCAAAAAGTCCACATTTCTGATTGTGCAGTTTTTGTGAGTAACAACCTGGCACATCAATCCCCATCCTCCTGACTTTGTACATGTGCCCTTGGTTTAACATGACTGCCAGTCAAATTAAGGGCAGAGCCACCCTCTATTGGAGGCTTTCTGAAATAATGCCTAAAGGAGAAAATTCTTTGCTTGGTAGGTCCATTTTATATTCAACATGATCTATTCTAATACTGTGGGTCAAATACTTGAACAGCCAAGTGCAGTATCACTACCTCTAATAGGGTTTTAATATGCCTGGTCTGAATCTGCTGGCTGGTGTAGCCTTTATCAATCAAACTGCTAGCTAGAATGTTAGCTAGAACTTGGGTATTTAAGTGCTATTCATTTATTTGTTTGCTTTTCTTTCAGCAGACTAATTTTTTTGATAAATTGATTTTTAAATTATAATCCAGAACAACAACGCTTCTCCAAATATGGAGCAACACCATTTCCTACAATAGAATTGGTGCATATCTGTTAGTATAAATTGCCTGTATTTTGGCATCTTGAGTCACTCCCAACTACTACTAAACACCAGTAGAAACACTGCTATGCATCTACTTCAGATGAACTTCTGAAAATCAAATATGTCACTTACTTTTCGTTGCTTTGCAGAATCCAGTTTTACCAACCAAAAGGATGACACTTTTGTTTTATGATACTTCCAATTATCCATAATCTGTGGTCATTGTAAAACACAAGAAAAGAAATACACATGAAAACAACTGAAAACTGATCTTTCATTCATAAGCACTCCTATCCCTTAAAACTGTGAGCATCTTAAAGACCTCCATGAGAAGTTTTCTCTAAAAGAAGCAGCAAAATACTTGCAAATTTATGTGGGGCAACATTTTCAAAGATCTGTGTGATGCTTCAGTTCAATCCTACCCTCTTTTCTACCTGATTCTGACAATCATACACTACAAAGCAGTTAGAAAGTTGTCATGACCGACTCAGCTCAGATTTCTTGAGAGTAGTAAGTTCAGTAATGCATAACTGCTGATCTATTTAAATAGTGAGGGGGTTTGCTGCATATGGGACATTAGACATACCTGGAAATCATCCTTTCTATAAATAATCATACATGAACTGCAACACTCTAAAAAAATCTAGGTGCTACCAAAATAGCTCAAGCTGCAAACCCACATTTTTATTCTTATTCTGCTATTTTATCTTTCTACTCTACTTTAGACTTTCAACAAGTTCTGTCTCACTGGCAACCAATATGCCAGTACTCGTTTTCCACCGTGATGAGTTATTTGCCATCAGGAGGTGGTTATGGCCGGGGGAATTTTAAGAGCTGTGCCACAGGCTGGCGCTGTGTAGGAGGCACCGCCAGATGGAGCAGTGGCTCCCCGCTCGCCCAGAGCTGCGCGCTCGCACGTCAGGGACGGCACCGAATGAGCCCTTTCAGTTCTGCTGCTAACAAACCCAACCTGCTGGGTAGGAATTCTGTCTTCCACCATCACCAGAACAACCATCATTACAGGAGAATTCCCTTCCACTCCAATGTAGCTGCAGAGATTACTAGAGACATAATCAATGTTGTGGAAGCTCACAGAGCTCAGGACATTTCTGGCCAGATAATAAATCAGATTAATTTTAACACATCAGGGACTGTGCTCACTACATCAGAACACAGGTGTTAATTTGAATCCTTTCATTTTCCTTCTAAACTGGGAACTTCTATCTTCATTTTTTTCTTTTTCATCCTGTTAGCTTCTTTGCATTAAATATTTACAAGGCATTCAGACAGCATGCAATTTCTGTTTATATATATTAATATCAAGTATTGGGGTTTAATTTACCTTTAGTTGGCATTGTTTCATATGTCTTTGGTACCAAACTAGAAGGCTCAGGACAACACTGGATGTGAGAAAGGCTAATTTGGTAGACTACAAGAGCCAAAAAGCATGTGACTGATGTTCTTTATGACCCTCAAACCTCCATTCTGCCTGCAGCATACCCTTCTGAGTTCTCTATATGCCTGCCTGCTTGAGAGCAAGTTAAACAGGTCAGGATCTGTTTTAACAATATCAGATGAAATATGAATTGTAACATTCTTCTTGGCTTACTTAAAAGTTTGAACTTTCCCTACAATGAAAAACTGAATTTTCCTAACCCTCCTGATTATTTCTCATATATTTTATAAGGACATAGGAATGTTTTCAGTGCTGCTCTTTTAAGGACAGAAAGCATGCAAAGCTCCATGCTTTCAAATTCTTTTGAGTTATCCTGAGTCCTGGAAGTTTTAGGGCCACAGGATCTAATGAATCATAGATTGAACTTTTTACTTTCCTTCATTTCAGTAGCCTAAACAGTGTCTAGTCTGTTCTTCTTTCTTATTAATAGATACTTACATCTTCTATAATTAAGTCAGATTCTTCGTTTGTTTTTCCTGGGAACCTGACTCTCAAGTCATTGATAAGGAGAAGAGTTTCTTTTGTCAAAGCAACTTCTTGCTCTTTTGTTTTCTGTTGCAGCAAAGACTCACTCTGAAAGCCAACACAAAGCAGAGGAAAACATTTCAAGCGTGCCATTAAATCACATTACAAAGATGTTTGCTTGACAAAAAAAATTCTAAATAGAGTGACATAAAATATATTATCGAAGTGCATAGACACATTATCTAATACAGAAATAATATATATCACATACATTAATGCATCACCATTACTTAGAGTTGTCAAGAAATCCAAGAAAAACATTTAATGTAAGTTTGTTCAAAACAGAATAAACAAACATATATTCCATATTTATGGTGCCCACAATTGAAATTGAGATAACAGATTTTGAATTTAAATTTAACAGCTGCTCACTTCTACAATTTAATATAAACTGACAATATATCACGGGCCCAAGATTTCAGGAAGCATTAAAAAGGACACTTTCCTCCCACTTTAGTCAGTAAGGGGTCTGACAGTGTCTCCAGCTGCCCAGAGTTCTGTTTAAAATATCAGTGCTTTTTACAGCAACACTGATCTGAACCCCTGCAGTGTCTGCAGAAGACCATCTCTGGGGGATTTGGGGGTCTTCTTTAAAACACAATACACTAGGTTAGAAGTGTTTCTCATACTCTTTCTTTACTTTCACATACTTTTGCATTTGCACATTTGCAAGACCAAGACAGTTTAATTTAATGTTTTTCAAGAGTGAAATTCAAAATTTTTAGTCACTTCTAATCTTTGCATCCTGTAACAACTACAATACTTAAAGATATTTTTATTTAAGTGACTGATATTTCCAAGCACAAAAAATACTTTTGTATTTGATACATGTTCATGTGGCTGAAATAATAAGATAGCAAATATTTTCAAATCTACTTTTATTTATAACTTGTTTAAGTCTGGAATTCCCAACAATAAATTATTTATTTTAAATTTTGCTTCCCTACCTTTAGAACATTTGGATCTCAGCAGACTCCAAAAATGGCAATGCAGTGCTCTTTTCTTGCCCAAAGGATAGACAAACTAACACTTTATCATGCACAAATGATTTCTGCTTAGTAAGTCACAGTTTATCAATTTTAATGTTATTCTAGCAGTAATATATATTATATTATTCTTAGTTGCAAAAATAATTATGAACAGAGTTCCACTCAGAATACAGTGCTAAATTATGAGTAGTTCTTATCCATTCTGTAAGTAATTTTATTCACATCATTTTTAGGAAGCATGACCTAAGCTCTATCACCCAATGTAATTGTTCTGCACATCAAGATCATTTCTGTGGTGGAGCTTTCTCAATGAAAAAGAGAGCATGCTTTCTTACTAATGTTAATTTAAGTGAGTAGCCCATTTTCAATGTCAGATGGTAAGAGACTGCTTTTAATCTTTCAGTAATTTGTATTTGATATAAAGTTAATGTGAATAGAAAAATCTATATTAGCACTGTCTCATTAAACTCTCAGAGTACATCGTGATGATAAAAGGGTACTTTTTAAACTTGAGATAGCTAATGTGATAAAAAATACCTTTAACATGTTGTTGTGAAGACACAATCTTAATGTCTTTCCAATTCTATTAGCTGACTTTTAAAGATGGAAAACCATGTTAAGGAGTATTTCACAAGATGTCAGCACACAATTTTAAAAGGATCCTTTTTCATCATTTAGACAAAGCCTCACAGGCAAAACAGACAATGAGTGTTCTACCGGATAAAAATGATGATTAGAGATAGTAAATACTAAGAAGCAAGTTAATTAGCATTACAAAAGGATTTCTCACAATCAAAGCTCACCACGATACAGAGAGGCAGCAAATATGGGTTAAAAGTGCCAATTTGTTTTGCCCCATCTCTGCACAAATTATTTGGGTGATGAAATATATAGGTCAGGCATCAAAGCACGAATGGAAACGCTCTGGCACCAGCAGGAAATGCAATGAAGCTGGGGATTGATCCCTGCAAACACTGCCTAGGGATAAGTGAATATGAGGTCCATCATGCCAACACAAAAAAAGAAATGCCTGAGCTGTGAAGGAGATACCAAAGAGGATGACAATCTGCTAACAAAATGAAAAAATATACATGGTCCAGAAGTACATTGTGAAAGTACTAATCACTAATCACACAAATTCTAAACAATTAAAAGGGTTTAATCTGATCTATTAAGTATTTGGGCTAGGTGTTTGTCTGTCTCAAGGAGAGGAATCAAATAAAAGACACTTTATCTTCTTTTTTAAAAAAAGAAAATGGCTTTTGAGTCAGTTATTGCAGTGGGAAATTCTGAAGATCACAAGCACTGTATAAATTTTCAATTGATCACTTTGGAAGTAGAGCTCTACTGCAGTAGTATTGCAAATGCAAAATAGGTCCAATAGGTTGAAAATAATTCTCACCTTCTTCTACTAAAATTGACAGCCATAATAAAGACTTACTAATGTTTTATTCCAGCACAATGTCTTCACCCTTGGCCTATACACTGGGTTTGAAATCTGGATGTATTTTTGTTACTGTGAAGATTTTGAAGCTAGGTACAGCCTTATTTCAGAACCAGCAGCCTCCAAACAAATCACAGAAAATTTTTAAGAGAGGTAATGATCCTTCCAATCTTCAAAAGCCTATTTAGGAGTGAAGGTTTCCCATTCACAAAATCTCTTTAACATTTCCATTTGCACAAAATGAAACATCTGTATTGCTGCACTAGGAACACTGAGACATCACAGCTGGCACTCACTCCATGTCACACAGAGGTCTAGAGATCTTACGTGCTCGAGTGTCTGTCAAAATAATCTTGACTATGATGTCTCAAGTGTTCTGATGTTGCAAATATTATTAATGTATTTACTGAGTTTTAGAGAAGAATGGAACACATTTTGAATGCAACTGCTGTGTTAACTCACCCCTGAAGAGTTCATCATTCCCACGGTGGCTGTCTGAGGGAACCTGGCTGAAGATGGGCTACGGCTTAGAGAGTGAGACCTGTTCACTGGGGATGGTCTGTGCGTTTGGAGAGGCGCTTTGGCTGAGACGGGGCGCTGCTCAGCTCCCTGGGACTGCATAGAGAGAACTGATATGGAACGAGGGCAGCTCACAGAACGCCTTATGGGACCCGTGGATGATGTGGGGGACGAATATGATGGAGACTTTACATTTTTATTTGAAGGTTTGCAGTTCATTCTACCTGCATAAAAAATAATGAATGATGTTATTATTTATTATTTGCTTAATGCCCATTTTTCATCTTTGTAACTAACAACATATATGGTCAATGTGTGCACATATATTGTACTACAGTGTTGACTAACAACTATATTTATAGAAGTCAGTCACATCAGATCCCCTAATAATGCAGAATTTACATACTTATAGGAACATTTATTTCTTCCTTATATTCAGTTTTAATCAGGCAGACTCCAATCCACTATAAGACACATAAGATTTATGAAAGAAGGCATGTGTTCTTTATGTCAAAAAGTATGTGACTTCGGTGTGTGATTTCCTGACTATAAGGATATGGAAATAGGAGAGAAAATTTGCTCAATGGATCTCATCTCTACTTTGCTATGGCATAGGTACATCATTTTTTAATTCCATTTTCAGATAAATAAATGGAAAATAAAAATAAAAAATAAAATTTTAGAAGCAGCACTATACATATGCAACTATATTACAAAATTCTTTGACAATACACCACTAAAACAAAAAATTATATATCTATTAACTTAGATAACATTTTAAAGAAACTGAAACAAGCAAACCAGTGCTTAACCATGAGATACAAAGGTTGATAGATTCTAAAAGACTGAAGAATTTCATATAATTCATCATCAGAGCCAAACTTCCTTGGAAAAGAGACAAGCATTTAACTAACCTGATCGTTCCAAAGATTTGTATTTATTTTCTTCAAGATCATATGAAACTTTTTTCTCTTTTTTTTCATTTTGATCTTCCTTTTCAGTTTCTTCTCCCGATTCTGACACACTGCTACCACTATCACAGCTACTGTCACTGCTGTAGTTCTTGTGTTTCCTTAGGGAATGTGTACTTTCTGGCATTGAACACAAGGGCTAAAGAAAAAAAAAAAAGAAAAGAAAAAACACCCAAGAAATTGAATTGAATCCCAAAGAAACAGCTATCACACTAAATCCCTGATTCAGGCAGGTTCAGGCAGGATTTGCACAGCTATAAATCCTCCCAAATTAATTGGAAGTTTGTCCTAAATTTTAGAATAATTGCATAAATATTTCATTACATTCACTCCACAGTAATTCTAATCTTTGTCACATGAAGAGCAGCATAATATAGTTGGGGCAGGGGAATTATTTTAAGTATTAAATACTCTACCAAACATATTGAATTGTGGTTTGAAATCATAAATCAATTGATAGAAAATACAATTTACAATCAGTTCAGGTTCCTCACTGATATTTGCAATAACTGAAGTTACAGCTTAACAATGATCAACATGAAGTAGAAAAATAAGTTGGGGAACTTTGGCTGTTTTACTTCTGAAAAGAAAGTGATTAATCCACATCCTGCAGAGAGCAGAAACCAAAGAATACAACAAGCTTTGCTGGAGGTTCTTGGTGCCTCTTATGCACATGGGATTCAGTGTCATTAGCTAATTAATCCTGTGCTATTACCAAGAATACTGCAAGACAAAAACCAAAAAGAAGACAGAGAATCTGATCCAAGAGCAGAAACTACAAAAGAAAATTTTTCATCTTCCATCTACCATCAGTTAGACACAAAAAATTCTGTATCTTCCATTACATCTGCTCTCTTAAGTAGGCTTATGTGGTCACCTTTTTTTCCTACACACTTCCTTTCCAGTAACTCTCAGCTACAAGAAGCTGTGCTGATGGCCTCATCTACCGAATGGATTACAATTAAAGCTCAGATTTATTAAAATAATTAATGTCATAATTTCTGAACATACTTTGAGTCAAAGTGAAACAGAAGAACTCTTAGGAAGAATGTAAATTTTCCTAATGTCTTAGCATAATGTAATGCACCTAGATTTATTATGAGGGTAATAGGAAAAAGTCCCAAAACCTCCTGTTGCTGCAAGATATACTTTGTAACTAAATGGATGCTACCTAAACTTCTATTCCAGACAAGGAAGGAAAGGGATTTCTGCCACTAACTAAAAGTATGTTTATGCCATCCCAAGCTGTTAGGCCAGATAAGGAGAAGTTAGAGAAGGATGTTGTATTGAGGAGAGCCTTGACAATTGTTGTTACACCAAGAATATGTTGATATGTATCTGTCTGCCAAAGGGATAAAATAATGTGCCTCAATGCATAACACTTTCTTAAAAATAGCTCTCCTAATTATGTGCATGATGAAAACATCTTGATCAGACATTCCTGAGGAGTTACACATGGTACAACAAACATTTTCAACACAATTCACAGAGGCTTTAAGGTAGATCTTATCCCACATATGACATGCATGTTCCTCAAACATTCTACAGTAAACCATATCAATTAACAAAGAAGAATAAGAAGAAAGATCAAAGACATTACAACAAGCAATAATGACAACTAATAGCTGGATCTGGGTATAAACTGACCTCTTAAAATAAGAGATATCTGACTGCCTAACACATCTAATCACCTTGATTTTACCCTTATGCTAGCCCAGTTTTTCTGTGATTAAACTCATCTGATCTTCTACCAAAAGAATCAAAATGAAAATGAATTTCTCATTTTCTCTACCATATCTGTTATTTTAGTTCCTTAGTTCATTGTCCTGCACACACGGGTAACCCTGACAGTGTGTAGGTGTCAGGAGCCCTCTAGAGGCTACAAATAAACCGGACATTTCCCGAATGCATTTCTCCATCTACACAAAACTCAGAGATATTTTAAGTGCAGGAAAAAAACTGCCTTCACTCTGTGAAATTCATGATTTCTTTTTTCCTACACTGACTTCCTATAAAAATAATGCTGAAATTCCAAGCAAATATGGAATAATTGTTACATGCAAAGCTTGTGTTTATTTATCCATACATAGCCCTCAACCTCTCCTATGTACAAATATGTATGTGGAAATGTAGATGTTTATATATGTTTCTGTGTATGGAGGAGGATGAGGAGGAAAATACTTCTCTCTACGAACTATTCCATTTGTTTTGTTACTTTTCTGAGTCCTGACTGTTGGGTTTTTCTCAAGGAAGAGTGCAACCCAAGACAGTGCATCTGACCTAAGAGCACCTTCTGTCAGCAGGGCAAACACTGAATTCAAGGGGGAACAAACTCCATGACCTCCTCACAGAAGCTTTCATGTTGCATTACATGACATGAAAAGTACAGTCCTGTGGTTGTTTTGTTGTTTTTTATTTCTATTAGATCCTGTATATTTTACTCTTTTAACATGCAAGCAGTTCTTTTTTGTAAGCTTTTATGGTTACAAGATGAAGTTTGTAGCTGGATAATTCTCTTACCTGACAGATTAACAGGCAATAGTACTTTCTGCTGCCTGCCTCACTCACTAGATTTCTATACAGATATATCGTTAGACATTATGTATCTCATAGCAGCTCTTCACAAAGAGGTGGCCAATTAAATGCATATGACTGGCCATATGGACCTTAACCCTTACAGGAAAGAGGTGATGCTCTTTTCAAAAAAGATACAAGGACCATCTGCATGGACATGTGCATTTCAAAGGGAGCACACAGGACATTATGCAACCAGGGAAATCTCTGTCACATGGCTTCACTGAAGGCAAGGTTTAAATGATTGAGAAATGTTTCAGGACCATAAAAAGATGCAGGAATAGGAACCTTGAATAGGATGAAATGTGCATAGTACAAGGAAAAGAAACAGGATAAGCTAGTTTCATTGTTTTCTGTTTTGACTTCATCAATTTTAGGGGGAAAAAAAAGGAAATTTTGGTCATAAGCAGTTTTTTCTTTCTGCTGTAAGTGCAGACAATATTGTACCAGTAAAGCAGCTATAAGCTACACAATCCATTTGCCTGGTATAAAAGAAGACAATGGCATATAGTCTTACTCATAAGTTAATCAAAATTAATCTTAAAATTAATTGAGAGAGGTTTATTAATTTGGGTTTAGTATCCTATTTAATTAAATGTTACAGCCTCCAGCCTGGAAATGTCTTGTGAGGAGGAGTGTAGAGGTATAATAGAACAAGACAGTGTGCATACAAACAACCAGATAAATGCTCTCCAAGGGTTGCTGGGAAAAGACAGGCTTCTGGAAAAAGGTAAAATTCTGACTGAGATGTTAAATTTGAATTAACTGAGCCCATGGTAAAGAACTGAAAACAAAACTTCAAGGAAAAGGACTGAATGTACTGCTGGGGTAAACTGGTTTGGGTTTTTTTCTTGTTTAAATGAATCCTCTGCTGTTAAAGCACGAGTTCACAAAATCCCCATATTTGTAATGAGGTCCCTGCAAATCTATCTTAATACCAGATTGGGCATGCAGATCCTCTTTCCAGAATGCATGCCTATAATAAGATGTAACTCTTTGGATTCTTGCACATATCTAAAAGTACCTCTTCAAGCTCAGAGCAATTGTCAGCATTCATTTTGTACAGAATTCTACAGATTTGTACACCGTGTCATCAGAAACATAAAATGATGTAAAAAAAAATTTACATGCATCCATAAACAAGTCCATCAGAGCTCAGAACAGAGGCTCTTCTAGGCAGACTTGACCTAAAATGTTTACAGGATATAAAAAACATACTTATTCTAGCCAAGCCCAAACCATTTATCTTTACTGGCTTAGAGATATGCAGTTTATTTTAAGCAAAGACTCACATGAACTATGCACACAAGCAGAAAGCATTAAGCTAAAAATAATATACATTCACATTAAAAGCAGATTTGGATACAAAATGGGTTCCAAGATATACTGTACAACCCTCTTAGCAAGGGAGCAAGCTGCAGATATATCAAAATTATAATTAATTCTTTGACCTTCCGTAGTTCCTTTTATCCCATAATCTCAAGAATCCTAATTTTGGCACTAATCAATTAAAGATGAAAGCATTCTTTTGAGATCCACTATTGATATAAAAATCCTTTCTGAAATCAATCTCTCATACAACAGTTGTTACCATGCATGGCAATTCCTCAAGATGGTTTAGAGACAGAAGGAAGGATCTCCTATCCTTTTAAAATTTTAATGGGATTTAGTTGGACAAATGGTACTGATACCTCTATTCATCCTTAAAAAAAAAAAAAAATTTAATGGCAGTCTGAGACAGAAATCTTCCAGCAGGATCAGCTAACTCAGTTTCCCACTTAAAATTCTCAGAATACCTATCTATAGAGTGAAATAAAAAGTTGGTATCGAAAAGTCAAATACCTTAGGTCCTCGCTGCCTGGTGCATTTTCCCATTAGCTTTTCATCATCTATTTCACACTGCTCCAGAAGATCCAAAATATCCTCCTCCTAGAAATAAGAATTTCATTACTATTAATTCAAAGCAGACCATACCTTGTTCTTCAAATCTCAAGCAGAAAGTGGTAGAAATTTGAAATTATTCTGATTACTAATTCCTGAAATAAGTCTATGAATTCCTCCACAGGAGGAAATAGAATATTGCTTCTCATGCATGCATCTCTCCTTGCAAGCAACATGAAATTGAGGGTTAAAATCAAGTCTTAATATTTATTGAAAATAAAAGTCTGAGGAAAGGATTGAACAAAGATTCCTGTAAAACTGCTGGATGACACCAACTACAAAGATGCAAAATTATTTCTTAGATTTCAAATTACATCAGGTTATTAGCTGGTTATTAATATAGGTGTTTTCGTACTGTCTCTGACTAAATAAGTAGGCAATCAGGCAGTTTTTGGATGCCTTAAATCCTTAAATTAGTGGAGCTGGTTTTAGGATATCTCATGTTCCAGTCCATACAAGTGGATGAATAGGCTGGGAACTTTACTGGAGGAAGAAGGAGGCAATTACCAGCTCAAAAGCAGTTTCTGCCAACCTCTGGTTTGGCCAGGGGTAAGGCTGAGGATCAGGGATATGGTAAAGTAGCTTAAAGCCATCTAGCCTGTCTCCACCCTGGGTCCACTGCAGTTCATCCAGATTCAAGGATCTGGCCCACAAGCTGCACAAAGAATAATAATAATAAGATCACGGAACATTATTAAATGCTCTTTATTAGCCATCATACACGATTATAGTGAAACTAATCCATGAGGTCATGAATTCAAAGACAAGTAACTTCTAAAGCCAGCATTTGGTGTACTTCAGTACCTTCATTCTTTTTAAGGGGTTATTCATTTCCCGCTGAAGTGAGGCTGCTCTTCCAGCAAGAAAGGTCTGGAAAGCAGTGGCTAACAAACTCTCATACTTTTCAAGTAATGTCTTATCATCAGGAGGGTAAATTCGCCTGAAATAGGAAAAAAAGAGGAGTTTGAGATGGAAGCTGAGCTATTCATCGCACACCAATATGTCACTAATACTCATTCTCTTCTTTAACGCATACACATCCCATCTATAATAATTATATAATATATCATAAAACATATACTCTGAACATTGTTTTCTAAATCTACTTTTAATTCAGTGAACACATTCATGTTTAAAGCAGCAATTAGCCAATCAAAGGAAATACCATGTAGGTCATTCCAGAGCTATACCAAAACCCAGTTTTGCAGCGCTCAGAAATTTCAGTGGGCGTGAGTGATGCATACAGGTATGAATGATTCATAAAATATTAACAAAATATTGTATGTCAAATTCAGAGCCACAAGATAATTTGTATTAGCAATAAAAGGACACAAAATAATTTGTGTTAGCAATCAAAGGACACAAAACAGAAAATGTGAACAATCACTTTGATGCCATGGGCAGGATATGAATTAAAGATTGAGTACATACTGCACTTGAATGCTAAATTCTTCAAAGGAAGAAATAGGTGCTATGAGAAAGAAAAAAAATCTGGTACATGGATATATAGGGTGACTAATTTTCCAATAGAGTAGCTATAGCATTATTCTCTAAAATCACAGGTAAGGAGATTGTGACAATATCAGAAGCAGGACTTAGTGATTTATTCATGTTCATCAAGCAACAATGGGCTTTGAAGAAAGCCACTTCCATCCATCTGTCATGAATAGCCAGAAATTATGAAGATGGAAGACTAATTTTTAATGCATTGTAAGGAGTAATTCGTAAGTTAATTTTGCCTGCACTGTGCAAGGCATGGACACCATTTATATAGTGCATGACATGTGACTTTTATGTATTTGCGAGTCTTTTCTAAACTTTTCACAAGTTTCTTTCTTCTCTCCTTCTTTCTTTTCAGATGTTTTCTCCTTGAAAAGGTTCCTATCATAAGGTTTTTGTTGCAATGAAAAAAAGGATGATTTAATACCATTAGACACAGGGCAGTCTGGAACAAAATGGAGATGGTTCCAGTTTGCATTAAACACTTAAAGGAGATTTAAGTTCTAATTTCGTTTCGGTCAACACATTTTAATGGTGTGGATTCTACTGAAGAAAAGGTGCCATCAAAGAATGCTTTAAAGAAACATATCAGTATATGAATATATTAGTTATTTAATATATTTAGAAATAGACTGCAGCTAAAGGCCATTTCAAAGCCAAAGTACATCCTTTCCAATTTGTCATGATTTCACAAGAGCTCAAAAGCATGGCTCCTACTTCAGCTGCCCCAAGACTGCTACTGGAGCCTGCTGTGCTTGCAAACAGACATGGATTAAGCCAATTGCTGAGCTGATAGCCACAGATTAAATCCAAGCCTACTGAGTTTGACTGAGATTTCTCTGGATTTTTGTTCAGAGTGCAATATTAATCCATTCAGTAATACTAGCATCCAAAATTTCCATGATTCTATCTCAATGCCTGACACAAGATAGTCCTGTTGTACAGGGGAATATCACATGGAGAAAATACTGCATAACACTCAGAATAAAATTCCTCTTCTTCTCCAGCCAAAATTACTTTCCTTCTAATGTTCTACTGATATTTCAGCCCTTTCTCAAAGACATGGTAATAAGAAAATGCAAAGCTGTCCTGTCTTTTTACAAGGGCACATTCCTCAGAAGTGACACTTGACTTTTTCCTGAGGAAAAGAATTTTTGTGTTTTTACTGATTTACATTAACTCAAAAGCTAAATAAAGAGAACATGTTTCTCATTTTCAGTCAAGAACTGAATAAGCAACTTAAAATGTGATCAGTTAACAAGCTAGACATTTAAGTTAGCAAAAAGAAAAATACATTAAAGCATCATGATGCTTCTCTTCCTTTTAGTGGCATGAAAATAACCCCTTTATCACTTCATTGTACATCTACAGGTTTTTTATTTCTTACTTACTAGTTCAGCTCCACACATCAAGAAAATATGTAATTAAAAGTTACAAAGAAAGACTCTTTGTAAGCAAAATGTTAAGTCATCAAAAATGTAAATTTCACAGAAACATCTATCTGTATAAATGAGAATTTTACTGGGAATTATAAAACATCTGCTCAAAAAAAGGCAGCAATGAAGAACAGCAATAAAGGCATTCTGACTAGTTCACAATAAAATACGTGAACTCAGACCTCTCACATCCTGGATAAATGTTATAAAGAGTGGGCAAATATTCCCATCACCTCTTGCTAGCCATACTCTACTCCCTTTCAGCAAATAGTCTTAGGCCCTGCTTTCACTTCTCAATGAAGCAAATATCAATAAATAATAATAAAAACATCACAAAACAAAATTTTTGTTTTCTGGTCAATGCCTGTTGTAACTGACAATTTAAAGATCACTTTTGAATATATTTTACCAAGGATTCTGAAGGTACTTACATTTCAGCCAACTGAGACCCAAAATCAAAGTGCTAAAACACAAATAAAGTATTTCAAATGTCCCTCTATTCAAAATGATGGAAGCACCCACAAAGTTTCCAAATTTTTGGCCAGCCTCAGAGAGACAATTCAAATATGCTATTTCTACAGGGGAATAATCTTACTGCACACCCTGCCACCAAGAAAAGAATGATCATATCTGATTAGAGAACAGGAAACAACATAACAAGACATAACAACAGACATGATTCTTAGTACACTGAAAGTGAACAATCATGTCTTTCAAGCAAATGTCTTGCATAAACAATAGGGTGACTGATGTCATATAAATTCCTAAGTGCATGGAAAAAATTGGAACCACAAAAAGAGCCATCTGAAAAAAAATACCTGATGTACACATATACATTTGCTATAAATGCCTACACATTTTTCGCAGAAAATTAACATCTACCACAAATACTTGTTTCTCCTGTTTCTAAAGAATACACTGAATACTTCTTACTAATACAGTCAAAAGCATTCACCTGTAGTTCCCCATGTGTCTATTTTCATGCTCCTCTTTGGAGATCTGTTTACGTACTTGTGCAAGTCTTTCCTTCTACAAATCAAGAAAGTAAGACAGTTAAAACAAAAGAGAGCAAAAACCATAAGCAAGAAACAGCACTTTTTTCCCCCTTCCTACCAGTTCTTGTTTTCTCCTTTCCAGAGTGTGGCGCTGCTTCTCCCAGTCTGAGGAACCTGGCAACAGTTTTTTCACTGGCCCTTGGCCATAGAGTCTTTTTTGAGCCTCAGCCTTCTGTTGGGCTAAATTTTTCCTTTTATCACTTGTCCTGAAACACAGATGATATTAAGAAATGTCAATTCAATGCAGCTGAAATGAGATGCACGTTCGTATCAAGCACATCAGCTCTATTTTCCAGTCAGTCATGTGTTTATCAAACAAAATTAGAATTGAAACATTCATTAATTTTTTTTTAATATTAACTTGCATGGCTACAATATTTTCACACTTTAAGGATACTGTATTTACTCAGTGCTATAATTTAATGCACAAACATGGTTGTATCTATTTTCCTGAGGTGTAGATTTGTTTCAATATATCTCTAGAGGGGTATGGCTTTTGAGTGAATTTGACACTGTCACTCAAGCAAATTTATGGCCACATACCCATGACTGCACCCATATACCAACTTCAAGGTGTGTTTGAAAAAAATTTTAGAAGCAGCACAAGACTTACTATTATAATTTATTTTTTGCAAGCACATATGCATGAAGAAAAATTTAATTTAAGTTAATTTCTATAGAAAACTATATAGCAACTATATAGCAACATCAAAACTGACAGCAAGGGCAACATTTACATTTTGAAAATATGAAGGTGGAAAAAAGGTTTTTCATTTTCTCTAATACAAATAAAAAAACCAAAGCAACAGAAATAGAGCTGGACTGAGAAAAGAGGGCAAGGTACCGTATGTTGAGAAGCTTTAATGCATTTAGCAGAACACCTTTTTTTACATCATAGTCTATTTTTTGATCCGTTCCAAAGCTTGGGGCACGATTTATCTGAAAAAAATGAGACACAGAAGACTCAGGAATGTTCAGGTTCACGGGAACACTCCTATTGTAACAGGTTTTGTAGAAATGACTCTTTCAAATACAGAGAGATTAAGAGAATACATGTTGAGAAGTTCTTTTCCATTTGTATATTTTTTAAACAGAGTACTGAGTATCACAGATACAGGGAGCTGGGAAATGTACCCTTCCAGTCACCAGGTTATCCAGACATTTACAGTGAACACCATCCAAGTTCTGGCACTGTGAATCCAGTCTAATCTATTCTTGGTTGCTGCCACCAGAAAATTTGTTAAACACATCATAACAGATGATGTGCCATGCTGTGACTGTCCTGCAGAGAAAGAGTTAAACTCTTTCCTAGTTCCCAGTCTGAAAGAAATGTTAAATACTACTCTAAAAAGTAACAACTATACAAGGACAGAAAGAGGCTCTAATCCAAGGTCTTCTTAAGCATATTTGAATAACTTTTCAAATACACTTGACAGCAACACATAGAGATCTAAGTTATTAAATCAGTACATAGTGTGAAAACATAAGATAATTAACAGCCTCAGCAACAAAAAGCTTATAAGCTAAGTACAAGATAAGAGATTAAAAATGGTACCATAAATATAGAGAAATGAGGATAATGCAACTGAGGATCTCATAGTGAGACTAAATCATACACTTAATAGCCAGGATACTCAACCAGACTCCTATAACCCCGACATGTTTTGGACTCCCTGCAGAACCTCAGTTTTCAGGAAGATTTGAGGAGGGATAATGATTTATTCTAAGAAGTCTTTCCAGGCTGGCATAAAAATTTATACTTGACTAATGGGCTCTAATGACAGGAATCTCCCCTTGATAGTGAATGAGCAGGACTAGTTACAGAAGGGACAGATAAAAAAGTACTTCAGAAATAAAAACTATTACCTTGTGCCCCACACAAATCAGAAATGGGATATAGCTCGCATGTCCAAAGCAGAGGGCAAAAGCAGTTTATTTTGTTTTATCACTGTAAATATATTAGAGTATCTTAGAGCCTCTACAGTTGTGGGGCAGAACTACTGTGGCTGCTGTGCCACTCAGTGTCCTGTTGCTGAGCCCCAGCTGCCTCATCACTTATGCTCATAACTGATGGGTGCCTTTTGGCTTTGGGAATCAGCTCCTTTGCTGCATTTGCAGACAGACTGGCAAAGTGAGCAATGGGATCTGATGTTGAAAGAAAAATCACAAAAATTCAGCAGAAATAGTGAAAAGATTGATACGTATTCTTTTTTGGAAGACTTTAATCCAAATATTTAATTGACCAACCTCTTTAGACTGACCTGCTCATCTACTATCATACCACAAAGAAGACAATAAATATGGTTACTGACTAATCTGTAAGATTGTGGCACTGTAATCTTGATAACACATACTAGTGATATGCCACAATAGGTATTGATAATAACTGGTTACCAAAGCATTGTCTGTGCATCTGTCAGCTGGGAGATGCTTATTTAGAGTTCAGTGACCCGAGAACCAGGACATGCACAATGAGGTTGTGTTAATATAACACAAAGTTAAAATTACTAATGTGTCAATATAACATCAGTAATTTTATCAGCAAGGCACATTTTGAAGATTGTTGAGGAAAACAGGATTGTACAAGGGACCCTAAAAGTACAAGCAAATGATGATTGCAAAGGCCTTGAAAATCCAGACACTGATGCCAGTGGCCAAACTGTGTTCACTACAGGAATGCAACCTTGTAAACTAGAAAATACTAGATCTGGAAGTAACAAAGAAAGGAGACGGCATGATTCCAGGAGATCTAAAAGCCTTGTTGTAAAACTTGGAGACAAGGTGGAATTGCTGGCCAGTAAATGAACAGTCAGTAAGTGGATGGTGGCAGCAAACAAAGAAAAATAACCCAAAATGAAATAAGGAGCAAAGAGGAAGAAAACTTCACCATCAACAGTGTGTTCTTCCTAGTGAAGAACATAAGACACTGAAAACTTGGTATAACCACCTACCCATCTCTTTTTGGAGAAGTGAAGTTTTCCTACCCCACATTGGCCTTTGGACCTCCAGAGGTACAGACAGGGCAAGCATAACTCAAGAGAAACAAGTTGATGCCAGAAAGTTTGTGTATGTGAACTTAACTACTTCATTAAGAGGAATTAGCAATAATTAGTTGGTTTAAGATGGTCACATTCATTTCACTTAGATTGATAATAAAGTTTTGAACAGATTTTGCTAGTTCAGTGACACTAAATAATAAATTTTTGAATGTGCATGTAAGGTTCCTTTTCCCTTGCCCACATAAATCACAAGGGAAGTTAGGTACCCTATACTTGAGGCAGTTATTAAAATGCATGTACTCCTTTTTCTCTAGTGATCACAACTTTGTGATCCCTACTGGATATAATGAGGGTGAACAAGGCTGGAGTCCATCCAAGAACTTCAACTGTATGATTTTTCCTTTTACATAAAATAAACTGACTTGGAAATTTTGGTCAAAAAGAGTAAAACTGGATTTCCTGGGGATTGAAGGGAGATCTAGATTGTTGTAGCTACTCAGAAAGGATGGAGGCTGCACAGATCCATGCCAGGAACATTTAGTGCCACAAGATGGCAATCATGCATTTCCCACAGCCCTCACTACGGTAGAAGGTTCCGGAAGTTCAGTAGCATCAAGGAGCAGGGGAGTTACAATGCATCAAGGCAATATAAACAAAAGTCAACTCAGGAAAGCAGAGTCATTATAATATGTTGCACAATTTATTTCTTTTAATAGTTTGTTAAGCTATCTTTATAGCAGAAAAGCTCCATGAGGCATGGAAACATGAAACTAATCATTCTAATCCTATTTTGGCAATTTTCCAATAACACTGGGAACATTCAGGGCCTTGTGATTAGAACTTGTTACCACTGTTAGAAAGAATGATTCACTCCCCTAAGGGGATTTTGGCAAGGGGGAAATGGTGGAAAGAGATAAGAGTGGAAATCTGTGGAAGAAGCCAGAAGTGTTTTAGAAAAAAAGAATTATCTATATCTGTGCATATATATACACACAGACATATGTTATGTATAGTCTATGTGTACACACTGCATATTTAACCTTTACTACATTACACAGAGCATACATATAGTGTGCATAAATCTACATACTCTGTTGGAAGCGCTGCAAAAAAGCATGCAGAAGGAGGTAAAAAATAGTAAACTAGTATACAAAATTAGTAAGTTTCAAAGTTTGAAATTCCTGTTAGTTTGGTAAATGTCTGACAAAATAAGTTGAAGGATACATGCATTACCAAAAGCAGAAAAGGAAATAATTAGACTTTTGCTTTTAAAATAATTAATAATCAGGTACACAATTGCAAGTCCTGAAGTATTCTCCAGCAACTCAAAATACCAGAGGAGCATTTACTACTTTACTCCCTCATAAACGAGGAGTCTGGGATAGTATGATGCTCCTCTGAGACCCATAAGTGGTGACTCAAACCCCCCAAAATCTCCATACCCCATGGAACCATCAGAGGAGACAGAAGTGTCCTTCAGAACAGACTCCCTATGCCAGCTGACTCACCACCTCTCACAGAATTGGTCGGTCAGCATTTGCTACATGGCTGAATGAAATGTTACACACACCAACTTCAGCCTGCACTTAAATAACAACACACGGTTATATGCAAGCTACAGGCAACCTATAGATGACAATCTGGAAGTGCAGAGCTAAATCAAAGGGACAGCAAGCTTCACTGGACAAAAACAGAAGGTGTTGATGTAGTACAGACTAAGTTCATGTCATGTGCTGCTTTTGGCAGGAACATCAAAGCCACCAAATATGCTATGTCTGCATGGCAACAGTGGAGGAATTTTATTTTTCTAATTAAAATTATAATGAACCCCTGAGAGAAATAAGCACGACAAAACAACTGTTGACAGTATTAATGGTCTGCAAATGAGGTTATAATTCAGTAAATTAATTGTGTACGTTTTGTTCATTAGTAGCCAAATCATATTCATGACTTGCTGTCAATAGGCAGATTTTGAATACATTTTGGTTTTTTCCCCAAGCTGCACAGCCTCCCAACCAGTTAACAGAATGAAATCGGACAATCTGAAAAAAGACAAGTGAACTTCATCTATATATGTTCTTAATAGGGCAATATAAAAAACACAACAGACAAACAAACCTCAAACATTCCTGGCTGAATATGTGTGTGAGCACTACTTAATTAAATTGTACCACTAAAAAACATATCAGAAAAGAAATGTTTCTTCCAGTCCCTTCATACCAATTATTTGCAGAATTTTCTGTATATCAAATTAGTTTTCTCTGTTTATGTGGGTACTTTTAAAAAACAAGATGAAGAGCATACATCCTCAAAAGTTACCAGAGCCATATTACACAGCTATACCCATGAAGGAAATATAAGTAGCACCCACTTGCTATAATCAAGGTGCTCCACCTACAATAACAACTGCATTAACATTACATTTCCCATTAACACTTTTAAAAACATCTGAAATACAATATCTGTCCAGGAAAGCAGTTACCTTTTTTTGGGTATCAAAAATCACTGCAAGGTGACCACTGTACTTCTGTATGGATGCTGCAGAAAAGTACCATTTATGTACTCAACAACAGTGCACAGATTTTCTTTGCAAGTTTTCTTACGCAGATATGGATTCAGCTGGGGCTTAATTAATTTTACCCCTAAAAGTGTACATTACATCTGCATAAAGAGGCTTACCTCTAGGAGCCATGGTTTTAGTTTTCTGTCCAGCAGAATATCAAATCCCAGGACTTCAAAGCAGACACTGTCACTTCCTGGTGCTTGCCCTGGCCTGCACATGCGATAAGCGTGAAGAACGTGCGGCTCTGCAACAATCAGAGTCTTCACCACCAGCTCCTACAGGGATTTGTTTCAGAAAAATGCATCAGGAGAGAAAAGACCAGCACACACTGAACTACAGTGTTTCATGCTTTAATATTTTAAATTTCATTTACTTACCTATTAGGAAAAAAATATTTTAAATAACAATAATATATGAACTATTTCTATGTAATACCATATAAAATTTTATATAGTTCTAGATTATATTGTTATACTTCCCATGATACATACAAACTTTGAGACTTGCAATAAGTTAAACAATAAAAGCAAATTGGTAACATAGTATAGTATAGCAAATCTTCATCTATTTAATTTTGCAGCATAATTTTTGGTAAGTGTTCTCAGAATCATACAAACAGCTTTAAGCTCTAACAACCTTAAGCCTATTTCTCATCTAAAGACACCTGTAGCTCAACTGCTTCAATCGTGCTTGATTACATGCATAGATATATGCAACACTGACTACAATTTTGTAAATACTCACACATAAAATTCACTTTATACACCAGAATGAAGTCTCTAAGAAAGTAAATGGCATGATTTCTTAATACCATATTACTTATGTGAATAGCTGTTTGAAAGGACTTTGGATCCTCAGAAAAATGTTAATAATAAATTTGTAAACAGACTATGAATTTAGTATTTTTAAAAAAGTAATTTATAGTATGTGCTTTGTGACATCTATTGCTGAGAATTTGGATTAATAAAGTTTCAAAAATCATTCTGAATTTTGAAAGCAGATGGCAGAAGCAATTAATTTTCTAAAAACACGCAAAATGAAGAAAAGTGCTTTAGTCTATCTTACTGAAATATCACTCCAGAATTTGGAGACATCAAGATTATTTGTTTCTAGAAACTCAGTAAACCATTTTATGGAGCGTTTGCTTCCTTTGTCTTCTGTTTCATCCCGTTCAAAGTGCTCATTATGTTTATTGACAGAGTAGTTAGTCAGATGCATATACAATTGACTCTAAAAAAAAGGAAGAAAAGACATTTTAAAAACCTTATAAACAATTCTAAAATAGTCAATTCAAAATCATGTAAGGAAAAATTTACATTAAATCAATAATGACATTAAACAGCTCATATTTGCAAATACACTACATGAATATTTAGTGTTTGTGATTCTGGGAGATTTCATGACTGAATGTTCGGTAACCTGGGCTTCTACTTAAGACAGTTGCAGTCAACTGATGTACCACTCCACATCTGGTTAGATAATATATTTGCCATTTTTACACATATGTATGTAAACAACTACCTAAAAAAGTAGAGCAATTATCATAACTTAGAGAATTATTACATTCTACAAGAAGCAAACAATAAAGATTCTATTTTGAAGTGCTATTTTAAAAGTGCTAAAAAACACTCTGACATCTGCTTCATAGACAATCCCACATTTCAGTTTTCACTGTAGCTTATTTATGAGAAGTGTTCTCACGATAGTGATACTTTAAAATATCTTTTACTTATAAACTCATCTGCCACACTGATATCTGCCAAAATTGCTCATTTTTAACTGGCTGGTAGCCATACATCAGAGGGAGGTAAATTTCAAAACATACATTACATAAATGACTGAGTGCTACAGTTCCTTTATGGAGCAAAATGTCACCAGCAAAAGACTCAGGTTATCAGTTGAATTTAAAGAAAGCATTCCCTTTCCAAGGCCAATTTATAAATCACGATCTGTACATTTACTTCATCTCCCAGCAATTAATTCAGCTTTTCACTTCCACTATGGTGATGCCTGTCCTCATCACAGTGACACTTCTCTGTCATGTTTGATTACATACATGAGAGTAGATGATATTCTAAGGTAACCATAAGCCTTCTGTTCCAATTCATCTTTCACAGATAACACAAGCTTTCTGCTATCATTTATCTCACTACACTTTCTTATCTTTACAAAACTTAATGAAATTACCAAAATCAATCAATTTAATTGCAAGCTAGTTAACAGTATATTGCAGTAGAACTAGAAGCTATGAATTTCTCCCATGGCTTGATTATCTTTAAGAATCTTCTGAAATCTATTGCTTTGAGTCATCTTTCCATGAAATTCAAATTATTTCAGACAAAAGTAATTATTTGTTAGACTACCAAAAAAAAAAAAAGTATTTGTGCATCTGAACTAATAGTCCAAAGTTATTTGGAACAATGTCACTGTGGAAAAATGTCATCCAAAGAACAATGTCATTAGTGACAAGCAGGTTATTTCATACAAGAGACAAGCTCCAGCATGGGCAGTTGTGAGAGCACAGAAACAACTCCCTGCTCTGTTTATCCGCTCAGAGCATATTTCAGTGCTGCTAATGCCGAGATTAGCAGCAATACACAAATATTAAAAGCAAACTATTCCAAATATAGTACTGGAACCCTTCCAAATATAGCATTTGTACTGGGCTTCAAATTGTACCTGCGTTTTTCAAAGGCACACTAACAGATAATGACAATTTTAAGTTTCACGTAGGCAAAAAGGCTCCATGGTGTTTTCTGTTACATAATTACACTGAAGCTGCTCTAAAAGCAAAGGAGTACAGAGTGAGGTATAACAAACCTAAATCTACTAATACCTCCCAGTGCTGCAAATCTACTTCTTTCCTAGACATCTGCATTTTGGTCTGAGCCAAAAGACCAAAGGTTTACACCCCACAACAGAGGAAGTGGAACAAGAGGAGGAAATTGTGCAAAATCTTTAAGCAGGACCCTTACCATTTCTTGGTTTTCTCTATGTTTATAGGCAGCCCTATTGAATCACCTTAAAGCTGCCAAGTACACCCTCCTGTCCCTGCTGAAGCATTGACAAACAGCAGCAGCAGCAGGAGATTTCCTTGTGCTCAGGGACTGCAGTGAGCACTGGTCCCTTGCAGTGCTGGTTCTCTCCTTTCTGCCTAAGTTCCCAACACAACGACCCTCAGCAAAGGCTTCAAACTTCATGGATTGTAAGCAATGACCAAGCAGGAGATAAACCTTATCACCACCTGCCACCCCAGCCTCAGTCTCAGATGAACATAAAAGGAATGTGACTGTTCTCAAAGTGATTTGATTTTCTTTATTTTTTTGGGTTGATATCTTTTGCTTTCCTCTAGAAATATTTAATCTCTTCAGTATACATACATGCAAAGTTATATACATTTTTTATATATAAGCAATAATGTGACTCTACCTGTGATTTTGATACAAAAGCATGTGTTAAGTATGTTTCACATAAAATTTTTTCTCTTCAATGACAATTCAGAAGTTTATTCAGATGAACTCAAGTCCCAGCTTATTTCATTTTACCACCTGCAAACACTACACAGGTTAAAGTCTACACCACTAGCAATAAATTGAAATGAACTCCAACTTACCAAATTTGAGTCACTGGGGGGGTGATACTTTTCCGTGCCCATTCTCACCAGTCCATCATGATATAAAAATACTTTTAATGGATCACAGGAGGTTACAAGAATATACACACGTAAATCAAACTTGTAGCCTTCCATAAGAAATGGCTTGTCAAGATATTCCTGAACAATTAAGTGATCCTGAGCTTGTAACTTTTCTCCATTTCTTATTAAAGAGATCCTAGCAAAAACAAAAGTTATTTTAAAACTTGTACATTACTATTTGAAATAAGTTATCATGGTCACCCAGCCAAGTAGTGAGGCTAAAATCTACCTAGAGAAAGAGGCTTAGATATCTGATTTTTAGGGCAGAGAAAAAGTTTCATTCCCTTACAAGGCTTTTGGTTTCCTGCCCTTTATTGTGCTTCACTAGATGAAAAAAGGCAATGAGCCATTTCAAAGTAACTTTCTGCTTGCTTTGATTCAACAATTGGTAATAATGGGTTTGCTCTACACTTAGAAATTGTTTGGCAGAACGACCAGACTCCAGCTTCTGTGATTATTTCCCATGCAGTTCTAAAAATAGACTTCCAGTCTTTGTCACAACTCCTGCCCAAGGTACAGGCTGCAAAGAACTTTCAGTGCTAACCTCAGTTAGGTGATGATGTTTGCAAAGCAGGACACTGATCTGTATGACTGAGGATGGCAGAGATTAAGCTCAGAATTTCTGTATTTCCAGTTCCCTCACACCAGAATGAAAAAAAGGTTTATATATGAACTATGAACTTCCAGTCTCTATCTACAGACTTTTAAATAACTGTAAAAGCTAATATCTTCAGTATACAATTATTGACCTAAAATTCCCAGAATCTTAATGCTACCTTAATCTTACTCTCCATTATTTATTATACATTTCAGAGGTTTGGTGTTGAATAATCCTAATAGACTGAAGCACTTTGCAGAAATTTCTCTGTACTATGCTGGTACCTTTCCCTTTAGCTTATCTTTGCCTTTATCAAGAGGACAGAAAAATGAGGAAATGGAAAAGTTTGGGGCCTTACTTTCATAGTAATTCTGACGTATGCTGAAAAACTAAGAGCTTTATTGTATTGTATAATTCAAATTGATATTAAAAGCAATAAAAGCTAAAACTAAAATATCTAAAAAACAAGAATTAAAAATGAAATCCCAACATTTATCTCATTAGATTTTTACTGTGCAGCCCTGTCATACACAGAACCTTTTCAATTCAGCTGCAGGTTGCAGTCTCCTCAGGGGTGTGCCTGCTTCCAAGAGTGCACATCCAACCACATCCCCAATAGCATCTCCTCTGTCTCTCCTGCACCTTGTGGCTGCTGCTCTCAAACACATTTCTGCTTCTCTGACTGGCTGCACTTTGGGAACACAATGGGGTGTTTGGGTTGGTCTTAAAGCTGTGAAAGATCCTGACCTTCCACACGACATCCCTGCAGCCTCCAGCCACCAAAACCCTGCCATTTGTGCCCAGTACAATCTCACCCTGTAAGTCTAGGCAAAGCCGAAAAATTCACAATAAAATAATTGTGTCCTTAATAATTATTTGAGTTTATTTAAGGCTTGTGAAGGCTTCACCCAATACACTGACTTTCACAACTTGAAATATAATCTTCTTACTAATATACAGCTTCTGTTAATGTAAGTAGCAGTGGATTTCCCCCCTAATGGGCAAGAAGACTGAAGTTAACGCTCAACTCACCCATGTCCCATTGCACCATTAGCTGGTTTGACTATGAAAGTTTTCTGTCTACGTTTCTTCTTCAATTCTTTCACATAGTTCTGAAATTGTGTGTATTCTGCAGGAAAGATCCATGTTCGAGGAACGAAACTGTACTCCTGAGGCTGACTCTTGATCATTCTGCAAGAAAAGTGTAATTGAGTTAAAATCTTTTGATTACTTTGATTTTTCATTCCTCAAGATGACAATTTGATGAGGGAACTTTTTTAGCAAAATTCTGTAATACGAAAACAAACTTTTGTATTTCGTTAAGAATAGTTAGAGCTCTATTACACATTCATATGAGCATGTCATATTCAAAAGCAGACTATCTTGAGCATTTTTGCTTATGTGCTTAATATGTTACCGGCATCCATCTCATTTCTTGGCATCCATCTCACTCCTGTTACAATTTTTGGCCAGTTATTCAGATGACTTAATGCTTTTCCTATTCTTAGAAATATTGAACTTATAATAAACAAAGGATTTAATTTGGTTTTTTGGGTTTTTTTGGTTGGTTTTTTTTTTGAGGGGGGATGGTATTTGGGAAGTATTTTAATTTTTATATTGGTCTGTGTCTGAGGAAGTATGAGGATCAACACAAAATAGAGGAATTGGGACATTTGGAGTTTCTTCCTGGGTGCAAAAAAGACTGAATTTAAAATTAAAATGGAAGCAGTTAAGGAAGAGGTTTTTGTTCCTTTTGAAAGAATTCTAAAAATAAGGAATTGTAGTAAATAGACTTTGACATAGGCCAAGCACTCATTCATTTCCTATATAGGACAAATCACATGAGCTTGGATTTGTGCTTGGTCCCAGCATATTGGGATTAAGATTCCAAGAGCACCTAATTTAATCAAAAGAAAGCAAAGACATTCAAAGCAAGACCAAGCAGGGAGGGAGTAGGGGTGAGGGGGTGGGTGGAACAGAAGAACTAAAATAAAGATAGGGAATCAAACTATGAATCTGGGGAAAGGATGCAGCAAGGTCCTGGTGTCCCTGCTTTAATAGCTGTGGCAGCTGAGGTAGTGAGGGTATCTCATTTTATACCTCTGTGTTGTCTGTGAAGAAAAATAGAAGAGGAAGAATGGTAAAGAATTCAGGCAGTCTAAGTTTCCGTCACCCTCAGCTATGCATGTGGCAGACAGGAAGACACACCCACGCCACAGTGTCAGTGTGGCTGAGGGACACAGTTTGCTTTAATGCTGCTTAGCAGCCGAGGTAAAGGAGCAATGGGGCTTGGTGCTATCATGCACTCAGGTGTCATAGCTCCATACAGGATGAATTTAGTCTTTGCTGAGTTACATACTGGGACAGCTGGCTTGTTTTAGGTACTCAGAGTAGCTGAAACTTCCTTCATACAGAACCTCATATGAAATTAGTTCAGGTAACTCACAACTACTCCGTAGCACTGAGTAGACACATCTAAAATACAAATATCCACAGAACTACAGAAAGGAACTGGAAGTTTAAAAAGAAATTAACTGATGCAGGAAGTTCCCCAACTTTGATTTTCTTTTTAAATGCCATTATGGTGAAGTTTAATACTTTTTAATTAAATACAGATTGAGGCATATTTCTCCTTCTTTGCTGAACACTAATAGCATCAGCATAACTAATGTGTAAAAGAGGCAGTATCATTTCCATTTTTCATTTCTACTATGAGCTTACGTAATACTCCTGGGCAGATACTTTTTCTTTAAGTAGCTAAAATAGTAATGGAAAAAGCAGAGCTGTCAGCCACATGTGTAGGGCTAGGACTGTAGCCAAGCCCTACTGGTATAATGGATATGCTGTCACCAAACTGCGTAGCCAACTACCCAACAAACATCCTGCAGAAACTACAATAGCTACAGCAGTATTGTATGAGGTTCAGTGTTTCTGCAGTTCATTTTAACTATTATTCTTACAAATCTAGTTCCATGAAAGCCAGTAAATATTCAGGAAAACTTTTTAAAAACAGAAGTAGATAATATAATTCCTGATTCATTCATATTGTTAAACTACTCTCCATCTGCTCTGTGTTTACAAATGTTATTGCTTTGCCAACTGAGTAGCTTATCTAGGCAAAAATTATCCTATTTTTAGGCAAAAAGCAATTTCTGTGTTAGTTTAAATCCCTCTCCAGATTATTTATCATATGCAGCCTGTTACATGCAAGAGACCTGCCGTTTTACTCAAGGGTTTCAAATACACACACTTCCTACTCATCGAATATAGCTCCAAGGTATTCCTGAGATATTGATATTATTTTGTAACCACAAGTATATCAGTACTATATGCCTTTTCTTTTTAATGCATCACTGGGTGGATTAAAAACACTTAATATTACGAAGTGGAATACTTCAGCATTGTTTCTAGATTCTGGGACTCACTAAAACTTTCAAAAAAGAATTCAGCTCTGTTCTTTCCCTGCAAGGCCCTGTTCAGAATGGGCTTAGAATCATTAAAAAGCCTGTGGAATCAAGGCCTATTCCATTACAATAGCCTTATTTTTCAGCACATGGGCTGTCCACTACTATGAGAAACAACTTTTTCACTGTGCCGCTCTATCCTTTGGCCTTTGCTGTCCTTATCTGGAGGTCTGAGAAATAAACAACAAATTATTGTTCTTGTGAGTACTATTTTAGCTCACAAATGTGGTCAGGCTGTGCTCTTGATCTCAGAGTGCTTTCTGTACAAAAGAATCAATGGTGTTGAACAAAACATAGCTTACTAATGGCACGACTTATCAGTGTAATAATGCAGATTTCATTGCCTATATTTCAAAATCCTCTGACTTTTCATGTATGAAAAGTTAGTGGGTATGTATGGATGAGAATGATTCTTGACCCATGAGTCATTCATGAACATTTTAAATATAATCAACGAAGGCGCTGGAAAAAACAAGATCACATAGATGGATCTGTGCCCCTTCCCACTCATCCTGTGACCCTTCTCCCCCACTTACTGAATTCATTCTGTAACCACTCTTATCCTTCACCCGAGGAGCTCTCATCTAAAAGGCCTTTCACAATGGTCTCTTAAGATCTAGTTGGCCCTACAATGGCACTTTTTATTGTTACTTTTTTCTTGTCTGTGTCTGATTATTATCCTTGAAAATTATGCTCATGCCTGCCTTTTTTTCTCTATTGCATTCCTCTTTCCATCTATTCCATTACTCTGTGTTCCTACACTTTCTTTGCTGAGTTGTCTTCTTTCATATTACACATGTTGTATATTACACTGCTTCCTTCCACCTTTCTGTGTGTGAAAACCACATTGTCCTGTGATCCAGAGTGCCTGGATATTGCTTGCAGAAAGAAATCCTGAAGTACATTACCTCCTGAATAGTATTTTCCTCTCAAATTAAGGTAGATTTGTTCTTTCACTTCACTCCTAACAACTTGCATAAAATGAAAGGGTGAAATCAGTACAAAAACAAACATGGAAGTTGTTGGAAAAAGTCTACCCTCTACCAATTTTCAATATAGTTCCATTATCTTTCAGTGATAGTAATCAGTAGAGTCAGTAACGGGAATAGAAAAGATGGCATGCAGCAGTAAAGCAAGACAAGAGAATTAGTCTTTCTGCACTTTTAAATTTTAAAATATAGCAAGAGCTGTAGGAAATGAAATCCTGCATTCTACAGACAAGAGCCTGCTCAAGCCCACATCCCAACTGACCTATGATTTCACCAGCAGTCTCAAGGCGTATCATTTTGATTTTTATAAAGTATGAATAATAAGTATTGAGTTGTGAGGCCAGTATTGAGGAAAAAAACAAACTGAAAAAGCCTTGCTGTATCTACTGATATATGCGAAGTTACAACATAAGTGTTTGACCCTAAGTTATAATGTAAGAGAAATTATTCTCATCCTATTTATATGTGTAATCTCAGCACTGAGTAACTTTAAACTGTGTTTCAAACTCAGAATTCAGCAGGTATAATCAGGCTGTATTTGAATGAATGTGTGCATGATAACAAGAGCTTTTTGTCCATTTTCTATATTTTTTAAAAAAGATCACAGAACTGCAGCAATACACAGGGGTACCACTGTGTGCCAAGCTGACTGACTGTTTCCAAGACCTCTCAAAACAGCCTCCACGTGCCAGCTCTGTGTTTTTACTTTGATTTAGAGAGGGGCAGTGAAAAGTGCTTGCGTAGCACCACTGACACAGTGGACCTCTGGTCCACACAAAGGACATAGAGACACCACAGCAAAGAACACAATATTTGCATTATAACAGCTGCATACATTCTACACGTGTTCTAGTTATAAAATAGAAAAGAGAAAGACAGAGAGAGATAAAGAGAGAGAGGAGATAGCACATTAATTACATTCATTTGAAAAGAAATTCTGTTCTGTTAACGGTTAATGCGTTGAAAGTAAGGAGGGGGGCCAAAAAATTAACTCTATTAATAATTGCTCTACAAACTAGTTTAGATAAGAATAATCAAAATATTGACACATATTTACCCTCAAACCTTTCCTTAATACCAGGCTATCAGATCATTATTTAGTATTGTTTTCTTATAGGTCTTACTCACAGATTCTCAGCTAGGATAATTCCTCAAAACCCAGTTACTCCACTAGAGTGAGGAGAATTTGAAATTCGACAAATGAGCCTCACTGACTTATTTCTTATATAAACTGTAAGATGCTTCACATTCTTAAAATTTGATAAACACAAAAATATAGCCATGAATTATTTTAAAGAAATACTACCACAGAATTGGTCAGGTTGGAAGGGATCTCAGTGGGTCATCTGGTCCAACCACACAGATAAAGCAGTATTATCCTAGAGCACATTGCACAGGGTACACAGATGCATTATCCAGCCACATGCAGTTATTCTTTCTGTTCTACCATTATGGGATACATACCTAAGTATGTATATATTATGTATCAGGTTTATTGTACAAAAATTCAAGGCTCACTTACATTCTGCAATGTCTAAACAGAGAAGTGAACCCACATAATACTCAAGTCAATTGGAGAAATAAAGTAGCCCACTCCAATACTACAGATCCAGGACCAAAGCTAAAGTTATTTAAGAACTTTGGAAATTATTCTTCGCCCTCTTCTAGTTTTTTAGTCAAAATAAAAAAGCCTCAAAAGCAATAGTTCTGTATATGATTGCATTAAATACTACAGCTGAAAAACTTCTTAATATTAAAAGAAATATTACTTAGTCATGTTTCTTGCTAGAAAATCCTTTCTGCATATCTCTCCCATTCCTGGAAAATGGTTGATTCTCTGAGGAAGTAGAAAAAAAAACAAAATTAATTGAAACTTTTTAGTTTTTCTGGCATACCTAATACAAACATTTAAAATCTTCAACAGCATGCTCAGACAAACAGAATCAGTGTTACATCTAAATTATTTAATATCTTACACTATACTACATATTCTTAGTTATTCTAAAGATGCTGTGAGCTGTGTTCTCTTCCATCAATATGTGCCTATTGATTTAATTTCATACATGAGACTATCATAGTTTTATTCACAAAGCTATCTAGAAACAGAATGCAAACACGAGGTAATGGTGGAAAACCAAAATACTTATTCACAGAACTGTGGAGAGAGCTCTGGTTGTTAACTTACTGCTTCAAAGCTTATGAGAAACTTATAAATGATGTTTTGCATCTTCTTTAAACTGATCATTCACAACACCCAACTGGCAGAAAAAAGCATGAAAGAACAGCCCCAAATATTTACACACCAGATTCCAAGTGGTATGAACCAATAATTCTGGAAAAGAGAATAGGATTTTAAGCTATGAAGTGGTACAGCCTTAATGCAGCCCAGTTAGTTGTGGTTTGTGGGGGTTTTTTTCCCCTCCACACAAATGGAACTGAGCAGTTACTGGCAATTACTGAACATTTCAGAGTGAAGCAGTTTATTGAAACATGTCACTGTACCTGATAGTTCCGCAGTTCAGCAATCTTCTCTTGCTGCACAGCACAATCACTCCAGATAAGATTTGCTGTTTCATCCTCATCACGCGTTTTCACAAATCCCATTTCTTGTATTACTACACGCACTATGGAGAAATCACACACTTAGGGACTATTTTGAACCTCCAAAATAGATTAATTTTCAACATTTAAAAATCAATGAAGATTTTAAACACTTCCAATACAGAACCCTTTGTCTGAGAATGTTAGCATGGCAAGCTATTTATCTTGCAATATTTCCATCAGTCTATTGCAAACCTGCCATTGCAATGTTACAGCACCTTATAGTGAGGCAGGAATCAGCACAACCACTGATGGGAACTGCAAAGAGCTTCAAGGTATTCCCCAATCATCCAGCAAAAATCCTCTTGTACAGCAGTTAGATTTAATCTTGGTTATGCCGTAAGTTAATTTTAAAACAGTGATGACTATAAGTGTCACTGCAGATAGGGACAAAAATGCCTCCTTAGACAAAGAAGAGTGTTGCAAAAGTAAATACATGCACTATTTTAATTAAAAAAAAAACAAACTGATTATGTGCCATGCATAACTCTGATTCTAGGAAAAAAATATTTTAGTATCAAAACATTAAGAGATTTCATTGAGAAGCCTCTCTATAATAATTAGAGTACTTAACATTGAATTTGCACTGGTTATCTTTCAAGGCTTTAAGTAAACTTCCAAACACTTACATAACACATATTTAGAAGGTTCTTCCACAGCCTTTTTGATTACTGAAGTTTTTACATTTCAAGGTAACAAATGGGAATTAATATGAGTAACAAATGGGGATTAATAGATGCACAGTATTCAAAGCTATGAATTCAATGTTACAAGAAAACCTCAGGTTTCTCATAAAAGAAACTCGTTCAGAAATGCCTCACTGTCAGCTTAATGCAAAGTCCATTCAATCACTTCATTAATCAGTAATGCTATCACATCAAAGGCTATTAGGATGAAAACAAAATATGCAGCTTCCTACCAATTTCATATTTTGTCCCAGCAATATTGGCAGTGATGACTCCATTCTTCTTCTTCTTCTTTCTGACTTTTCTTTTAATTGTGCTCTGATAGGGCAGTTCCGAACTCAAAGTCAGAGGAGCAGTTCCATGGTTATCTTTGAAAAATAATGTTGTAACTATCAACATCTTTATATCTCAAATGATATATACAAATTAACTAAAACTACAAATAGTATTCCATCACAATTTATAGGTACAAGCATACTGAATAATTCATAGGTTATATTAAAAATCCAAGACTAGCATACCTCCCTCATTAGGAAAGGATGGCATTATAACCTAGGATAATGCAGAAATAGAGTTCAAATTCTGTTCCAAGTTCTCAGTGAACGATGAAACTGTCAAAGCCAAATTACTTAAAACTCCAGTCAGGCCATTTCAGTCTCTGGTTGTAGAAAATATTGGTTCTGGAATGGATAGATACCTGTGTTAAAAAAAAATGTAAGAGAGACTTAGTCATAGAGAAACTTGGAAAAAAAAGAAAACAGCAGGAAACGAAATATGAAAACACTTTTAACAACACTTATAAAGAATTGCTTAATTTAGAAGATTGACCAAGCTATTGTAAATACAAAATTTTGTTCATTGCAGTTCAATTATTTTCTTTCTGGGAAAAATCATTTTGCAGTGTTAATTTTCAAAATGAAATTATATTACCTCTTTTTCTGATTTTCATTTGGGTGTGGGACATTTTAAACATGAAAATAGGTCATACTGAATTCAATCAATACTGCTGCTTTCTATCTCCTCAAAGCTCAATTAATTTAGAGTCATTTTAAACCACATTTTAAGTAAAAAATTTAAATCAGACACACTGTATGATAGATTTTCAGTACCAAAGGGAAATCACACTAATAATCTGTTTTCTCCTTTTCACTTTTCAATGTTTTTAAAGCAATTGTCCAATAACCATGTAGTAATGTGGCTGCAGTTTCATGGCCACTTCATGACACAACAGATATAATCTGAAGACATTTTGGGTTGGCAAACATATAAATTTTCTGTTTTTAAAGTGAGAATTTATTTACATAAAATGCTATTTTTTTACATCTACGGTCACACAAAATTCCTTCTTTTTTTCCCTCATGAATACAGCACTACATGAAAAATCACACATATTAAAAAGCCTTTTAGGTCCAACCTAAGCATGTAAGAACAATGGGTTAAAATATCAGGAAAAAAAAAGATTTGGGAATGAATCACTTCTAAATACACTGCTACATTACTTTGGGCATGCAGCACTGTTACACCAAATTCTGCAGGGAAACAAATGCTGACTTTGGCAGGCTGCCTCAAACAAATCTACAAGTTTTCAAAACATATATAATATGATACTGATCTTTAGAAGTTTTCATTTCTTCTCTGCAGTTATATGCGTAGCTAAAGTTCCTCACACCAGCTTTAGATTAGTTTATATTGCTGCTTTTGGTGATTGCAAGATTTATTTAAAATAGTTTTGTACATAGCACAAGCGTTTTCTTCTATTATAAATAGCAGAAAATTACAGCAAAATCAAATTCAGCCATGACTTCTGATGCAAAATATACGTGGTCATAAAACTGGACAAAATATGCATTAACAAATTTAACAAAACATTACTTATAAATCCATATTTTTTCTTTGTCTCTGTGAGTACACACAACAGAGGAGAGAGAGATGTAAGTGTGTTCTGGACAAGTCGCCCACCTTCAATGAAAATATAAAAGCAGGTATTTTGAGCTGCAAGATCTAACTTCCTTTCAAGACAGACATCTACCTTTAACAGCTCAGTAATGCAAAAGGATAAAAAGAACAGATTATGGTTCTTTTATGACTGCCACAAATGTACCAGGAGTCAAATTCTGCTTTGTAACAAGATAAATCTCCCTCCTGTCCATTTAGTGCCCTGTGTATTTATCGACAAAGAACAGGAGATGTTTTATACACAGATACAATGTCAGACAGCACAGCAGTAACACCCAGCCATTTTGAAGTTTGAATGTTTTGGATGACATTATGTGAGAAGGTGGCCTGAAAGTCCTCAGCATACTAAAATTAGACACAGAGCTGGGAAAGCAAAGCATTCGTCCTCCTTAAAACCGCTGTGAAGGAAAAGCAGTGCTGGGCACAGTGACTCACTGGCTCTTGCATGTTGTCTCTTTCTCAGGCTAAGAATACCACCAGAGTAAAAGACATGTTTAGTTCCTGGGAATAATACTGAAGTACATCTGTTAACCAATTAAGGACTTATATGGATGTACAAAAATGCCTGGCAGTTGTTTCTTTGCTGTACTGACTAAAAACTTTTAATAAATTTGGAAGAAGGTTAAGAGGACTAACATTGCCCTGTAAGAAATGCCATCCCTTTACTAATACAGCATGATTTACAAGCTATGATATGCTAATAAAAAGCAAGCAGCTCATAGAGCTTTCATTCATCTTACAATCACAGAAAATTATCTGCCCAAAGCTAATATAACACACTGTACCCTGAATGTGGAACACAAAATTCCAAACTGCACAGCACTGCTGAATTACTGCTTTTCTTTAGGTATACAGTATTCTATTCTTCTCAAAAGAATACTCTTTAGGGTCTAAATAGCATGTACCAACACTCAAGGTCTGTGCCCAGTCAACTTTTAAGTACACATACATGAGTTGATGGTAAAGATTTATGGCCACCTTTAGAATATACTAAGGACAATTAATAGTTCAGCCATATGGAAAACAAAAGTAATGGGACTGTAATCTGTATTCAAACTTACTTTAGGATTTTAACTTTTCAAAAGCATAATTCCATAACAGTAAAGTTAAACTGTATTCTGACATAAGCTTGTATGTAATAATTCAAAATAGTTTTACAACTGCTTAACTTCTCTCAGTAGCCCATCTTCAACCAACCATTTCACTGAATACCAAAGCACCAGCAGTTCTAAACCATTAGTTTTCTAAAATATTTTACATAGGATGCAGTCTTTCCCTTAGTTCCTTTCCGAAGGGCAAATAAGGTCCAGTGAAATGGGACAGTCTCAGCTTTTCTTCCCACCATGTCAAGTGACAGATGAGAGACACTGTATCTCATGTGGGGATTCATTACCCAGAGCAGTGAATTGCTGCTGTTAATTGTAGGCTAAGCCATGGGAGTGCAGACTTGCCTTGCCTGCCCTGCTTTGTGCATCCCCAGTGCAGTAGCATAAGTTGTTCCAATTCTGCAGCAAGAAAACCAAACGCCATCCTGCTGATCTGCAGTCTTCCCAGGCAAACTGCAACTGTTCCTCTAACTGCCCTGTAGATGAACAATTCTCACTTGGGAAAGACAGGAATACATCTCTGAGAGCAATAGATGAAGGGCTGCTGCTGAGGGGAGGGAGCTGGAAGGAGCAGAGCGCACTCGGACACAGCTCTGACAGGCAACCTGGCAGTGCACAGGCCATGGCAGCCACAAGCTCCTACAGGTCTATTTTAATTCTAGACAGCACAAATCACCCCAAGTTAGTTTGTTCTCTGACCCAAGTCCTCCCCGGGCACCTTCTTCTAGCTCACATCTTCTGATTTGTTATTATTGCCAAGCCCTACTCCCAGGTCAGAGCACAGCTGAAGGAAAAGACTTGCAGCACAGATTGCTCTGCAAGCAGCCTCTGTCAGTCACAAGGCAAAGCTGATTGCAAGACTCTCCCAGATCATGCACAGTAACAGCAGCAGCTTTGTCAGGTTATGATTACATCCAATTCTGAGTCAGTTCTTATACGTATGACAAGTTTTACCTATAAAATAAGCATAACCTATAACCCACATTCAGCTACAATAATGTAGAGGCATATCTCGCTAGTAATCTCTCTAACTGAGAGACCTGTTTCTAAGAGGTTGCTTTTAATAACATTGAAGAAAGCATTCTATTTTCAAACTGGGACTTTTGGAGCAAGTCAGCTGTCAGAAATCTCCGAATTCACACTTAGGCAGAAAAGGCTTGCAGTTCTTGCTGCATATACCATTTCCCTCCTGAAATCCTGATACACATAAATTGGTGACAGTTTGTTGCTCAGCCATACAGATTCAAGGGTAGCAGAACACAAATGGTTAACATATAAATGGAGAAAAATTTATAAAGAAGAAATGAACGCATCTTCATGGGTTAGCACATTCTTATATAAACAAGCACTCTGACTAAAAGTGTTCTGTAGGGGAAAAAATATGAGATGTTATCTTTTCAGCTGCCTGGCAAAGGTGTGAGTGACAGTAGGAGAGATACCTTGCACACAATTCTGTCCTAGAAAGGCACAGAAGACAAAAAGGGGAAAAAAAAAAAAAAAAAAAAAAAAAGGAAAAGAAAGAAGGATCTTTTTTCCTCCAGGGACAGGAGAGGAAGGATACTCTTGCTGGAGAGGGAAGGGTTGCACACAGAGAGCAGAGCAGATGCTAAGTCCATTTAAAGGAACCGTCTGAGCAAGATATGAGAGTGCCTTGGTAAAGAGCAAGAGACAGTGGAAATAAGTGGTTTATAGTTAACAGAATGATTCATTGACAAGTTACAATAAATTCCAGAAACTCAAAGATTAATAGTTTTTTATGCTGTTACAGAAATTAAATGTATCATAACTTAATTAGTAAATTGTCTGAAAAATATTCTCCTGGCCTAGATTTCATGTAGGTATTTTTTAACAAATACCTCTCTAATTTCCTCAGGTTTTTTTTCTCCAGACTACTCACAAGTGACCTCTGCCTTTCATGAATGTTCACTTCCCGTCTTGATGCAGTCTGGACCTGAAAAGGCCATTTATAATCTCTAAATAGTAACTGTATGTTATTAGCCCTCACACCTTTCCTCCCCCCCTCCCCCCCCAAACAGAAAGCATCCCAGAAAAGGTTTAATTAATCAGATCAAAAAAGAGTAGGGAAAGTCAAATTCAAACTGAAAATAAAGCAGTGCAATTTGAGAACCTCTTCCAAACAACTCAAGTCAATGAGATTCTTCAACATCGTTTGGATCATACCAGTAACTATGAAACCTCTAAGAAAAAGAGACTCGATTGCACACGCACATTTAAAACAGATCTAATCTGATATATTTAATCGCTAAGAATGGTGGAATCATCGGCTACAAAATACTCCATGTTCCACACATCACTCAGTGTGCTGTTTGTAATGTGAACTGCCTTCTAAGCAATTGTGACACTACTGGTGCCCAGTTTGAAAACTCCATGGGTTATACACATGCTTAACTTTACATACATGAACAGAAAACAGGACTTCAGCTCTTAAGCCATGCTACATACGACAAGACCTCTCAAAGACAACTAACATCCTATATACCTAGGTGAAAGGCTTCAAAAATGGTTTGTCAGGGTAATTTCTTGAATTCTTTGCATGCAGATGAGTATTCACTCATCAACAGTGGAATATTTTAGAACAGATTTTCAAACTAGCAGACTGCTTTCCTCTGAGCCCATTAGAGCAATTTACTCAGTGCTGTCTGGAAATGCAGAGGAGCTGGAAAGAAACCCACAAAGCTCCTGACATAAGGAGCTTTCACAGTGAAATGGAGACACACTGGAGATACAGTTACAGAACTGGGCAGGTGACCACAGTGACAGAAGAAAAACATCACAGTCCTTCAAGCCCCACTCCCCAAGTAGCTGGAAAATTAAAATAACAAAAATTTCACAGAAACAGGAAAAGAAAGATGCGGACATAGTCTTCAGAGCATTGACCTAGCAAACATCTGAGTTGTGGGTTTTTTTCAATCTAATGTTTGAGTTAATTACCCTTAGATCTTAAAGTGTGGAAGTCTGGACACACTGTAGCGAGGGCTGTGCTGCTTATTACAGTTATGCAAACCTGTAATCTACTGTTGATCAGGAATTAAGATATAAAATGCAGATTCAAAAGGAGATTAAGAAATCAACAGAAATTATAATAGAGAAAAATGCTCTTTTCAGTACCACGCTGAACAAGATAATAACAATTTTCAGTACTGAAACTAAAAGCATCCTACCCTTTCATGTTTTTTTTAATATGTCCTTATAAAATGTATAAGGTTCCTGCTACAAGCAAGCACAGCGACCAGAATTATTGTTACATACTCAAAGAACAATTTGGTGGCAAGTTCTCACTCTTACAGAGAAATTCTATCTGCAAAAAGTAATCCACATTTTGAGGCTTGATATGTCAAAGTGACAAGCTTGTTTATAAAGGGCTATCTGTCAGCTGCCTTAAAATTGCATGTAATTAGGTTTTGGTTCAAAATATTCTGGAGTCCAATGAAATCTACTAATTTAAACACCTTTCATTACCACAGTCAAAGAGATGAGACGTTTATTCAGCAGTTCTTTCAGATAAAGTGAATATACAGATTTCTCAGGTGTTTGATTCGCTAGGACAGATACAGGCTACAAAGGAATACAAAGAGCATGATTTACACAACTTCTTTCAAATCTTGCAGCTCTGTAAAACAATTCTCTGAACTAGATTATCGGAATGGCCAGCATTTCTAAAGCCTCTAACATTTCCCTAAGCCACCAAACCAAAAGATCAAGCCAAGCTAAAGTGTGTTATCTTAAATGGCTGGAGTCTGGCCAGGAGATGACCCTTCAGTGCCAGCTCCAAGGCTCCAACACACAGTGAAAGCCCTGGGAGCTTTCAGTTTTAGTTCATGGGAGATTTTACTTTGGTCTTCTCCTGACTTTGCACTTCACAGCTTTGGACTGATATTTTTCATTGTTTAATATCATAAAACATCTATGAAATGATAAGTATAGAGTCTTTGATTCAGAAAACAGGAAATTGTTTAGAAGCTGTTAAAATGGTTGAAGTTTCACATCACAGTTTTACAGACATTAATCATTTCCTGCTCACAAAATACAGAGATCACAACTGAGCATAGAAGCATTTTTTTTTTATTTTCAGTGTTGTCTTGAAGTAATAATGCTTCTTTTGGCATTCATCCATTTTCCAAAATGAAACTTCAAATCATTGGCCAAATTTAAATCAATGTCAAATCTTTCAAATCTGAAGATTGATTTTCTGTTTAAAAAATTACCTCCAAAGTGACTTTCATAGCAGAGCTCACAATGTGACTATCTATTAGCTCATTCTCACCCTTCAAAAGCCCTTTCTAATGTGATAACATATTTCAATGTTAGCAAATTGAGTACTATAAAGTTTCACAGTTATGGTTTGAATATTGAAAGAGGGCCATCAAAGAAAGTGAGACCAAATTAGAAAACTACAGAAAAAGGTCAAGGTTTGAATCTTTTACTTGTTCAGTAAAACTTAGAAAATATATTAATTGACAAAGCAAGAGAAAATAATCTGCATAATTTATAAATCAATAATTCAAAAATTAAATGTTGTGAACTTTAAATAAACATTATTTAGCAATCATAATGGCAAGGGAAAATATTGACAAAATAGCTCAATTAAGCAAGTGTAAAAATACAGTACAGTAAAATCTAAATTTCAGAAAATAAATATCTTATCACTTGCTGCTAAAAAAATATCAGCTTTCATGTTCTGCCAGCAAAAAGCAATGACAATGCATAGATCTTCTTCTGCTGTTCACCACTTCAGTTAGTGTCAATAATACCATAAATCTGACAGTAGGACATTTCACTAACTCTGGAACATAAAGTATTCCTCCCCCCTGATCACAGTAAGTTTCACTGAACACTGCTGAATGGAAGCAAAACTCTATTTATTATAGAACCAATCTTTTTTTATTATTTATTTGACATTTATATGAAATGGTTGAATATAAATATATTATATTATATGCACACCATTAGAGCCTCAGCCACATCAGTTCTGCCAGCGACAGCTGAGTGGCTGGACACCCATGGCCATAGGAGGGCTGGACTCTGGCACCTCCAATGAAGCAGTCCCTTGAACCAAACAGCACAAGGACATTTGTTTGCTTTGTCTTGAGGCCCAGGTGCAGGAAGCCACACTCAGAATAGACTAACACACACTAAAGGCTGACACTGGGGTGAGACAGCCATGGCCTCTAATGAATGAAACAGAGATAAAAACATTCCATAATGATTCTGTGTTACAGTAATATTGAGGTGTAACATTAACATTGTGGGCTTGGTAGGGGAAAAGGTAAACAAGAGAGAGTTAGAAGAGGAATTTGAGTTGTGGCACCTGTGGGAGCATCTCTGCTCTGCTTTTGACTTTGCAGTGTGCCATCCATGCTCTTCATTATGGCATGTCAACACACACCAGCAGCTAGCACAGGGTGCTTTAAATTGTGTACACCACACACTAATCACTGCTGGAATTATACTACTCCTTTCTTTTTCTATCAGTCAGTTCTCAAAAGATTTATTTCTCTAGTAAGAGCTAGAGGCCTTAGGGATCTACAAGATAGGACAATTTAACATTTTACATATATCAGCAGAGCTGTCTTAGCATAAAAAGTACTAATCCTTTAATGAAGCTGATATGTTTGCAGTGATTCATTATATTATAAATAGACCTTGGGGAGAGATTTGCTAAGGATCTTGGGGAAGAAAAAAAAGAGAAAAAGATATCTTTAGACCATTCCCCCTCACACATCAAATTCTCCCTCTCTTGCTTCAAGCAGGCAGCACTGGCTTAGTGTGAAAACAACCTCAAGCACAGGAACACAGAACACAAATATGGTTAAATTCATTCTACAGAGTTCTGTGTATCACAAGAACCACACCTCAGCCTTGTGTTGGTCTGCCTCACTTCATCTTATATTTTACAATTCATAGATTCATTTCAGCATCACTAGATATGGGCTGCAAGCCTCACACATGGCCCACGACAACTCTGATTGAAGATTACATCATCCTAATTCACATGCTGCCACATAACAATGTTTTCTAGTTTAGCAACAAGGGTGACACTCCCACAGCTGTCTGAAAATTAAATTGGCAGACATTAGCCTGTAGTTTCAGCACCCAATGTGCAAATGTTAAGACAATTATCAGGTCTTGAATAAATCACCAAAAAGAAGGTTTTGCAATCACAAGAAACATTTTTCAAAGGCTTCTTGACCGTGGAAGTACAAAGGAGGTGCTCTTATATGATCACCAAATTCTTTATCACATTATCCTGACATTTCCAAATATGAAATAATTTGCTCAGCTCCACTGGCAATACTTGTTTGCTTGTATGAATGTTGGTAGACCTTTAACATTTTAATGACTGTCATATACTTCTACTCTGTAAAGAACAAGTGACAGTCAGAAATATTCACAGCTGGCCTACAGTAACACTGACACTACTGCAGCCAACACTCAATGCTGGTAACAGTTTGCAAACAGCTGATAAATGAACCAGAAACTCCAGCAGCTACAAAACATTTCACAAAAATATGCTTTTCTCCCCACAGCTTAGTACATGGGCCTCAGTGGGGTACCACTGATTTGAAAATATTTTTGCACATGAAAACAGGAGAACATCAAGCAGTTTCAAAAGGATGTAAGCCCCCAGAAGTTTCTTTAAATGAATTGACCTGATTTATAGGAATTCACTTAAAAGGCTGGATTGGCTCCAAACCCTCTATGTCACACTATTTTATCCATTGTAGGGGATCTAAATAGAGTCACTATTCTCATCAGTAATGAGATGAGACTCCATTATCCTACTACAGGAATATATTGTGCAAATACTGCTCACCTGTAGAGAAATACAGCATGTAGTCACAAAGCCTAGAAAAATAACATCCTAAATATTAATCCTAAATTGAATACTTTGAATACCCAAAACAAGAGAAAAAAGAGAAGTGCACCAGAATTTACATGCACTAGCTTTAATTTTTATTTTAGACTATGAGAATAGCCTACCAAAAAGTAATTTTCTGGGATTTGCTTGAACTCATAGAATCAGGATAATATACTTTCTGAATGATAAGCACAGCATTACTGAGGTAGCCCTGTAGTATTCAACAGTTTATTTATTGAGCAATCATGCATTGTCTCTGAGCTGCAGAGCCCATACCAACAATAGCACCAGGGCATTTAATGTGGTTTAAAATAATTCCAAAATCTGAAGAGACAACTGCCCTAAGCATGACTACTGCCTCCATTGTTTTAATCACAGCAGAAGCAGTGTTCCAAGTTTGGAACCATATCACAGTTAGTTCTGTCCTCATCCATCTTGGTCGAGTCTCAAAAAGTTACACTTAAAAGTAAGTGGCGTGTGTGTATTACTTTTTTTCTTCCTTTTTTTTTGATTAAAAAAAAAGTGTTGGTTAAGATTAAGAGCTAAGAGCTACACTTGAAAAGTATTCTGAAATAAAAGCTTACAACCAGAACCTAGAGCAGTGAGATAGTCATTTAGCAAGGCTCATTTTTATTTTTCTTTGCTTTAGTCTTATATTTCTTAAAGGTGCTTTCCTAATGAAAAAGAAATGCATAAACTTACATAGATAAATGCATGATGGCTGCAAAGCTAACTGCCTTTCAAATATTCAAAAGAAACAAACACATCAATTCCTTATTATGCTATAGAGACATATATCACTGCCAACCAAAATAAAACATGACTGGGAACTGAGCCCCACACTTTTTTTTTATGATTTTTAAATCTTACTCTCTTAGGCAGGAATTGATGAAGTTTATTGTTTTGTGCTTTTGACTCTCTTGGACATATCATACCCTTCACACTATAGAAGATTATTTGTAGCCAGAGAGTAGCATATTTGCTCATAACCACAGATAGGGAAGAAAAGAAATGCACCAAACTGAGTCAAAGGCATTTTTAAATCAAAGTATGGAAAAGTTAGAATACACCTAATAACCAGAACAATAAATATTTCAGAAAAAGTTTAATGCAAAATGTTAGTACAAATGAGAATGGAGGAATCACAACTGACCAAACAGAAAAAAAAAAAAAAAGAAAAAAAAAAAGAGAATAAACTGGCATTCATAGTTGGCTATTGATTCAGGACTCTGAATATTACTTCACAAATATGAAGTTTTAATTCTTCTCAATGTTTTTATCTCCTTTGATTGCTCAAAGGAAGAAAAAGCTTTCTTCAGGAAATTTCCCAGTTACATTATTCTGAAGATATGTACAAAAGTTACAAAATTTGTTTCAAGTCTATAGTGTAAATGGGATCAACCACACAGGATTTTCTCTGCAGCCTAGTGAAATAAATATAGATATTTCTATTGACCTTTGTGGACTTTCTATCATGATGTTTCAGTTCCAGGACAGACCTGCTGGTGACACAATTCAGAATTATAATTAAGACTTTGGTTTCATCCGTGTCAAAACTAGAGTCCATTTAAATCTAACTTTCATCACAGTAGAAATTGCAGCTCAAACTAACTGAGATGCCTCCACATTTCTCTTTCTTGACAAAGATTACAAGCTTCAGTTATCACTTTCAGAATTGCATGGCTGTCTAGAGGCAGGACTTCATATTCCACAGCTCATGCAGGATTCACATATTTAGAAACAGGGATTACTGTGCAGGTGTTAGATAGATAGATAGATAGATAGATAGATAGATAGATAGATAGATAGATAGATAGATAGATAGATAGATAGATAGAAAGACAGACAGACAGATAGATAGATATGCTGCCACAGAAAATGCTTCATGCTGCTCTCCACAAGCACATTTTGTCTAACTAACGGTTCACAATTTACTGCATTCAGTAGATGCTCCTAAATCTAGTTCTTGTTATAAAGAAAGATAAACTGCAAGCTCAAGAATGGATGAGAAAAAGCATGAAAAATAAAGAAATTAACAAGAATCCTGGAAAAAGAACTCATTGCAAAATACATATAGGGGACAGAATTCATGAGCATTCAAACTGAAGGCAATGGATTTCAACTAACATAGCCTGCAACAGAGAATCATACTGAAAAAAATATACACCAAAAAAAAAATCACAAACAGACAAAACCTTTGCAGCAGCATGTGGCAGGGTGATAAACCAAATTATTCTGCATACAATTACTGATAACAGTGCAAAATGTTTATTTATCATGGATTTAGCTGACAAGATAACATACTGCAGAATACACAGTCATACCAGGACCTCCCACTGATAGAGAAACAGATTTAAAATATTTCTGCAGTAGAAGTAGCAAAATGAAATCACTTACCGTTAGTGTTGCACTGCTGAAACTATCCCAAGAGTCAGCCCTCCAGAAACAGGTTTTCCTATCAATAATTGACAGCTGATACAGTTTCAGGCAGTAATACACCAGGGAAAGACGGGCTGCAGCAGCGGCTCCTTCCCATTTAGCCCACCTCTAGCACTTTTTAGATCTCTTTGTTAACCCTTTCTAGGTATTTTCTCCCTGTTTTGGGTGCCAAGACAAAGGCAAAATATATGCTATAAGAAAAGAATGCATTATTGCCCACTTTATTTAGTGACAAGAATCGTGGGAATAAAGTAAGATTTAGTCATAACAATAATCTAACAAGAAGTAAAATCTAAAAACAGAAAATGACTCAGTGACTGGAAAGAGATATAACAGGGATATGAGTTACTGTAACCAGGATAATGGTTTCTCCAAATGTAGAACTAAGAAGTCAAAGTCACAATAAAACAAGATACTAGCACTGAAGTAGGCTAAAGAAGTTAATAACTTGCAATAAGAAAAAATATTCTCATTGTCTTCCAGGCTTGGACCAATGAGATTTGAGCTTTGAAATCAAACCAATTTGGCTTCAGTGAAGGCAGCATTACAATCTTGTAGATCAATTTTTAAACCAAATGAAATAATAAGTGTAGTGATAGAAAGAGAAAAAGGTACTTCCTTTACTGGAATAGCTATTTCTGTAGTATTCTGAAACCATTCATATTCCTCAAGTGAGGTTGTTTTCTCTTCCAATGTCAATTTATACCAATAAGAAATTGTTTTCTGACATTACTTGAAAAGATGGCTTTTCTTTGTCATATTATTCTTTTACATTAAGAAAAGATTGCTCTGATTTGACAGCTCAGTACATTTTAATGGACTGTGGACCACAAAGGATATCTGACAATAAAAGGTTTGGAAAGTTCCTTTGTTCAAATGGATGACTCTTCCCCCATAGAAAAAAAAAGATAAACAAACAAAAGCCACGAAAAAGAACAACCATGGAAGAAAACTGGAGATACCAAGTGCACTCCATTCTTTTGCATTAGTTTTATAGGATTTGCCAGACAAGACTGACTGTACCCCTACTGCCACACCTGTCCTCCAAGGATCAAGTATTATGGATAGATTCTAGAGAGATGGGAAAGGACATATTCACATAAACTGTTGGCAGTCCTTCTAGCCCAAATGTCAGCCTTTGGAAATCAAATGCAGGTAGAATGCAGCTGGAGAGTAGAATGTAAAAAGGCCACAATGCATGTAAAAGACATGTCCCCTTACCTCCTACCCTCTTAGCTTGCAAATGATGAGAGCAGAAACTCTCTCTGAACTACAGAGAATGTCTCTCTTGCTTGCCCATTCAGGTGAAACAGAAAATCAAACAAATGCTCAGGTTTATACCCTAAGTACAAAGAAATAAGGCTCTGAAAATTCAGTAGCTCTACCAGTTTGTTGCAATTTTCCCCAGTTGGTAAGAATACAGTTCTACACTAAAAAAACACACCAAAAAAAAATGCCAAACACCAAGGATTAAGTCATGATTGGCCAGATACATCTTCGAAAACTGAAGAAATTACTTCAAGGACTTCAAAACAGTAGGAAATTGTAGGAGGAAACTTGGTGTGACCAGTTGAGATGCAATTTCATGTGGAAGAATAGAACAGGGAATGAAATCTGAACATCTCTCCCTGAAGTCTCTTCCCACAGACGACCTTTCCTCATGGCTCCTTATACTGTCTTGGTTCCAGATGTCTTACATCCAGCTGTTGCAGAGACTCAGTTTCAACTGTACCATTAATCTATCATCCCTAAACAGCTGGAACCATATTATGCACACCCCACTACTGAGAGGTATTTATCAATGAAACTAAAGGGTGTGTTGACTATCTGTGTCTGACCTTCCCAAACATACGTGCACAAGAATATATCTTCTTTTTTATTTTCATTTCTTCTGAATTTTATTTCGTTTTCTAATAAAATATCAAAGACTTGCTTCCTTTATATGTTTGCATTCCTGAATGTTGCTTTTGGCAAAAAGGCCACAATGTCTTTTCATTTCCTCTTCATACCTAGAGGCAACAGAACAAAGTAATATATAGGCTTTTTTAATTGACTGCTCAGGGTCATTAACTGCATAATTTCTCAACTGGTGTCCAGACTTTCAAATCTGAGTATTCTTCCTTTACCTGTCTTCTATTTTTGCACTTGTAGATGCTGCTCTGGGTCAATACCTGTCACTGTCTACACTGAGCTGCCAACTAAGCACCACGCCGCCACTCCCTGCCCCACCACCTCAATCTCCCTGGATGGGTGAGAGAATCAGGATTAAAGTAAGAAAAGTCGTGGGTTGAGATTAAAATGTTTTAATGCGGAAAGCAAGAGCTGCATGCAGAGGAAAATTAAACAAGGAATTCATGAACCACTTCCCATGGGCAGGCAGGTGTTCAACCATCCCCAGGAAGCCATGGCTCAGTCACGAGTAACAGTCCTTTGAGAAGACAAAAGACATCACTCCAAACATCCCCCCATTCCTTCTTCTTCTCCCCTCTTTATTTGCCAGCCATGATGCCATATGGGATGGGATACGCCTTTGCTGGGTTGGGATCTGCTGTCTCAGCTGTGTCCCCTCCCAGTCTCCTTACCAGCATGGCAGTACAAGAAGCAGAAAAGGCCTTGGCTCTATGTAAGCCCTGCTCAGCAATAACAAAAACATGTCTATTATCAACATGGTTTTCAGCACAAATATGAAATGTAGCCCCAAACTATGTATTGTGAAGAAAATTAACATTTCCCCAGCCAAAACCAGCACAAAATCCTACAAGATTCCCAACTCTATGAATTTGAAATAGTTTTGGCTTTAAAAAGCACTGATTCCTGTATCTTCATGCTTTATCTTACTCACTGAATATCTCCTTTCCATCCTCAAAAACATTATTTTCAGTAAATGCTTCCATTTTTCAAGTGGCACAAAATGTACCAAACTCATGCTCTGAGAGCATTCTTGCTCCTTTTTTGAAAAAAACCAAAACATTTTATTCAAATTAATGCCTGATTGTTAATGCTCACTAGTAATTTATAGTCTTTCAAAGACTTCAAGTTGACATAAAGTTAGGATAATACTATATCCCTTTAAAAAGCGCCATGAAATAAAATGTAATTCAAAGGGCAGTTATTCCTGGGTGAGTAAATTGCATGTCTTTGAGGTTTCTTTCACTAATACTTCATATGAAGTGCTTTTACATGTTTCTCCCACCTTCCACACCACCAAGATAAGTTTGGAAGGATAAAATACTACTATAAATTCACAGAAGTTTCATGTTCAATGAGCACTAAACACTTGACAACCACCCACAAAAGCATAGAAAGCAGAATCTTCTATCACATAGCTCTATTCTGTATTTTCAAGAAAAGTTCATTCTGAGTAAGCATTTAAGAGTGACTTCCCCATTAAACCTCACAATACTCTGTTCTGTCAGTCCACTCGTTTTTTGTGATCTTAATCAGGATCAAGATCTTTGCCTCTTCACCTGCAAAAATTCAGTGTTAAGCATCAGATTTCATTTTCTCATGCTATACTCCAGTGCTTCCACTGCACCCTATAGGGATGTAACTGTGTTGGTTTTCAAGTGCTAAAAATAAAACAAACATGTCAACCCAAGGACAAAGTTGAAAGGAAACATACTTTAATGTAACCAAAGAAGAATATATTTAGCATTTTGCTACTAAGCAAGGATGAAAATAAACATGTCAACACCTCACTGTGTCTAACTGTGAAACCCACACCCTACTCAATTCTTTCTGCAGCATTTATTATATATGAAAAGTGGATTCAGTCTTCATTTCTTTCTTCTGGAGAGTACTCCGTTACTACTGCTGGCCACAAAGGGCTCCTGAACTGCCATGTAAAGCACTTCCATCATTTTAGGCAGTCAATTCTTCTATCAATTAACAGTAATGTAGCCATCTAAGGTGCATTTGGACAGTGGTGCATACTAAACTTCAATCTGGAATCCTTCCAAAACCAAATACAAGCGTAAGTGGGAATTGGCACGACATTCACTGCACTCCAGAAAGTGAAAAGTGGTCCCTAAATCAGAATGTTTTCTTTTGTCTTTTTTCCATTACTATTGTTAATCTGGACTCTCTGTAAAGCAGTATTGTTCCTCTGTCCCCAGAAATGAATGCTCAAAAATACCCTATGTGATTATATTTTTAAATATTGCCTTTGAAACAATGTGGGTCTATATTTTAACGTTTTCAGTTATCTGAACTTTAATTTTTAACACTGAAGAAACAAACAGTACAATTGCATATGGTGGTCTTCCTTTTGGAGATCCTGTATTCTGATTAAAGTTGATGAACCATTACGTCTGCTTTATTTAACCTTTCAAAACACAAAGCCAAAAAATTTATTCTAATACATTAGAGCTTGTTTCCTGGCATACATAAATCAAGGCAGAGCAAAAATGTTGGTAAATTAGCATAATGTGGTAAAATTGTAAAACTATATAGTACAGTTGTATGAACATTTAAGAGAGAAGGCAAGGGGGAAAACTGAGAAATGTTCTTAGCAAAAAGCTATTACTTCAACCACTACAGAACCTGTAGGTTCTTGCCTTCACTGCCATGAACAAGAGGATTCAGTGGCTGGGGCACTATGGAATGCCCATGAAAGATTCTGGCTCCAAGGGGCTGCGAACCTAGAACAGGAACATTTGCTCTAATGCCCACCAGGTTTAAAGGCTGACTTCTTCAGAATGTCACCTTTTTTCTCACATATCCATTCAATTGCAAATGATTCTTTTGCCCATCAGGGTAGTAGACATCAACAAATTCCATCATAAATTTAAAAATACATTAGTATTTTAAATATTAATGTTAAAAAGATTCACTGGTTCTGTTAAACTTTCCAGGAAGCTCGTAATGTCTGCAAAAGGAATAGTTGCAAAGTACCATTCTGGCAGGACTTTAGGTAAGCATTAATGGAGCTCTAAAGAGCTCCTCGTGCTTAATAAGAGCCATTTGACTTCCATCAGCACGATTCAAATGGCCACAATTAACTTCTAGGTATGTAGAAAATAAAAATTAATCGAGGGCTAAGTATTCTGCAGTTCACAAGGGAAAAACAAGATCCAGCTCATACGCTCCAATATGTATGCTGTGGTACCTGCAGTGAAATTTCTTAGGTTTGACTGCTTGTATGCACTTTTCCAAATAAAATGAACTCTCTCTTCTAGGCAAATCCAGACTATTCCTTTCCCACTCAGACCACTGTAGAGTCACTGTGCCAACTAGGGATGATGGAAATATCTCATCAAAAAGAAAAAGGCTGGCAAGCATTCATCTTTTTTGTCAGGGACTGATAAAAGGCCTATCAAAAAAAATTCTGTGTCCTTCGGACTTAAGATTGCCCTAAAAGCCACAACACTTCCAGGCAGTAATAACACTTGGAATTTTCTGAAGATTTGTGGAAACATATAGAAGTGAGAAATTAACATTGTGGGTTTCTACAGGATATCTTACACTGATAAAATCATAGCACAAAATTTTTAAAAATTAGTAACTCATATTAAAAAATTATCTAGCAACATGCTGCCATGTGCATTTTTTAAGACAGAAGCTTTGCAAAAGTAGGTGCAGGGTAGCTGTTATCCATTTCTTTATTTCAGACATTAAGATTTCATTTCAATTTCTTGTTTTCTAAGGATTTACACACTTAGATTAATGTGTTCTCAATTAGTATGAGACATCTGCAAATATCTAGTAAATGAAAAAATACTCCTCAACTCGACATTAAAATATAGGCAAGAAGAAAAAAATAGGGGAAAAAAAGCTCAGAACATTAGAAAATGTGGATATTCAAGAAATTTTTCATATGTATCTTACAGAGACATTTAAAATTGATAATAAAAATCCACAGATGGAGATGCAAATCAAGGAATCATACTTCAGTCATTCTTGATGCTGACAATTCAGAGCAAGCACATTCAGCAGTCATTATCAGTCTGCTACATTTCACCTTCAAAATTCTATCTATGGCTTTCATAACCAATATATAACATTAGAAATATCTTAGAGAAAAATCCTAACTATACAAAAATCTGTAAGATGGCTTAGTGTCTAACTGCTTCTTGATCAAATCTTCTCCCAGTTCTTCAGACTTGTCCACAATTAAATCTATGCTACCAATTTAATACTGTCAGCTTTGAAGGAACGTGGGAACAAATTTTATTTTGATTGCAAATCTGAGCCTCAGGTTACTAAAATGACTGTTAGATTACTGGAATAATTACCTAATAACTGCTGACAGGCTTGATCTCCTGGCCTCTTCTAACACTCCCAAATTGCTGGGCAGATCCCTTTGGAAATATGTAGAATGCATCCAAACCATCAGAAATCTAGAATGGGGACATTTTTCTTTAAAAAATATTGACAACTGTTTTTCTAGACTTTCTTGCATAATATTGCCAATACCTGCAGGTAAAAACATATTTTGTCATTATGAAAGAAGTCACATATTCCGTTTTACATAGCTCATGTAGTTTTCTGAAGCTTTGTAACATTTTTCTCCAGAGAATCTTGCTTCAGAAGTAATAGCTCCATATGTCATTACAGACATCATATTTACTCACCACAGAGGAAAACCCCTGGCATAATACCTGCTTCTTTTTTTTGCTTGTTTGTTTGAACTATCGTTAACACATGTCTTATTTCTACTAAAACCCCCATTGCAGCACATAAAGCAGGGGCAAAAGCTTCTACAGATGCCAAGTCACTGTATATTTTGAGATACTCTGCAGTATTTGGGGGACAACCAGCTCCCACCCAGAAAAGTACTTCTAATCATTCATGTGTGGAAAGAACGGGCAGGATTTCTCTGAATATTATTTAGATAGGTACTAATACTCTAGTTAATTAATGAGTGATTTAGACAGAAAAGTATACTGAACTAGGGGTGGGGGGATGTGTGTGGTTTTTTTGGTTTAGAGGGGGTTTAACAAGGAATAAAATCTGATTTTGGTACTCAAACTGCAAATACACAAGAAAGGCACAAAAGCAATCAATATTGAGACCTTAGGTCAGTTTCACAGAGTTCAGCAGTACGTTCCAATTCCAGCATCAATTGCTTTTCCATTTTTCTTACAATTATATGTGATTTCAGCAGCAGAAATTCAAAAAGATTTCACAGATTATGGGCTTCCAGCTAAGCACAGAAAGCACAGGAAGATATTTGACTTGCATCTCCAGAGATTTAACTTGTTCTACATTTCAGCCTCCACTGGGTACCACTGCCAAAAGACGATCCCGTTTTAACCTTAACTGGCTCTGAAGAGACCCGGCCGTACATGCGATACGACCCGCACAGACGATGGGCTTCGCGTGCAAAAATTGGGGGGATGGGGGGCGAGAAGAGAAAATTAATACCTTTAATCCTGAAACGCCTCCTGGTTCCCTGTTCCTCACACTGCGACAAGCGCAGTCATCCTCCCTCCCTGCACGAGGGCTGCCCGCTGCACTGAGGAAAGTTGACTGCGCTTGTCGCAGTGTGAGGAACAGGGAACCAGGAGGCGTTT
>JAHLSL010000008.1:13753787-13772136 GCA_025920805.1 Petroica traversi
GCCGGCGGCTCCCTGCGCACAGCCCGGCACCTGCCCGATCTCCAAACCCCTGCCCGCGGCTCCGAGCAGTTTTCTTCCTCTTCCCCTTTGGACCCGTAGCCAATGTACAGCGCACAGCCGCTGTTTGCCACTCTGCAAGAGCCATTTCCTGAAATACTTTGCATCCCCACATGACCTAGTGAGATAGAGGCAGTAAGGATAAAAAAATAGAGAAACGGTTGTCAAAGAATTTTTTTAGGAATTTTTCAGAAGAATAAAAAGTTTCACAAAAAAAATATTTAAAGAATAAATAATAAACCCCGTCTGAAACTTAGTCAATTATCTCAGAAGATTATGTAGTATCTTCTGTGTTTATCAAGGTTAGCAGCGCAATTCACAAGCAGTGGAGGTCACCATGGCATTTGATTTCGGCTGAATTATGTTTGCCATGGAACTAGCTGTAATCTTTTATTAACTTCTTCTGGTTTATTAATTATCTTACTTTGTTCATACTATTACATTTTACATCACTACATACATACTAAAGGTATTACATACCTTTAAAATCAATTCCAGTCTCACCTTTTCTGCATAATCTCTTGGCTAAAATAAGGCCTTGCGTGAGAATTTTTAAGGCAGCTAGAAATAAATATATTTAGTAGGCTGAGTTTCAAGTTTTCTTTTTCATGGCCAGAAAGAACTGAAGGAAAGTTGACAATGTTAAATGAAAATGAAAATTTAATTGCAACTTGATCAGCATTAAGATTTTTGCTCCATTTCAACATCTTTTTAGATAAGCTGATACTTCAATAGGAACAAATTGAGGGCTTCTTGCAAATGCTAAAATGACTTTTAAGGACAGAAAACCACATTTAAAATTCTTTGGGAAATCCTGGAGAGATATCATGTGTTTTCTCATGTGTGGTATCAATTTGTAACTTGTAAAGTTGTACAATTTACTTTTTACAGACATGGCATTTTTTATTGGATTGGATGACAGATTACATTGTGGTTTTTACTGATACGCAGAAATTATCATTTATTTCCCACTAAAACCTTTGCTGGACAAGGCAAAAAAAAAAAAAAAGAAAAAAAAAAAGCAGAGATATAATTTCTTGCCACAAACATGTAATCTGATAGAAGCTCCCATGCTTGTTTGTGTGGGTAAGGTCTAAATTTTAGTGATAGAAAGCCCACACTAAAGCAATGGTATTTGAGCTCGTCCCCTTGTAAAGTCATTATTCTCTCAGCTGTGCAAAAGCTGTGTTCCAGGATGCTCCTGAGGAAAGGTTTGACTCTCTTTCCGTTAGTCATTTGGAATGCTGCCACTGACTGCAGATGAAGCCATTTCCAAGGCTGGCATGCACTGCGTGTTATCTCTGGGTCAGAGCTTGGGTTGGGCCTACAGCAGACCGTGCCTTCATTTGTATTTGTGGTATGTCCACATTCCATACCCCAAACCAGGCCTCTCCACCCCATGGATGCGCACACCTCTGCTGAGCAAAGTTTATTATACATTGGGAACAGCAGCAAACCACGAGCGGGAGTTTGTGATGAGATTGCACCCAGCTGTCACTCTATAATTCACAGGCAAACCTGAAGGTGGGGAGTACAGTTGTGGCTCAGCTCCTGGGAGGATTTTAGGAAAAGCCTCCTGTTCCAGGTGCAGCTAATGCTTCCTCTTTCTAGAGGGCTTGTACAGATGGGTGCTGTTCTCAGCTGGGAAAGCACAACCCGTGACACATCTTCCCAGCAAAGGCCAGAGCCTCACTGCAGAAACACTTTTTCTCCTCTCCATTCCTGGGAGGCAGGAGGCATTAATCTCTTCCTGAACGTGCTTTTAGTTGTTGTTTCCCAGCAGCAGGTCAGATTTACTTTTTTTAATGCGATCAGTGTTCTGAATCACTCTGAGAGTAAACAGTACTTGCTACCTCCATGTTGAAAGATTAGAGCTAACCAAATGTAGTAAGGGACCAAAGCAGGGTATTAAATACGCAGATGCTTAATTAGGAGCATTAAACAGAGTTATATTTTTAATATTGAGCTACTTTAAATATTGAATATTGATGCACTTGAGAACAGATGTGCCTAGATAATTATTGTAAATAGAACTAGTAATAAAAATACTTTTTATATGACACGAAGGTTATTTTATGAATTTCAAAAATGGACAAACAGGCAAGACAGAAAACCTGAGATCAGGAAGAAAGTGCTTTCTCAGAAATCTACATATTTCTAAGAATTTTTTAAGGTTTTTCCAATTTTTCCATACAGGAATTCTGGATTTCTTTATGAATTTTACTTGTTACAGTTGAAGAATGGTGAGGACAATCAGATCAGTTCTATCTTCGAGAGAAAGATTGATGGTTTATTTGAACTTCCTCTTACTATGAACATATTCCCTGAATAATTATGAGCACTGTAATGCTGTATATGCAATACGTCTCCAAGTCAGTAAATACAATGTCCTCAAATTACAAAGAGGATAATTAAATTCTCTAAAGAACACTGGTGTTTAAACAAAGTCACAAAACAGACTTTGAAATACAGACATATTTCTCCTGTTCACTCAATCGCCAGCTTACAGAGCTGCAGTAGGATGCACAGTCTGACGTGGTCTGGGAAACTTGAAGTTGCATTTTTCCTCTGCTGTTGAGACAGGCTCTATCCTTGTGCAATTGCTAGTACTACCAAATGCCAAAAAGAGCTTCAAAACATAAAATATGACAATCATGAATTTCAAAAGCTTTGAAACAGGATCAGAATCAACAGATTTATAATAGGAATAATAGCTATTCCAAATGTGTTTTCTTCTGTTTGCACAACACTCATCTTAGAATATATTTACTAAGTAGATAATTACACTTTTCCAAGCAGGTGCATTTTCCCACTTGCTATAAAGCCATGTCCAAACATAATCTGTGGTGTCATAAACCAGCCATTTCCTAGTGTCAGCCTAAGAAACATTACCAGTGAAAAACAAGGCTCAGCTCAACTTCCCTCCCTATACTTAATATCCCCTTAGGACTCTCGCTACAACACTTCTCAGCCCATACATAATTTTTGCTTCAAAAAGCAACACCCATTTCTTTTGTAAACCATCTGCTCAGTGTGTTAGCAAAATCCATGCAACAGCTTCCCAGCAGCACCAACACCTGCTAACAGGGGATGGTGTCCCAGGCAGATACTGCCAGCCTGTCACAGCTTCTTATCTCCCTTCTCTGTCTAATCTTCAGAGAACTGTCTGGGATTATCTCCTGGAATCAAATGCCCAGCAAGATGGCTTGTTACTTTTTTATATATCAGCAAATATGGACTTGATTGAGTTCATTAGTGCTGTAAACATCTTTTATTATACAGATCAATGTGAATTTACAAGCTGTAGCAGTATGATATTGACATAATGTAGCATTTCATATACAATAACTTTTTATAGTCCTCATCATTCCAAACACGCTGTGGGTGAAACTCATTACTGATGTAAGCAGATACCATAACACCAAGGTTTTCCACAGACTACAGTCAATTATCCCCAAGCTTAATGAGGTTCTTTTGGTTCAGGTGTTTTTGAACAGCTTTAAGATAGAAACACTTCTATTTTTAACCTCACAAAATATCATTTTGGAGCATCTGTATCTGTTTAGTAATCAAAGCTTGGAGGTTCTTCTTCAAATATCTTCAAGTTTCCCTCTACTGTCTGCCTCTGTTTAAAAGAGGAAGTCCCTTTATTTAAGAATTTCAGCAGTTTGGAGAGCAGTTTGGAAATGTTGAGCAGCCATGAAGAGAAAAATTATTCTACAGAATGAGGGCTGTAAGATCAAATGAGGCATTAGTTGAAGGAAAGTGGAAATGTATATCTGTTGGTCAGTTAAGTTAATATGGTCATCCAGGAAATAAAACCAGGTTTTGTAAATATTCACAAACTGGGGCAAGAACACACAATGTTACTAAATACTTATGCTACTGCTGGCATGCAGGCCCAAGTAGAAAGAGGGGTGCAAGCTGCTCCTCCTTTGCAGTTGAACATAGCAATTATTTTATGCAATATGGTCAAATATGAGAAAAGTGGACATGAGATTTCCCCCCCAGTGAAGCTGTTCTTTTTCCCATGCAGTTAGTATGTCCTTTCATGGTGTAAAAGTTCTCAGTATCTGTTCAATCCATACCTTACCAGGTGTAAAGTGGAAATTCATCTAAACAGGTTTGTTTGGATGTCACTAATTCTGAAGTGACTGGTTCATCCCTTTAATGTATTGTAATGTGACAACTATTGTGTGTTATATTACTATCACCATAACCATTTTTAAGATAGATAATTGGTGTCTAAACTTTACAGCCTAAACAAGCTCTAAATCTTTTGGAGATGCTGATTCAATTGAAAGAAAAGTCTGCATTTATTTTCATTATTATTGTCTTCCAGTGCTTTTTTAATTTAAATTTTGCCTGGGAGAAAAAGAAATAATTTTACATAAGGTGCTAGAATTTGTTTGGATAGGGTAATACACCTCCTAAACAAAACTTTTATTCACTTGGCAATACCATATCAAAGAGTTGCTCTCCCAAAGTTCCCATCAGGTAAAACTTAGGCATTTCTGTTAAAGCAAAGGATAGAGATTCAAAGGTATTCCAAGGCCACTGCTTCAGTGTCACACCAGACCAAGAATTTGTCCCTATCAGATGAGTATATTGTCCAAAGCCACATAGGAGATAGTGATCTGAAATATGCACAAGGCTGAGAAAAATCTGTTATCAACATTTACCTCACACTTTGTAAACTGCTTGAAATATGACCTCTGGGGGCCCTTACTTAATGAAGTGCCCAAGTCCATCCAGGTGTCATTGATATGCTCAATAGATTAGATGTCAGAGTGTTATAAGATTTAGCATATTCAATATTTATTCATGTATGCCTTTCAATATTTCTTAATATGAACCAAGATTTTCATACAGTACTTTAGAATCTGTGTTCTTCAGAACATTCCTACAGTAGCGCTAACAAGCAAAACCATTTCCAAACTATTTATTCTAGACACAGTTCATTACAGTACCTAAATTACAGAAAACTTCTTATGAGAGGTACAATACTTTTCATAAGAAAGGACTATTGCAGAGTTGATTTTTGCCTAAATAGAATAAAACTGTATGCTGACTATTAATATGAAGTTTGGAATTAGATTAGTATGCACTATTAAAACACTGAAATATTTCAATTCCTCAATATTTCTACACACAAATTTCTCAAAAATACCCCTAGGTTAGATGAGAACCTCCTTGTTTGGGTTACCATTGTACCTCAAGGCAACTTCCAAATGCGTGGTAACAATTTTTAGCTTACTGGGGAAAGGATATATCTTTTATATAGCAGTAAGTTAATTTTGCAATGGTGACAAGCACCTTTTTAATGACAAAACGGGACTATAGAATCCTTTTAGATTTTTCTTTTTAAGTGGAATACTTAGCCTTCTTTACAGGGAGATGACAGAGGTATCTGTATCATATGATACACTGAAGAAGGGATTAAATATTTTCACATTCATAACCTTTTCATTACTAGGTAGGTGTTTGAGACACCCCAACATAGTAGGATGGCATTTGAGTCCATACTGACTTCTCTAGGGCAGTGAGACAAAGAAATCTCATTGAACAGCAGAAAAATCTTCCTAACACCAGTACTCCAGGATACACTGAGCTGCAAAATGCAAAGATATCTAAATACATGTACTGAATTCTGATCCATCAGGGCTTAAATAGTTATACACGGAGTCAGAAGCTCAGGGGCCTCTACAATGCAGTTCTGTTTCCCGGAGTGCTCCTTGGCCAGCCAAGGTGAGCAGCTGAAAGGGAGTACAGGTTGCTTCTTGCCCACTCAAGCCAGGGTGTCACAGATTAATAGAAGTGGCAAGATGCTTCTGCAGAGAAAAGATAGAAACTACTGTAGTGGGGATAAAGTCTTTCTAGCACGTGCATTTTACTGGAATAGTTAAGTCTAGAATTACAGCAGTCTCTTTTGCAACATGTAATAAATCCTACCAAATCTGAGTTTGTGCCACATGGCACTAAACATAGCAGGATCAGAAGCTACTGAGATGGGTCAGCTTTGTACACAAGAAATACAGAACATAAGACACTGACAGAAAGTACTCCCTGAATCTGGGCTATGTGCAGCAGTCTCAGTCTTCTGCAAATTAGATTCAGATTTATATTATAAAGATGCAACATATCAGGAGGCAGGAAGAACAGGGCTGCTTGCTAAGAGAACATCAGCTAAGAGAGCTCCCACAACCCATGAGAGCAGCCCCCGCCCTAAACATGGCAGACCCAACCAAGAATCAAATCCTAAGGCAGTATCACAGTGACAAGGCAGATGCAAGGTCAGGCCAGGAAGTCAGTCAATAGACAAGAATCAGAGCCAGCAGTTATCCAGGCAGATGCACACAAAACCTGGCGTGAATCCAAGCTGAGGAGCTGCCTGAGCCTCAGCCGTGTTGTGGCTGTACAGGTGATCAGCACTCCTCAGTGTAACTACAGCAAGAACTGGGAACTCAGGCTGACCTGAAATAGAGCTGCTGAGCCCATGGCTGTGGGGAGGTCCCAGCTGAGGCTTCTCAGTATCTTTAACACATATTAGTGCACTCAGTGCTCTGACACAGAGGATTTAGAAGAACCTGGAATTTAATTTGTGTATTAAATTACATTTGAAATTCTGTAGTACAGATAGTAGGACTTTTCCTTATGTGTAATTTTTCACAAGGAACTTTTGTACAATATATCTCATATTAACTTAACCAATATTTATCTGGATAGGCATATGAAATATCATTCAGAGTGCAGAAGGAACTTCCTTGTTCAGCAATAGAGTTTTGTTTGCCCTTTCAATCAAATATTGCTTGCTATTTACAACAGGAATTTCTGGTTCTAGAAAAGGTAAACAACATAAGGGTTAACTTGCAGGACAACTAAGAATACTCTGACATAGGTAACACTTTCTACGGACTGAAAAATATTTATTTGCTCTTGTTCTGTAACACTTAGAGACTGAATATTTGTCTCTATATTGTGTAGCATTTACCAATGGGAACTATTAACAAAGATTATAAAATAAACTGAAATGTGTGGAGTGAGGACTTGTGGAAGCACACTATGAACTGATCTCACTGAGAGAATGCGAATTTCCATGCACAAAACAATGCATGTCTCAAAACCTGTTTTATCCCTCTTTAAGATAATGAGTAGGATGCAAATGTAGGACAGATAGCCTGATACTAACCTTCATGTCTTTAAAGCATGGTGCTTCTGTTAAAAAAAAAGAATTTTGCCACCAATGATTCAGAGCAGACAGTGGCAGATTATGGATTTGCCACAATCCAGGTCCCTTCCTACTCCTGTGTCAGACTACAAGTCTACTGCAATACAGTGAATAGAAGAGAAAGAACATGTCACATTTTATAAAAAGTGCAGTGTACTCAGCAGCTCCATGAAGATTTGACAATATTTTACCATTCAAAGGTCTAGCCACATTAACAGAGAATTAAAATTATCATTCAGTTTAATTATTCTGTATTGTACCCAATTTTGACTCAGGTATATTTTCTGGTAACTTCGTTCTCATTTGAAAGACTATGTAGGACTTAGGATTCTATGAATTTGGATTACATTTTTAAAAATTACTTTACATTCCTTTTTGTCTCTCAAAAAAATGAAGGCAAGGATGACTTTCACAGGATTCAGCCAAAAGCTCTAAATAACTTAATATTAATTTTTGAGAACCAGTTAGCCTAATAAAGCTACTACTTCAGAGTTTTTTCATCATCTAATTGCAAACCCAAAGACTTTACATATGAAGTGATACAATTTTTCAGAGCTAAAGTTTAAGAGGAGTATTTTTATGTTGAGTAGAAGTTATAGAGCTAGCATGTTAACACAAACTAAATGGAGGGATATATGGGAATAATATAATATTTTAAATCTGGGAAAGAAGAAATGTAATAACTTTATATTGCTACTTATAACAATAACATACAGCATTAATAATAAAAAATATCTGAAGCAACTTGTTTTATTGAACCACTACCAGGAGAGAAGACATTTTAAAATATTAGCTGGGGAAAAAAAATGAGTTCTGCATGATCAGGGACACATAACTGCCAGATTCTTTTCTTGTTTTGGCATTTGTTTTTTTGTTGTTGTTGTTGTTTGTTGTTTTTTTATTTCTTCAGAAATCTGTGTAAGATAGAATTTGCTGTTTCATATCAGCAAGAAAAAGCTTTCAAATATTTATCAGCTAGCAAATATTTAACCCCTCTATTGATCATGTCTAATTGCAACGTATATTGCAAATGGTAACTTTTTCACTGTTATTTGAATTTCCCTAGTGCTTTTAATTAGCTTTCTAATAGGCTTTTCACCTTTCTAAAGCTATCACTTCAAAATGAAAAAAATCATATTATAAAGAAACCCCATATTATCAGAAAAGGTAAATGCAGTTGTCACTTTTGTATATTCAAAGTATTATTTCTCATATTCTTCTTCCATTACATATAAATATTTAATCAGTATATATTTATATCACAACAGAAAGCAATATAGAAAACAAGAAAAAAAGCCTGCTGCCAGAAAATATGTTTATTTTTTCCATATATCACAAATTAAAACAGACTATAAGAGCATGAAATATTCAAGAAGAAATGTGCAAAACAGGTCTGTGAAAAAAATGTCTGCTCATATAGGTGAGGTTACAATGGATGTGTCTGTCCCCAAATGACCTCTTTTTTCCTCAAGGTCCCCAGCTTTTTGAAGACCACACGTTGTTCCACTGATGTTTACAGGGGCTGTCAAGGCAACCAGATAAAACAGAGATTTTACTGGCCTGCCCTGTCGGTGCTGGGGACTCCAAACTCACATCAAGGAAAGGAGCCCTGCCAGTGGAGAATCACAGCCTGGGGTAGGAGAATCCTCCAAATTTTAGCAAATCCTTTCCTACAACTGCTTGTTGTAGCAAAGAAACAAAAGACTACTGCTATTATACTTTAAATAGACATGGTGAGTTTTGATTCAGACTGTGGACTGTAATTTTTTCTGACTATAATAGATAATATTAACATAATTTACAATTCTTTATGTTCTCATTGGATTTTTATGTCCAAGTAGAGACAGTGATGACATTATTGGGTGACTATGATTAATTCTTTCAATTATGGTAGAAAACAGAGACCCCATTCAAAATTAGGCCCCCATTGTGAGGCAGCTGAACAAACATATATTAAAAGACTGTGTCTGGACCAGAAGTCTGCAAATTACTCGGCTCAGGGTCATCAGGGAAAAGACAGCAGCACACATGGAGCACACACAGGCAGGGATGAACCTGGACAGTGTGTGTATTGCCAAGATTGTAACAAAATCACAGTTTCTCCTAATCATAAGCAACACTTTTTCTCTCTGAATGAGATAGGTTACCATCTCCTCCTATTATCTTTCTTAAAAGACCATATTGCAAATTTTCCTGTAGCATGAGGCAAGTTCTACAATTTTTCCGTTATTATTTTATCTATTCTCCTCTCTTCTGCTCATGTATGTGCTCCAATTCTCCTGGCTTCGTTTTCTTTTCTCTACCATTTGTAAAGGTTCTCTTCTGTCCTGCAGTCCAGCCTTTCTCCACCTTCCTTGAAATCCCAGCTGTCATGGAAATCCTGCTCTCCAACACCACTGAAACCTTCAGAAGCCTTTTACTTCTAGCTGTGTAACCCTAAAATTTGAAAAAGAACTCTATAAATGGTAAGTACTGGTATTGATTGTGTTATTAGTATTTGCATGTTAAAGGGTCAATATACAAACCATTTAGCTTCCCCTTCAAACAGACAATGAATTGAAAAAAAATATTCCTCCCTTGTCATCCAGAGGGAAAGTGAACTTTAAACTTAAGGAGAGCAATTGCAACCCGGATTTAGCATTTCTAAGAAATTATAGGAATCAGTTATTCACCCAACAATCATTTCTATCATGTCTTTTGTGCATATTCAATATACTATCCTATGCTAACTTTGAGGAGTGGATATGGGCAACTATACTCTCGTCTCTTCAATAAATTGATGCAATGTTATTGCTGAAATGAAAAAGAGGGTGCAAGATAAGAGATAGTTTGGTTTTTTTGAGATAGTTTATGAGGAATAACAGGCACAAAACTAGAAAAACACACCCAGGTCCAGTGTTGCAAGTAACATACTGATGTCACTAATGGCAAAACTTCATTTGAGTATGAAGAAATCAAGAATTCGTTTGAGACTTCAGATAAAATAATTTCTCATCAGCAATGGTTTTTATGGCCTTTGCCCCTTCTTGTGTGTGCTCAGGGGATGAGAATCTGGTTTTTCTTCTCCGTAATAATGAGGGAAAGCCCTGACTGATTTAGAGACATGCCTTCATTTTTGTTTAACACTATTAGGGAAAATTAAGATCTAATGTACCAGATATTTGGAGAAGGCAAGGGATGCCAAACACCACCAAACTGTGCTTCTGAATTCCATTAGTTTTGTGAACTCTTACAAAATAACAATTCCGGTGGTAAATCTGCAGTACAGTGAAGGGAAAGAGCAAGTAAATGGAATAGAGTGGCACAGAGAATGAATGGAGGCCAAAAGGGATAGAAAAGAGGGAAAAGCAAAGGGTGAAACTGAAGGCATATGAAGCCTTTGGAGTATAGAAAAGAACATTTTTGTGAGGAATGGAAATATTTTTTGGCACCATAAAAAAGGTAAAACTAGGAGGAACAAAAAAAATCTGATTAAATCATGTGATAACTTTTACTGTGATAAGGAGAAAAATCAAAGGACAAGCTTTGATATGTAGCTACTTCTAGTGATCTACACATATAATACCATCACCTCTGAGATAAAATATTGCACCTGAGCATAAGAAATAAATGCAGATGTTATCCCCAAGACAGTCAGATTTCTATTCATCCTCTGCTAGAGACCTTGATTGAATCATTTTACCTGAAATTATTTGGAAGAAATTACAGCATTGGAAATGAGAAATGCTTGGGGATAATTTTTATATGTAGACATTTATTGGCTAATATATTATTTGGGAATGCATCTGCTCTTTGCACAAAAAGGAATGGAGTTCTTTCTTGTAAATGTTATGATTAAAATCATAATACTTAATACCAATTTTAAAGCCCCATCTCTCACATTCATGTGCAAAAACTGTATTTCACATGGTTACCATCTTTTAATATGGATTTTAAAAATAAAAGCTTCACTTGAAGCATTACATTTATTTCAGGTATTATTAGAAAATTACCTCTATATTTCAGATGTGAAACTGACTTTAGAGAAAATCTGGGTTGGACTGAATGCAAATAGAAGTCAAAGTTCTCTGTTTCATGAAATTAAAACAATGCTTGAAAACACTCAACTTCTCTTTCTTGGTGAATCACCCATACATCTATCAAATACACAGAACATCTACTCATATCAAAGCATAGTCTGACAATGGCTTTTCAGATTCTGGAGTTGAGAGGAAAAAACTTTTACATTGACATTTGCATTACAACCACTTGAAATAACCACTTCTTCTTTGTGCTAAAGAGAATTAATAAGTTCTTCTTAGCATGCAGTGTAGATATTTCTCCTTTTAGCTTTGTGAGTCAAAGACAAACCAGAAGAAATCCAAAAATAGTAAATAAATTTTATAAGCTGGTTTTTGGCAGCTTTTTTCATATGCAAAGTGGCTTCTACTCTTTTTTTTTTTTTGCATGGATTTTTTTTCATAGATTCACACTTATGAATATGATAGTATAATTGGTTTTGCTCATTATTTCTCCTAATGAAATGTTACTGGTCCAAATGTTCTTTTAGAGATTTAGCTTTCTGGCTTGTAAGTATGAGGAAAAGCACTGCAGGCACCCGACTGAAGAACATCTGAAACCCTCTGAGCCTAGAATGACTCCTCATTCATGGCACTAGAAAAAATAAAAACTGAAGCATTGAAAGGCTCAAACTCTGGAAATACAGAAACTACTGGAAAAGAAGGCAAGAACACTTCAGTGTACATCTGGAAGCAGTAAGTGTTATTTAAAACCAAGTCTATCAGAAGGAGGTTTTCCTTCTGAAAATAGCAAGTGCTGATGCATTTGGCATATTTAACACTTCTCAGCAATCCAAGAAAAGGAGGATATTCATGAAGCTGTTACAAAAAAAAAATGAGGAATATTGCATTCTAAATAAAAATGAAGCATATTAAAGTTATATGCTTTGGTCCTGAATGTTTAAAAGTGTCTTTTGCTTTTTAAGATTGGGGTGACAATTTTGTCTGCTAGAGGTGTATGGTAAAGCATGGCACTACTCTGCCATAGAGTAAGATCTATTGAAGATTTTTAGATTAAAAAAAATGTTTTTAAAACTCTTCCAACTTTAAAAAGCCACTGGTTTTCAACAGACAGTGGAGCGAATAAGACAGAAATAGACTCCTGGGAGAAGCAGACTCCAGATGAGGCAATTTAGAATCTGCCAAGAAACTAGTACTTGAATAAGTGCTGGACAGGACAGTGCTTTGGAACCTTAGATATAACCAAGAGCTGAAAATACCATAAGACAAAGATATCAGAGGAAGGAAAACACCCAGAACTTGAATTCCTGAGCAAGGAGTAACAACACAAATAAAGCAGATGGAAGATGCTGAACATTAAGCAAAAGCTTGTATTAATTTGTCTTCAAGTGCTAGGGGTCTGAACCATGAAGAAACTGCATGTTGCTGCCTTGGAAGATTGTTTTCTTTAGAACAAAAACACATGCAGCAAAAGATGATGTGCACAGAAGAAATAATAAAGATAAGAGCAAACGGGACATATTACCTTCAGTTAGGATATATGCACAGCTCCTAGTATTTCTAGGAACTGTGCCATAACTCTGAGATAAAAACAGAAGGTTGTAGAAAAATAAAGGGGTAGAAATACAGGTTTATGAAAGTGATTTTTCTTCCGTTTAAAAAATGTGCTTCTAGAAATAAATAATAAACCAGGAAAACCATCTTCGACTGTTTTCCTATTTTTAGATGGCACTACTAAAGATATTACAGCAGAAGAGCTGATTATGCATTAAGAACCTTTTTAGCTAGACTTCTTTAACCAACACAGTGGTATGTGACAGCAGGACACAATTTGCAGGATATACATTTGAGCAGAATACAGAGAAGCCTAGATTTAGATGTGAGATAGTTCCTCATCATTCCTCACTGGGTGCAGAGTATGCAGAAGAGCTTGCTAAACTCTTTGAACTCTCCCAGTTAGAATTAAAATGACCTTCAGTTAACCTAGCATATTTCACTTCCAAAATGAGTTAGGCTAAACTGAATTAAGGTCATTTTTAATTCTGAAGAAAAATAGATACTGAGGCATTTAATGTAGCTTAGTCTACTTTAAATTAACAGTTGTAATTAACTTAGAGATCTCTGTAGAAAAGACCTAAAAAGATAAATTAAAAACAACACTATTTTGGTTTTTTGGTTTTTAATCTTAATTCTGTAGAAGGTGATTCAGTCTTAATATACGGAAAGAATAAACAGTGTAATATTGATCACCATCACCTCTCAATTATGGTAAACATGCAAATAATTAAGTCAACTATCCTGAAAGTGGCTTAATATATAGTTTTTCAACAGCTATGCATTTTTTAATAACTTTGACTACATAAGTAGTATTTCTATTCAAACCTGTGGGAGTAAACTAGAATCAAATGCCAGACAAGAATACCATCAACTCTGACTTACGTTTCATTCCTACTATAGTTCACATGCAGCAATATGAATATGTTGCTAAACTACTAAAAATACAAGAAAAAGTGCAATTTTTTTGTTTGCTTTCCTCTACTCAATGTGTACAAAATCAGTTTTTCAGAAGTGCAGCAAATCAAGATACTATAAAATATCTTACAATTCTTTTTTTTCAAATGAGCTGATAGGAGCCATGACCACAAAGCCAGTTTCAGAAATAACTCAGTATGAATTTTCCATAACAGTAATTAGCAATTTCTTCTGAATCACAAATTTACAGGAGTATCTTCTACAAATACAGAATAATCTGCAGAACAATTATAGGCAACTGAAAAAAGTGCTGCTTGGCTGATAGCAAGAGACTACACCCACTCTGCCAAATGATCACAGGAGATAAAGGCCAAGAACTGAGCAGCTGGACTTGGCCATTAAGGCAGTCTGGAGCTTATCTCTGAAAAAAACATGTCTGTTCTGCAGGACATAATACCTCAACACAGGACCTGCACCTCCTGTGAATTAATATGTAGCCACTATCCATAGAAAATTTGATCAAATGCTCTCTTGTCAGGTAGCAATACTGACAGGAAAAGCATAGAACCTGTTTTGTTAAATTAGGTCTAAAATATCAGAAAAAATCCCCAAAAGCAACACCTTGCAACTTTATGGCTCTTGAGAGCCTTGTGGTGAACTGTAGTTAAAAATCAGTAAGGGAATTTATAAGCTCTTTGCTTCTAGATTTACATGGGGGTTTTTTGACCAGTGGCTACTTAGGAAATATCTGGGAAACATCCAATGCCAAGAAGGAAAGAGTGACAGTGCTGACATATTGGCTGCTGATGTAAACTTTCTTTGGAGCTTTTTGCTTTAAGTCTGTCTAGTCACACTGAAGGAAGCCCAAGTTGCCCTTAGTTAAGACTCCCTCCAAACTAAAATGTCCCTCAAAATTGTAACATTCATTGTGTGCCAAACACTTCCCTGAGGCTCCAGATTCCTTTTGGATTCACAGTTGAAGGCCATCAAAGAACATTTTTCAGGGGATCTGGCAGAGCAAATTCTTGGCCGAGTCGCTTTAATTCCAATGTGGATTCGGGGGCTGGCAATCTCAGATATTGTAGAAACATGATATAAGTCCTTTCACTCCTCTCTGAGTGGGTGGGTCCTCAACTGGAATGAATTTAGCATCAGTGGATTAAGCCTTCCCTGCAGAAGGATGTAGTTTATTGCTGTCTGTAGAGCTAGTACAGGGAGCAGGGGAAATTGCTGTACTCCTGCTTGCATCCTTTCCCTTAGCACATCTACATGACATAATTGATATATTCTTGGCAGGCCTGAAATTATGCTGCAGTGATGAATATTCCTGTTTCTGGGTCAGAAGCTGTAAAATTTGGAAAATATCTTCCATATTCACAAAGAAATACATATGCTTCTTGGCATGTTAGCAACCTGCTAGAAAAGCATCCCCCACTGGCAGAACAGGGGTTAGCCGAGAGCGGGCAATGTGCCAGTAGCCCGGAACAACCCGAAAGGAAAACAAAGAGTTAAATGCCAAATATATCAGTCTGTTTAGGAGTAGAGAAGGAGGTTGCCAGGGGTATTCAAAGATGCAGGAATGTGGGATTTTGGGAAGAGCGGTCTAATTTGGTATTCAAACCCTGCAGTTTACAGGCACTGCTGCAATGGTAAGGCAGGCTGGCCACAGAAAGAGAATCTCAACTAAAGGCAGGTACATATTCATAACCCAAGCAGAGCCTTACCCTCAGGGTAAGGATGATTAGTATGGATGGGCTAAAACATCTGTCTGTATATGCCAACCCCTTGCAAGGCACACCTCAAATGCAAGAAAAGAAAATAAAGATGTGTAATGATTTAAATTTAGTGACTTGTTTCCAATGTCTTTTGAAAACAACTACTGTAGTTGCTACAGAAATGCTGCTATGTCACCTAGAAATCAGAATATTTACGGAGTGAAATATGTGGTTCCAGAAGTAATTACTGTATGAACAGGTGATTTCTACTAAAAGCACCTGAGGGTATTTAACCTAGAAGAAATTTATCTTTTTTTTTGGTCCTGAAATGACCCTCTCATTTTTAGTTCTAAGTCTATGTAGGGTAAAATATGTGAGTTTCATGAGGGAACTATACAGACTATGTGATACAGAGCTTTAGGCTTTATCAGAGTAAAGGACTAGTCTTGCTAGGATTTTCCTAATTGATAGTTCTCAACAAATATGTAAAAAAATGGCTGAAAACCTGCTGAGAGTCATCGAAACAACATCATCAAATCCATACAGTTCTAAAACTGTTGAGTTGACTCTCTTAGAGTATACTTTTAAAAATCTCATATAGATCAGCAAAACAAATTAAATTTGAATTTTTAGATTGGGCCTTTAGTGGAATATTTTAACATACACAAACAAAACATTTTTTATATTTGCATGACTTTATTTTTTAACCAGTTGTGTTAAAAGAAAGAAGACAAACTACTTGTTCATAAGCAGTTATATGAGGCATTTAAGCATAAAAGAATTTTATATAAGAAAATTACAGAAACTAAAGATTAGGGCTGGAATAAGAGTTGACAGTCTGAATGGTAACTGATTGTATACACATAATATCTAAATCATTGGTATGTTTTGCAATAAATCAATGATTATCAACTCATTAATATAACATAAGATGTGTGAGTAATGTGAATATGAATCCAGCCCAAACTCTTTATTTCTGTTATCTTCACCTAGACTTGTAATGCTAGGACCACAGATATAGTTCATTTAATGTTTCACAGCACTGTTGAATTATATTTGTTAGGCTTCTGATAAAGACAGTGTTTGGGAAAAACATTTATGCAAATCCATCAGTGCTGCATGTGCGTTCAGAGCGTGTGGTTGATTGAGAACCAGTGTCATTGCACTGGTGCACATACACACACACATATATATATAAATGGTGCTGGGCATGTGTATGTGGGATTTTGCTGGAGTACATGCAATGTCCGGCTGATCCTTGTCCACCGAGACCCAAAGGGCAGTAATGTCATTGGACCTTGGTGGATTTCCCACACATGCAGCCTTTGCAGCATAATTTGCTAGCAAAGGCGTGAGCTGTAACGCCAGGAATATGCTAAAGATGCTGCAGCACATCTCATTTGTTAGCAATGCCACTGCTGTCTTCTCAAGGATATCAAAATGCCTGTCAGCACCTGGATGAAAATCAGCTGACTCAGACTCAATCTGGCCAAAATGAAAATTACGATGGCTGGAGCAGGGAAAACATTTAAAACTGGGATCTCTACCCGAGACATCATCTTCAGATATTTATTTAAATACTACAGCACCTCAAAGTTCTAATTTTTGTCATTTTATGAATGATCAAGATGACAGACAACAAAAGTACCCTCTCCTTTTCCCATGCTTCGGTTCTCCTCCTGGTGCAGATCTGGCCATTGCAATCTACATGCCATTCCTTGGCAGAGTGAATTACTGATAACTCACTGAACTTCTTTTTAAGTGAGTAAAGAATGCACAGATTCCAGCTCTGGCAAAATGAGACACCCTCTTCAGTAGTAGCAGCTTCATTGCCCCCAGTGGATTGCAGGTTATTTCCTCCCAATGTTTGAATCTTGTTTCTGATCTTCAAAGCAACAGAGACCTGGCTTCCTCAGAGACTGCTTCTTTAATCACAGAAACACAGGTACTCCCCTGAAGTAAGCACTATCACATAGATCAGGATAATGCAGGGGAAAAGGTGAAGAAAATCAGGAGAAAGTCCCTTAAACTGAAAAGTTCATTGATCAAACCTCAACCTACAGAACATCAAGATAATTCAGGTAAGTGTTCTCAAAACTTTGCAGCTATATTATCCAGGCAGCATGTACAACTGTCAAGGTAGAGCACACACTGGCTAGATCTCCACAATGTTCTCATACAATGTACTCCACTGCACAAGCTCAGGAAATTGGAAATTTCCTAGAAATATCTACTTTAGTGGGCATTAGTGTATAAAATGCTGTCTTAGAGTAAGGTGATTCAGTATTAGGCTGTGAGAGCGTGTGCTTCACCAGCAGGCAGCCCACGGTGCTGGGAGAGGATTTTGCTAGCCCCTGAGAAGGATGGTAGCTGGAACAATTCCTGCAGCCTTGGGGAAAGAATGCTGCCAGAAGAGGCTGGGTATCACATACATTGTCCTGGCAAAATATATGCAGTTTGTGATCCATAAGATTAGCACTTCTGCTCTCCACTCTCTCCACTTTAAAGCACATAAAATAGAGCCTTTTTTTGATAAGCATTTCCTTCCAGAGCTAAAACACTCAAAGCATTTCACATGATAAATATATAAAGCTATCATCAACTTGAAAGTCACAATACCGCTTGAAAATGTGTAGCTGTAGCTATTTATGATGGGTGGCAGCAAAAGGGGGGGAGGAAAAAAAAAACCACTCTTTCCTGGCAGCTCGCTTACTTTCTACGGGTTTTTTTTCTATAGTCTGGTGAGCCGTGTAAAAACAGTCACAGAACAGGCGGCAAGTGCGAGTTTCCTCCCGTCGGCCGCCGGGGTGCAGGCCCGGGCGGGTGTCCTCGGGGATGCTCAGGGGCGCGGGGCGGGC
>JAHLSL010000008.1:13772536-13848944 GCA_025920805.1 Petroica traversi
TAAACACGCCGCGGGGCTGGGGCTGCGCCGCGGGGCGCGGGCAGGGCCGCGGGGTGTTTACATCGCTCGGGAGCGCGCTGGGAGAGCCCTCGGTACAGCGTTGCTCTCCTGAGCCCTGGGTAAAATGGAAGACAAAAGCATTGATCTGAACTCGTCATGGCAGGGAGCTTTCTGCTGGTGTTTCTATTCGTTTGTTTGCTTTGTTTTTGTTGTTTTGTTGGGTTTTTTCCCCTCTGAGTATTTTAGCATAACTTTAAACAATAAAAAGCCGATTCGGTTGTTGGGAAGAAAACCCTAGACTTTATTTTTTGCGTGTTGACTTCCTTACTTCGTTTCTGGTGAAAAACTTTGGGTATGTTTGTGATGGATAAGAGTAAAGACAAGACGTAGTGAGCAGGCAGTTGTGCAAGCTCAGTGTTGTGACAACAATACCCTTTGTTACTGGAAAATCCTAGGGCATTAAAATGGAAAAGAACTTTAAACGTCCAAGTTAGGGAGTTTTGTGGGTTTTTGTATTTTTGTATTTTTAGTTTATGTACTTTTCGTGTATTTACTATTGAGGGCTGGGGTAGAACTGGGTAACCCGATTTGCATAGGCCGGGTCCTGTCCACATTCCTCTGGCTTCCCGGGGATCTGCAGTGGGTGCTTCCAGCTGTGGGACCAGGGACTCTGCTTGGCCTAACCAGTTCTGATTGTTGGTTTCACAGTTCAATTCTTCTGTCTTACCTCACTATTATTTTAGACTTCACAATCCAACTATGTTATGAGTATTTGACCATTATTGTTTAGTAGTTTTGTTTTTAAGTTTGTACATTAATTTTGATTGAAAGTATTTTAGCCTAACTATAAAGATAAGTATGGAGGGAGGGTGGATTGTTTGAAGTACTTCAGATGACAAAACTCTGCATTTTGTACTTCGTAGTAACTGTATTGCTGTTAGCTTGTGCAGTTAAATGACGCTACAACACACAATGCTTGCTTCCATTTTAATGAATTCCCATATTTAAAAATACAGTAATTTTTTAGGTTGCAGAAGGAGTTTCCTTCAGAACCTCTCTCTCTCCCTTTGTTAGTGTTTAAAAATGAAATGCTGCTGAGCCATCAAGCTCAGATGTTTAATTACTCAGTATATTTAGCAGCAAAAAGCTCTGTAATGATACAACTCCTGTAAGTAGGAGAAAAAAATGGTCGTTTTTGACATACTGCTGGGAAAGACCAGGATTCACTTACCGTGGAAGATTGATAATATACGAATACTATACAACTAATTAATTATTAGAAACAACGTTTGGTTTGCTGTCAGTGAATGTTGATTGTAACCCATCCATATGATACATGGCAATTAAAAACTAAAGAAATATAAAATGTGCTGAAGCTTTAATATTTCTGAATTATTTATTTGCATTGTTGAACCAGTTTTCTAGTTTTGCATGTTTAGTATCCTCAGTAGCATTCATTCCAGACTACAGGACACTGAAAACAAAGTTGTTTAAGGGGTAACAGAAGAATATCCAAGTTTGACTACTAGAGGTGATGTTATGCCCTTGATCCATGCATGGAGCCTTTGGAATTGTGTGGATCAAGGGCATGCTAAGGTCCCTGGAAGAACAATGAAGGGTAGCTCAGCTTCTCCTGATAACTATACTTACTAGTTCATGAAGTGTAATTTGAGACCTCTTGCACTGTCTATGGTCAGCACAGTAAATGCTGTTCGCCCAACTATGGCCATTATATCCTTCTCATTTGTTGTAACTGTCCATGTATAATCAAATATCTTTGGTACTTGTTACTTCACTTAGGCTGTGAAGTGAAATAAAACCACGTGTATGTGAACCCCAGTAGTAGATGAGAGTGAACGTTTTAGACTATTTCTGGGCAGAATTTGCAGGTGAATAAAAATCTGAGTGCTGGTGGTTTCTTAAGCTTGATCACCAAAAGAGTGAATTGGGCTTGCGTAGCAGGGAGGGCAAGATACATTTGTGTGTATGCAGAAGATGGAAAGGAAGCTTCACTGTGGTTTTTTGGGAGTTATTTCTATGGCCTTCTGTTCCAGATTCTCCTAATACGCATTGGGTTTTGACCTGGAGGACCAAAATGAAAGTTGTCCTTTGGTTATGAGAAGCTTCAGGGTTCTGTGTTTTAAACTTTGTTTTAAGTGCTTTCTTGGTTTTCCACAGGACACAGCAACGTACAAATTCTGAGGCCCTTTTTAGAATAGTAATATAAGTATCTTTCATTTGATATCTGAAGAGACACAATTGCCTTAAAAGTTACTCTGATTCCTCATCCTAATTAATTTAATTATTCTCTTCATATTTGTTGGGGTTTTTTCAGCTGCTCAATTTACAGTAGTTGAGAACTTTTGAAACCTAGAAGTTAAAAATATCAACATGTAGTAAACTACATTTTTTTAAAAAGGCCACAGGGAGTCTTCCATAACTTGTTGCAATTAATGTGGGAAAATGTTGGCTTTGTTACTATTCATTATCTTGGAATAATTTGTGAAAGTAGCATGAAACATAACAACACATCTGAGGTTTAAAAAAAGTCACATGAGGTTTAAAAAAGGTCATATAACTGTTTAATTCAGCAAGTGAGTCTGTTACTTTCAAAATCATTGTTGATTTTACATGAAACAGGAATGTTTTAACTTTACTACAACTACTTTCTAAACTAGAATGAACTCCAGCCCTGCAAAACTGTAGTTTTGTGTGTTTTACATCAAAAAACACAATAGTACAGATTTTTGAAGTAATTAAGGTGTATGGCTTTGACTTATTTGCCCTATTAGATGTGCAAAGGAATGTCATACATGACAGCCAGAGGTTTGGCTATCAATGAATAGCTATCCCACTAGGTGCTTGGTTTTGGTTTTTGCAGGGTTATTTTGTTTCCCCTGTTGTCCCTTCCCCTTTTCCCCCACAGAATCAAGGGTACTTAGGTGTGATATTTCTTTGTAACCACCAAACTGGATGAGAGACCAGGGATTAGAAGACATTCTTTAGGGACTGGAAGATTTGTAAACTTCTCCTTCCAACAAATCTTGGTGACGTGGACTTGGCTTCTGAATTTTATTTGCTAGGATTCGGGTGGTCTTTGTTGCTTTTTCTATGGCAGTATATGGTAGCAAATTGCTCTTAAAATGCATTTTAAAAAGAAGCTATTCGTGATTTTCAAAGCATAGTTCTGTATGTGTATCTTCTTACCTGGTAGCCAGATCACCGACTTCATTAATCCAGCATGATTTTACTAATTTTGACTTCTGTAATCTTTCAATAGACAAGTACAGTATGTGTGATACGTATTCTGCATGAGAGTTTTATGTTCATTCAGTCCTTTTTCTCCTCAAAGTGTCCCTTACAATGTCTTCAGTATGACAGAGTTCCCATTATAGTAAATTCTTTGCTTTTTAACTCTTATAATTATTTTTAAGTCCTTTGAAGTGTGCTTGACAGAAAGATGCAGCCTTCTACTTTTTCTTTTTTCAGTAGATTTAAACTTCCTCTGGGTACATTTCTTAAGAGCTGAGAGGTTTTTTCCTTATTTTTCATGTGCATTGAGTGCTGGGTCATTCTGTTGTATTTTCTTGTTGAAGACCAAAAGAGATCCCAAGTGTATTTCTTATTAAGACCAGACAAGGCAAAGCTCTGTGACTGCTGACCTTGGTTAGATTAAATTTGGTGAGGTTGAGGTGAAAAGCTCTGTGTCAGATGCTATCCCAAGGTAGCTGATTCCCTGTCACTTTTCCAGACACTCTTGCTTGAGTGTTTTTGGTCAGAGTGTAGTTTTATGCAACAGAGTGTCTGTCTTCTTTTGCTCATTGTGTTTAGCTCTCCAGTTTTGAAATCGGTAGCTTTTGGAGCCTTGTTCTTGGATCAGAACATCAGCCAAAATATGTGTTTTATAAAGAGTAATTAACAATATATATTGGAGTGATACTGGCATGGTCTGCATGAATAACGTCTCTTAACAATGTATGTAAAGTTTCTTTCCCATTATGTTGGGGTTTTATCATCTGTTAACCAGGTAGGTTTCAAGAATAAGAAAATAAGAAAAAGTTGTTATTACATGCTGAAGGAATATCTGAAAATTCCTCTGCTGTAATCACCAATGTAAGACTACCAGTACGCACCATGTGAAGAGAGGCACCGTCAGAAAATTCTGGTTTAATTACAAACAAAATGCTTATTCACAGTTTGGATTAGCAAAGAGAGAGGTTATCACTCATTAAAGATAGCCACATGGTAGCATAACAAAAGGTCAGAAGGGCCTCTGAGTGATAAATTGGTTTGTTTTTAGCTGTTGTGGTTAAGCCTTTATTACAGGCTCCAACTACTTTAGAGTGTTTTAAATTACTTGGCATTCCCTTGTTGATGGGTTTGTTCAGTGTTTGTTCATCTACCCATCCACATTTGTAGAAGTGACACTATCAAAAGTAATATCTTGAATAATGCTGGGATTTCTCATTCTTTCAAGTCGCTTTGTTCCTTAGCCTAATTAAGGCTATGCTGTACCGCAAAAGGGAAGTCTCTCATTGGTACGGGGAGCAGAATGTGAGGATGCAACAGTGTAGTTGTGGTGTGGAGGGCAGGACTCTGCTTCACGCACCTTGCCAGGCTGCAGGGAGTCTCCTCCAGGTTGTGAAAGTTCTGGAGCTGACACATCCCTCCTTTGGACAGAGCTCCTTTGGAAAGGCTTTTGCATGGCTGTCAGATTTTGTGTTTCGCCTGCATCCTTTCTAGACAACATAAAGGACTTGTTTGTCCAGATGCCTTTTTTTCTGGACTACAGTGGTTGGTTTAATAAAGAATATTGTTTCTGCCATACAGCAGGTGAGTTCCAGATCAGATCTGAGCAGACTGGTTTGTTTTGTTTTATTTAATCAGTGCTTCTAGCATTTAAGCTTGCAGAGTTTTCAGTGTTAGGAACCTAGAGTGAGTGGGGATTTTCCTTATAAACTTGTGAAATTTAGGGCTAGAACTTGATAAAAAGTCTACCCTGTGGTGCTGCTCTCAAGCTTTGTCTTTGTTTCAGGTGCAAGGTACTGTTTCATAAGCATTTCTTTCATTTGCGGTTCTGATTTTCTGTCCCCTGCCACTTGTTTCCCTGCCTCTGTGCCCTCAAGTGTGCTGGAGAAACTATTTATGAGACAACAAGGTGAACTGAATTTGAGATTGATCTAGGTTAAAAATAACCCTACAGAAAAGGGAAAGCAGAAGAGACTTTAGTTAACCTGAATTTGGCTTCCTGATCCAGTTCACTGCAGCCACACAAGCAGTTGTTCAAGTGCAGGTGGGATATGGCACAGAGAAGAGAGAGGATAGCAGGCACTAAATAGGAGCTGCCTGACCTACTGCTGTTGCCAAAAGGAGAGCTGTGGTTTCAGGCTGTACTGCAAGTATTTTCCTACCATAAGCAGTTTCTCTGCTGTGAGGTAGAAATGCTTCCTGGGAAATGGGAAAGAGAACAAAGTAGCAGTGCAGCTCTGAGGAGGTAAGTGAAGTGAGGAATATGTTGTCTTAGAGTTGTAAAACTAGAAGATAAAATCCCTTTGTTTCCTTTCCCCCCCCCCCCCCCCAATGGTTGGCAAACGATTACACACGTTTTATTTCTTTGTGTTATCCTGGTGTTCAGGAGGGCTAGTTGTGATCTAGGACCCCATTTTGTTTGTACAAACACAATTTGTTCTCTGAAAATGTGTTTTGTTTTAGAAAATAAGGTGAATACTGACAAGAAATGGAAGTGAGGCTCCTTGTGCATGTAGCAGGAGAATTGGGATACAGCAGTTTAGAGGTGTGCTGTGCGTAGAGCTAAAGGGAGACACTGCCCTGCCTGTGGTGTTGGAATCAGCAGCAGTAAACAAGAGTCTCTTCAGGGCTCCTTGGAGCCTCTCTTTGGCATCTCCCTTGCTGCTTCTTCCTCATCTCATCAGAATCACATCCGCTAAGAGTAAGGTTTCACAAAACAGCTGAGCCCATCTGGTGACTTGCGCTGTTGAAAAATCAGATTTTATTCCTAGACCCTTCACAGGTCACAATTCAAATATTTATCCAATCCGTTGTTAAGGTCTTCTACACAGGCAGAAAACAATGCAGGTTTTATCTCTTTGGGTTATTCATAATTATTTTTGCACATCAAATCAATTCACAGAGGTGTCAGATGGCAAGAGACAGATTCAAAGGAAGCGCTGAAAGCACCATTGGCAATGAAATGGTCTGGTGGCAAGAAAAAGGAGTCTATTTTGTTGTCATTCAACTCTTTAAGGCCCCAGTCTGCTAACTTCTTGAAAAAATTATTACTCCAAACTACGACTTTCTCATCTGCGGTTGTTCTTATAACAAATTACTTCAAGACTTCAAGTTTTTGGTGAGAGATGTTAGCACCTAGCAGTTGGACATCTAGAGCTATATGAAGGTAGAGAAAAATAGAGCAAAACATTGCTTTTTTCTATCTCTACCCTTGTCATATCGATCTTTAAGACAATGGTATTTTAGAAGAGGATTCTTTTTTTCTGTTTAAGTTTTTAATTTTGTATTTATTTGTTTTTTGCTTGGTTTTGGTTTTCTTTTTTCCCAGTTTATTATTTAAACTAATGTAACAAAGTTTTTATTTCTTCCACTAAATTACTTTCTGCTTTTCCCTGCCCAGAAGGAAAAGGTGTTTGCTGGCTTCTGATTGAATGAGTTCTGGTGCATGTTCCTTGTTATACCTGTAGTAAGGGTTAGGCTAACTTCTTAACATTATGCTATGCAGTAAAGGCGCGGAAACACCTTGGTGTTTGTTTTGTGGTGGTTTTTAAAGCCACAATTTTGTGACTTCAGAATAAGCAACTAGTTTCTCTACACTGGGATGTCATCTGTCTGTAGTTTTGAGCAATAGTTTTGAGGGTTTTAGAAATACTTTTCAATAAATCAGGGAGGCATATAAATTAGGCTCTGCATGTAAGAGCTAAATAGGTGTCCAGATTCTGAGAAAGCAAAAATATTTCCTATAACATAGCTGTTCTGTACTAGAGAAAGCCTGGTGAGCATTTTGAGCCAAATTCTCCCCTAGGAAGGGCAGAGAGGTGGTGTTCTACTCTCACTGACCCTTTTCACGAGAGAGATACAGTATTTCTATGATAGACTAAATAAAGTAGCAAGGTATCTTACCTGTTATATTAAAACAAGATATGTAGGAAATCCTCCTTTGAAATGTTGCTAGGTGAATGACTATCTAAACTGCTTGGTGATTTGTAAATGTAATTGTTAGTTTGTTATTCATCTGCCTGTTGTTAACTTGTTTTCTTTTGCGAAAATGCTGTAATATTTCAACAGAGGCCATCAGGAACTTTTTGTTTCTTTTATTTCATTCAGCTTAAGCTGCTTCGAGGAAGTATGTGCTCATTAACATACTGCGCTTGCTGGTAGCACTTGTCTATAAACCCGCAGACATCCACAGCTGTCATGTGGCTCAAGAAATTAAAACAAAGGAAAGTGCATTTTTGCCAAGTGATGGAAACTTGAAAGATAGAAAAGGCTGTTACTTTGCCTGTGCCCAGAATCAGTTTGCTTTTCCCTCTCACTAAATGGCATAATTAAGGGTGTATGTACTCTGCTACTTCAGCAGTTGCATTGTTATAGTAATTAAGGTTAGTTTTGATTACTATAACATTAGGCAGTTTGAAATTCTTTGTCTTGTAGCAAGCAGCAGTAACATTTTATTGTGTATGTAAATTCTGATTGTTAAGCATATGATAATCTAGCCTTACTTTGCACAAGATGAAATTGTGATTTAACTGCACCAAAGTCTATCATTAAGATGAAGAAATTACCTATATTCAAGCATCTTATTAACTAACCCATAGATTAATGTGGGGGATGGAGATTTTGATCAGTGTTTCTCATTGAAAAACAGGGTAGGTGGTGAGAGAGGAAGAGCATTACATAGTTAAAATCATGCCAAGCCCACTTGAAAGATCATGATATTTCCATCTAACAGGTACGATGAAAGAAGATATGTTTTTATTAACTTGTTGAAGACTGTTTTATATCGGGCAGTTTTGAAAAATTCAGTGCCTCAGTTGTATGTTTGTTCGTTGTGAAAACTTGTGTAGTGAGAAGCAGACCCTGCAAATCCCAGCACTGCTCCTCTGCTTTGGGAACTATGGATTAAGCTTCCTAAAGTAGTAAACTGCAACAGAGCATCTCATGTTCAAGCTGGATTCTCTCAATTGGCTGAAAAATCTACACTGCAGTAGTATGTGTTTACGTGAACTGAACTTCAGAGAAAATTTAGGTGCTAGATCTTTTAGCTTAATGTAATGGCTTGTAAGAATATCAAATTGCAAAACAAGCAAGTTTTGAAATTTGTTTAAGTGTACAGCAAGCTCGTGGGATGTGGAATTGCCTGGGAGATTGAGGGTGTGTAATGCTTTGTAGTGGTTCTTAGGGTGTTTCCTGGTTCTTTTGCAAATCAGCAGTTTTTTTCCTTTGAATTTCTTGAGGGAGAATGATCAGATGCAAAACTGACACTAAAAAAATTAGCCTCAATTTTTCACACAGACTACACTAATATCTAAGAAAGTTCAGTTGCTATCTAAATTTGGTCTGTTTGTTATGTTATGACATGCTTTCTGCCAAAAAGATTGCTTTTTTGATATTACCTACATCCACCTGTTCATTTACCATTCAAATGCAGAATTTGTTTCATTTGCATATTAACTTAGCTTTTTGATATTGAACTCCAAGGCAGGACATTCTTGAACTTTAAATGAATGTGTTCAAAGTTTCGGGTTTTCCAATTTCAATTGACACTTTTCCTTTTTAAGCAATACCCTCTGCCATGTGTTGGTGATGAATATCAAACACTTTGCATCTCAGGTGAGCACTCAGGAAAAGGTTGGCGAGGATGGAATGATGTCCATGTAAAGAATTATTATGTAATTGCTATGTAAGTGACATCTCTTATCTAAAATAGCTAGGGGGCATGATCTGTAAAACTGTGTGGCATGGGGAGTGAGGGATGTCCTGTGCTTGCTTTTTTGTCGTTTTTTTTTTTTTTTGACAGCTGCTTTGAGTCATTGTTTCTATTGGTTTTTTCCTTAGGAACAGATACCAATTTATTCCTAATAAAACATTAGAGCCCTCCTTGAGAGTGGAAACTACAGAAAATGAGGATGAAGAAAAAATAAGCAACAGCTGGTAAAAGAAAGAATGTGAGTCAAGAAATGTAAAAACAGGGAGTCAAAGGGAGCTCTAAGCAGAGTATGGTTTGGGTCTTGTCCACATACTCCCATCCCAGAAAAGGAAGCTGATGAATGCTGGCCAGAGGTGCTCTGTCTGAGGAGGTCAAAGAAAATACCACAGGTGTCAGGACATCCTGAAAAGCTTCTTCCACCTGGTTGCAGCTTGGTGAGAGCCATAGAGTCTGATGAAGAGATCCTGCATCATGTGGAGTCTTAGAGAGGAAATGTAGAAATGTCAAGGTGAACCAAGAGCATCTTAAAAAGTTTTGGAGAAGCTGAAGTAGAGGTTGCCATTAATCCCACTTGGGCCATGGCATGCATGTGTTCTACCTTATCCCAGAGGGAACTAGTTTTCAGGAACCCAGGGAGAGCATTATGGATGTCCTCATATCTTTAATGTATTTTTCCCGGCTGGGCTCTGGATTTAGCCCAAAGTACAAGCTGATCCACCTGGCATCGTGCCCCTTCTGATGGTAGGAGATCCCGTCCCCTGCTGTCCAGGCAGGGCAAATGGTGAGAAAGTGAAGGATGAGGGCATAATGGAATTTTCCAAGATGAGGTGTGAAGATGAACAGGATGCCATGAAGCCTACTGAAATACTGCATGGGAAAGACGTGTATCTCACTGGATAACAATCTTCTGCTGGGGTTACTCTTGCCTCAGACTTGTAGTTGAGTTCAGCTCTTGCTACAGAGGCAGAGAGGACACCCTGACTACCTTCATGCTAGATGCCCAAAGATACATTCTGTGGTTTTGTTCTGCCAGAGGTGCCAGGTATACTTGGCACATTGTATAGTTTCAGCCAGTTCTTGTAGGGTTTTTGGAGGTTGTTGGTTTTTTGGTTTGGCTTGGTTTGGATTTTTTTTTTCTTTGGTTGGTTGTTTTTTGTTTTGTTTTGTTTTTTTTTTTAATGGGTAGTGTCTCTAGAAGCTTGCTACTTTCACGAGCTAAGATGGTATTAGTTCTTCACTTCAGAAGAGTTGGGATTTTTTTGGTGGTGATGATTTTGGGGTTTTTTCTGGTTTTAAGCAGATGCTTGAAACGATGCCATTTACTAAAGGAAAACATTTACTAAATAATGGACAGCAGAAATACAGAACATAACTTGGCCAAATAACCGTTGTTCTTTTCAACTATAAGACAGTGTTGTGTGATGATTTGGTTGAATTTTCAAACCAGTTATAGCCCCCATTACTTGTTGCTGTTACTTTAGAGGAGTTTTTTCCAGCAGCTCTTTTAGAAGCAATTTTAAAGTGTGTGCTGGGCAACAGCTTTCTGAGTAGAACCTGATTTTTGCTGGTATGATATTTTTTAAAAAGCTCAAAACATGTTTGTACGGTCTCCAGCTTGAGGTTGGAGGCTATAATTATGAAACATTCTTCAGCTTGCTGCTTGTGGAGTACTTACATGACCAATTTTCTTTGGCAGCAAAGCTGACTTGAAAAATGTCTGCCCTTATCACCCCTGCTGCTCTGCTCACAGCTACAATTCACTGCTCCTCCCGTGCTGATACAGCTGTTCAAGGACTGCTCTGTGTCTCACCACAATGATTAAGACCCTGGCTCACACCTGGTGATGCTGTTTTAACCCTTTATTTCATGGACTTAACTTAAAACCCCTCCCCACCGTGTTTTGGGCTGATACAAAGGAGGGATCCAAAACAAGTGTGAAATGGTGTTGCAAGTGGCTTTTGCCATGTAAGAAAACACACACATTTCACTGAAGGAAAGAAGAAAATGCTACTGTTGCATGGTGTTGATAGCACCTTTTGGATATGTTAACATGAGATGATTTTTAGCTTGTGGTACTCTTTAGAGCCTTCCCTTGATCCAGGGATGCTGCTGACTTTGTAGTGCTATGCATCACCATGCCATTCTCAAGTACTATCAGCAAGAGTTGTCCCGTTTTTTGCTTACAACTGAGACTAAAATAGTGCTTGTATCATTTTGGTTCTGTTAAATGTGATTACCCTCACGGACATCAGCGCAATTTTTTGGACAAAGTCATCAAAAAGATCACCAGCCTTCCTCTTCATATTTTAATTGCTCTAGAATGTACTCAAGTATTTGTTAGGACAAATAAAACTGGAAGATGACGAAAACATACACACTCCATTTAGATACAGCATGGGAGTAGGGAGTAGCAGAAAGATGAAGAGACATACAGAACTGTGCAGCAGTTCTATGGAAGAAGTGAAAGAATCTGATAGCAAAGTTAGCCCAAATGGTATGGTAAAGCTAGAGGTGTAAGCATTGGAAATTTAGTATAATCTTTGGCAAGAAAAATTAAGGCATCTCTTGCATTTTTCTTTTCTGCAATTGGACTGAATTTTTGCACTTACTGGTGATGATACTGATTTTCTGCAGGATGTATTTTTCATGTAAAGCAAAAATAAAGTTCATAGCCTTACTGTCCCTTCTTTCAAAAATAACTTGTGGTAGTTCTGCCTTTCTTTGTGTGAAAATAGTTCCAAACAGAAAATAGTAGTTGGCTGGTTTTCCACAGTTCTATTCACAACACTATAATTTTCTCCACCAACTAAATTGACTCATTCATTTCCACTAATACATACAAACTTATTTGTTCTGCTGCCAGTCTTCTTGTTAAGAGCACTAGCCCAAGACACAGTGGCTGAGAAATAGAGCTGTAGATGTTCACTATGAAAGCATGAAAGTGCAATCCTTTCACATGCAGTCCTTTCAGACTTGGACACAAATTCTTCACCAGGAGAGCTGTCAGCTGCTGGAATAATCTCCCATGGAGTGGTGGACTCCCCAGCAGCAGGACACTTAAGGTTCAGCGGGACAGGGTGCTGGGCCATCTTGTCTAGGGCGTGCCTTTGTCAAGAAGGGTTGGACCAGATGAGCCTTGAGGTCCCTTCCAACCTGACATTCGATGGTTCTCTGATGTGTTTCAGAGAAGCTACATAGCAGAGCAAGTCTGTTGAGCTTGAGATTGTTTGTTTGATACTTGTGCAGCGCTAGAGGGGGGTTTATAGGAAGTGACTGCAATCTGGGAAGAAGACAATAGCTTGGTACCTTTTTAAGAAATAAAGCCAGGGTGAGAACTTTGATTCCTCTCACATGGTGTGAACACAGTCGGATAGTCTCAAGAAGGCAAGAGTTATATGAAAAACGCTTTTGATTTCTTGTTGAGTGCGCATTTAATAATGAAAAAGAGACATTTAATGATTTTGGGGAAAATGTATGCTTCACTTGCAAAAGCTGGAATATATTCAGTATATGGGTGCAAGCCACAATATTGGCAATTTTCTGAGTCAAAGTAATAGTAAATACTGAAGGAGGAAGATGTGAGAAAATTAAGAAATAGTATTATTAGACCCTGTTAAGTACTTGCTAATGATACAGGTATCAGCTATAGCATTATAGCATGAAGAGTATTTTTCATCTTCCAAAATACAGAAGTACACTAGTGTTATGTGTTCAAAAAAAAAATTGTTTACATGTCTGTTGATGTTACTTCTCTTTGGGATACTTCTTTCCTTGCTGATAAGAGCCCAATGGACCTTTATTGCACTCCAAGGATGTGATGAAACAGTAGATCTCCTTATTTGTGATTGCATCAAGAACTATTCAATGAAAGGTAGCATTCAATTTTTTTCTGGTGTTTCATTATGTGGCAGAGTGTATTCTCTCATGAAAGATCAAACTGCAGATCTGCTGGTGACATCTGTTATTGTTTGGGAGGCTCTCATTTCTTTGTGTAGTTGGAGGAGGGTTATCTGAATCAGAATTACTTTCCTGCTCAGCAGCATCAACTTTGCAGTATCCTATGAGACAATATGTAACCACAACAAACCAGTATTTCATTTTTACAGATGTACTTACTGGGGTGGTTTTGTGGTCCAAACATAGAGTAATTAGTACAGCAGTGGATAACTTAGATCTGAGCTTAGAGGACTGCAATGTGAAGTACTAAAATACTGTCCTAAGACAGCACTGCTGTTTAAAAAGTGCTTCCAGCTAATCGTTCTGTTCAAGTACTTTTTCACTGATGATAGTATTTAAGAAGCATGACAAAATTAGAACAGTTTTGAAAGATGACCTACAAGCAGACATAATTCTAGTCCTTGAAATTTTTACAGTTTAAGAAGGCAGAAATGTAGTCCTATTGGTAGCCTAACATTTATAGCTGCTTTATACTGAAGTATGCATACTTAATGTATAGGTGGAATTCATTTAACTGAAGGAAGAAAAGTTCTGAACAAGGGCAAAAGAAATTTTCTTATCACCACCACCTAATGATTTTTCAGGTTGGAGAAAGTGACGAGAAGGATAACGGTTTTAATACAACAAATGTAATTATGCTCTAGGCAAGATCATTGTTCGTAAACATTTTGTTGTGTTTTGACAAGTGTGATCTTGGTGAGAGATACATTGCAATTACAAAAATGGGAAGAAATGGTAGTTGATATACTGACAGCTGCATTCATGTGTTAGTAGTTTAAAATTCTGTAATATATATGAATATTTTGTGGATATTGTATGTGACATACTACAGAAAAGCAGATAACAGTTTATCTTTTTACAGTTAAATGCACAAAAGAGTGGAGATGATGACCAACTCTTGTTCCATTCCCATCTTAGTCAACAATTTTGATGAAACAGGCCTCTTATTTTGGCTACTTTAAGAGAAGGTCTTTTAATATGTTGTGGGGGACTTTTTTTAAGCAAATGTATTTGATTAATTTATATAAAAGGAAATAAAGTGTATTTGAAATATTTATCCTCTTAGAGAATTTTTTATTTTTCCATTTAAATCTCAGAATGTGTGGATCATACTGCTATTCCAAACAGCATTAATTTTGATCTGAAGATAATGATATGTATGTAAACCCCCTCTAAATAGGCCATAAATAATTTGCAGTCTGTGGTGGTGGTGTGGTAGTTATATTTTGAATTTGGTTGTCTGGTTAAGGGTAGAAAAGTTCGGACATTTGTGTTCAAAGTTGATTTTTTTAAATTATGTCATTAATAGGTAAGGGAAATGCTTTTCTTTTGTTGTTCTACTGGCATGTACTAGCATGGTGCAATTAACATGTTTACTTACGTCAATGAAATTTTTAACCTCTTAACAAGAGCATTTTTAAAAAGACTTTCACTTTAAGAAACTGAAAATCTTTTAAAAGTGAAATCTTATATTCTGATCCTCTGTTAGACAATGCAAGTATAGTATTCTCATTAATTCAAGCTGCATGTTGCAGTATTACTTTTTTATTTATTAACAAAGAGAATCTAACTTAGGAACAAATTAATTTATGAGGATCAAGACAGTTTGTCTTAATTCAGTGTTTCTACTTTAGTACATGTAACAACATAAAAGATGTATCATCTTTACTGTTGAGTATTTTCTTCACGTTCTTTCCATTGAATAATTTTAATGACAAACACTGTTAGGATTCTCACTACAAGAAAATACTTTCTTGCCAACAAGTGTTTTTATACCATGTGTCTGTCTTCTGTTTTGCCTTTTGTCTTCTAAAGTCTGTTACAGAAAGTATTGTGAGCTAGCGAGATTGTCATTCTTAATGAACTTTACCTCTCAAATCCTGCACCTGTTTAGGTAATACTTAAAAAAGAGAAAGGAATTGTACACAGTGTTGAAACAAGGTGCCATGGGGTGTTTTTAAGACCTTGTATTTCAAGAAGGTCTTTTTATCTCATATTACAGAAAAATTAATTGTGTTGTTTTAAATAGTAAATGGTGATGACTATTGCAAATTAAAAACTAAGCATTTTAATATTTTTTTAACTACTAGATATTTGTTAAAATTTTCTTTTCTTAGAAGTAAAGATTACATTATTTCAGTGTCATTTGCTCAGTAAGAGTACAATTATTCAAACACTTTGTATGCTGTCCATTCTTATTATCACATTATGGGCTGGGTAGATTTCTAGTGAAAATGAAAGCTGGAAATGCGACTTTCCTGATCTTGGTAAATAAGCCAGTAAGTCCACCAAAACTCAAACCAGCCAAATTCATGTTTTCAAAATAAAAAAGTGGGCAGCTCACCAATGGAATATTTCAGGAAGGAGGACTTGTGTCCCTGTATCTCATTTGGGGAAGATGAGTGCCTGTTGTTTCTGAAGGGAGTCAAAGACACAGCAAGAAAGCCCCAGAGAGGGTTTGAGCAAATAGTGGAAGATGGCCCATGAAAAGCACAGCAAGGTGTTTTTTGTCTGAAGATGGCTAAAGAAGCCTTGTTATGGACTTCTCACATTCATTTCTTTGTATAGGTACAATTCTATGCATTCTTTATAAATTCCCAGGGTTAAATCAAGATGATCTGCAGAGAGCAGCATTTCACCTATTTCTGTCCAAGTGATGAGTGGATGATGGAACCAGGTAACCTGCTCAGGTCAAGTAGGTAGCAACGTGCATTTGTGTGAGGTGCAAGGGTTTGGTTGTTTGTTTCTTGACTGGCAGAGCTGTAATGATACGTACTGTCCAAAGGTTCTTTTGCTGTATCACCTAGTTCTTTGCCTTCATTTTATGGTTTAGTGTTTCTATCAACAGGCCTCAAATCTACAAATATATGTGCAAAGAATACAGATAATTTATAAAAGAAAAAAAAAGGTGAAAACCAAAATGGCATCAGACAGAGATGTGACTTTTCAGCTGACAGCATTTTTCTTTCCTGGGCAGTTAAAAATCAGTATATGCATTTTCTATAGAAGAAACAGCTTTTCAGAGTTTGTGAGTGCACACCACCAGAAATAAAGCATGCTACTTTTATTTTGCAAAATTGATGTTCTCTTGCTGGTGAGAAAGTTTGTCATTCTTATGTAAATTTGTAAGTTTTAAAAAAACTCCGGTGAAACTATTCCAGTTCTGTCAGGCCTCTATTGTCCATAATAAAGAGCCATCTTAAAATGAATTGATGGTCATATAGCTCTGATAAAAGTTGAAAGATTCCTTGCTCAAGCAAACTAAAAGAAGTCTCATGATGGGGAGGGGAAGAGTTTTATTAAGGAATTGAACTTATTTCCCTCGTTCCTATGTATACTTCCTATGATTCCTCTTGAACTTCTTTCAGATGCAATTAACATACACACACATAGCACATCTCTGTTTTTTTATTACACTTTTTTCCCAAACTGTCTTTTCACATAGATCTGTTTCAGACAGATTAGTTTTATGTTGCCATTATGGTTTTGTTCAAATTGGAGTTTTTACAATGGTGCATGCACACAATGCTTTTCAATTGAAATTCTATATGAAAGTTATTCGTTACCAAAAGTTTAGCAATGCAGTGGGCAGAGAATAAAATAAAGACTTGTTTTCTTCCTGTTGTAATGGTTTTTATTTCTTCTTTGTGAAATAGGCACCCGAATACCGTTTCATCATTGTGGAGATAAAAAAGCAGCTGTAGGTTTCAGCTGTAGGTACAGCTGAAAATCATAAGTTTAAGTAACTTGTCACAGAAAAAGGATAGTGTCTACTCTTTGAGGGTGATATTTAGCAGCCTTCAGCAGCACCTTGTCCTGATGCTGCTAAAGGCTGCTGGATCCTGCTTCCAGAGTTCTGTAGATCTTTCCAAAGGAGCTCAACCAGTAAATTTCCTTCACTGCCAAGTCCTGAATGAGTTCCAGGGTAGTTCCATACATTGTTCTGCAGGAATTACCAATCTGTGGAAAAAGAAATAGGTGTCTGTATCTTGTTAAAAGAATGTGTAAACAAGGCCATGCAGAGGCTATTAAAAGAACACTAATTCTGATTTTTTTCATGCTTTTGAATCCCAAAATGTGAAATATGCATAATGTCTTTTAAACATAGTTTTCTGTTTGAATTAAGTTATGCAGGCAAGTACTTGTTTATACAGTTTGATTTGTAAATGTCTTCCTATGAAAAGGCAGTAAATTTTACTAGTCAGTTATTGTCTTTACTCATAAATATTCATAATTAGTATGATAATAGGTTGATAGTGGTTTAGTGGACTTTATCCAGTGTCACCTGAATTCCTGGTTATTATTTTTAGAATGCACAATAAAGCTAAGGGATAGTAGAGGAGCTTTTCCAGTGACATAGTTTGTAGCTTGCGTATTTTTATGTTCCAGTTAGAGGAATTTATTTTAAAAAATTGGAAAGTTATCAATTTATATAAGTAGTATATCAAATTTAAGAAAGACATTAGGGATCATAAGAAGTAAATAGGTATTGGTGATAAGCCTTTGCTCTCTGGAACTCTTAGGGAGTTCTTTTTTCTAAACTCAGAAATACTTCTAAAAGTCTCTTCAGAAGCCCACTCATTTTGTAAGAATAACAGAAATGTGTCATGCTCACAGTATGAAAATTGTTTGTAGATACTATTTGGCTCTTATCCGAGGTCAAACTGCAGTATTTGTTGACCTTCCTACTTAGGCTTGATGCACTGAAAATCTGGGCTGTTAAACTTGGGAGTCATATGATTGTCTAAATCCTTACTTCTCATTTGCGATGTTCCAGAAAAACAAGGCAGCAGCAATGCAATCAGGCTTAACAGTCCTATTGCTTTTAACCATTTCTGAATTTCTGGGGGGGGGAAGTGTAGCTTTTGGGAAAATAATTAGCTTTTAAAAGTACTTGACACACTATTAAGCACCTTTCATCTGTAAACTGGCAAGTAACTGCAAATATTTATTAAACAATAATTCTTCAGAAGACCTAGGCACGCAGCAGTACCGTGAAGTGACTTCTTATAATTACCCAGGGCTTATAGTAACACTTCTAGTAACTTAAAATAACGTGTATCTTCATTTTTTGCCAGTCATACATTTAAATTGGCAGTCTGTTACAGAGAGAAAACTATACCTTATTTTATGGCAATTAGTATATCAATTTACTTCACGTTCTCAAAGTGCTTATTAATTTTAGCTCAAAATAGATCAAATGTACCACATGTGACTGCTGTATCATAATACTACATATCTATTTTTAAACCTAAATGGACTCTGGGAAAGTACTTTGCAAACTTTTGGCTTCTACTGCAGAGCAGGTTTCCCATGTGTTCTTGGGTAAAGTGCCTCCTAATGGGGTCCTGGAGTATCCGTTGGTCTTTCTGGCCATTTTTCAAGCTTTTATATTTCTTAAAAAACCCTGAAATAAAGACAGGTGAATTGTGTAAATTCTTTTTCAAAATTAACTAGCTGGTGAAACTTCATCCTCTTCATTTCAGTTCTGCAAGGGAAAATGAAACTTGTGCTGGAAGGCATGAGCTCAGAATCATATTAATGGCATTTTGTTTTGAAAATGTTTTCTCTGTGAGCTTACATTCAACTCCAAAGAGAAAATTATTGTTTGCCTATAAGTGATAAGCTTTTCAAAACTTATTAATCTCTTATTAAAAATAAGCCTCCTATTAAAAATATGTTAGCTGTTGGAAAGCAAACTGTCTTTACCTTTCTTACTCTGCAGTCAGGGAGTCATGGCTCAAAAGTTATGTTTAAGTTATATTTCTTTTGTATTGGCCAATTGGGATATCTTTATCCCCACTGCATGTGGTCCAAGTTAAATGTTAGGACTTTCCTATCAGAATCTCACCTCACAAAATCATTACAGTCATGAAAATGGATAGAGTCACCAAGGCAATAATGAATTTTAGTAATTTCTAGGTTAAAGGCGGCTGTAGAATTCAACAGATGAGTCTTAGGAAAGCAGGTGAACTGTTACTAAACTGGCTGGTTCCACGGCTCTGTCAGAGTTTGCAGTGGTGGCGTGCACTGATTATACTTGGGCTTTTCAGCATAAATGTGTGTAGTTGCCCCTTGTAATAATTCAGTCAGAGAGTTACAAAGACAAAAATACCAATGACAAGCAGCACCATAGATACCAGCATTTAACAGCTCATCTTAAAGGAATATTAATTCTTTTTGCAGTCTGAGCTGCATCATAATTTTGGGACCAAGGGAGTACTCTTAGGTGACAAACACTGACAAATACAATCCATGATAGACTTTAGATGTTTTCATTGCTTAACCTGTGAGCTAAGGAGCAGAAGTGCTTTTCTGAAGTCGCTTTTTATGCTCCAGTCTTGGCTCTGGCTGACGAGATAGAACTCCAAGGTTGGATTTTTTATTTTTTTTTATTTCATATGAAGAAATCAGCATATTAATGATGCTGCAGCCACTAAGTTTTGCAGCTTAAATATCTTAATATCTGTAGCAACATCAGATAAAAAATGAAGGATAGCAAAACGAGATCTAATAAACATTAGTTTTGAGGAGTTCATTTTCTTAGCATGCCCAAAGTGTATCTGTAGTTTGGTATTCATTTTCTAAGTCAGCTATAGCCAAGTCATAAGTTGCTAAAATATTGAAGAATATTAAATAAGTGGGTGTTTCATCTTTCCTTTATGCCCAGCTGGTAGCCAGTAACTAAATTAAGCTTTCATTTCAGTTTGAGAACTGAAAAGAGTTGATATAATAAGATTGCGTAAATCAGTTTTTGGCCTTTGACCTTCTAAAATGAATGTGTAAAGCAGAGTTAAGGGTGAAGTTGTATATAGACTGGAGTATTGTCCCTTAAATTCAAATGGCTGAAAAATTGGGGCAGCGAGGGGTTAGACTGTTTTCTTCTCCATGTTCAGTGATAGGCCAGATCTTTTTATCTAGAAAAATTATGCCTACGCTACACTCTGGGAGACTTGCATTTTACAACTTTTTTTTTTTTTTAATAACATGACAGAATAAAACTCTTCTAATTGTTTGAGACTACTGATGAAAATGCCTATTCTTGCTCTTTGAGTTACCCTCAAGCTCTTGTTTTGCCTTCACTCACCTTAGTGGTTTCAGATACAGAGCCCTCACTCTGTCCTTCATTAGCTCCTTATTTCAGTTTTACCTCTGCCTTGTGCCAGCTCCCTCATGCAGTCTTGCATCAATTCTCAATTCTTTGCCTGTTCGCCCTCCCTCTGCTTTTTTTTTTTTTTTCCCCTTTTCTACCCCCAGTTCTGTTGTGAAATTCTAATTTTTGACCAAGTGTTGGTGACATTCTGGTGTATTCCAACATTGTTATGTTCCCCATGCTTGTATCATAGTTGTTCTTGAGGTGGACACTTACTGACAAAAAGAAAGAGTATTTTAATTTTAAGCTGTGTTTTAATGGCTCACTAATTACTTGTAAGCAAAGAAGCAAGCCTAATTTCCTTTAGCTTTCATATTTCAACTTATTTTATCAGTAATTAAATTTGCTGGTGTAAATATGTCTTGAAAATATATATTTCACTTAATATGTTTTCTTAGGAGGCCATAATTTGGGATTTATTTGTTTTAGGACAAATATCAGCCCTTATTAAACGCGGGGTTTTTATGTGTACTTATAATTCTCATAATTTTTAATATGTCAGCCAATTTATATTGTTTACTCCTAAAAGTGTGATGTTAATCTGTCTTCTTGTCTGATGCTAAAAAAAATTAACAGTGTTTGAACTCAAGGATGCAAATTTAAGCACAAAACATCAAAATAAGTCTGATTTTTAATTTAAACAAAAACCAGTCAATTTTATTTGAAATTTTTTTCCATGTGTATTGCTGAGTTTTCTATTAAATTCCATACTACCAGTTATTTTTAGACAACATAAATTAATGAGAACAGATGGAATGTATGATTGGAAATTTTGGCATATTGAGCAGTCAGACTGAACTGAAAAATATACTTGAGTGTATAACATGTGGAACAAAATTACACCAAAGAGGTATTTTCAAAACCAGAGGTGCAAAAGGGTTCCGTGAAGAAAGGCAGAGAGAACGTCTGAGCTCAGCCTCCACTGCTCAGGACAAGAGTCAGTGGCCTCTTGTCTCGCAGGTGGCTGTGTCCAGTCGTGTGTCTCATAATTGCACCTCCAGATGTGTGTTCACTCCTTTAAGGGAGTGAAGCAAATAATTTCAACTGTCCAAATGAGGGGAAGGGGGAGAGAAAGTTTTTCAAAATACCATGTAATATATATATATATATATATATATATATAATATACATGCAATAGTGTTCGTATATGATGTTTGGAATGAAAATATTTACCTAGAGAAATAAATTGCATTCTTTAATAGTATTGAGAAGAATTTGTCTTTGTAGAAAAGGAGGAGCTAAAGGTTCATGCTGAGTTTGCCGCTGTGCTTTTTTCATGCATATTCTAGGTGACTGCAAGCATTTTGTTATCAGGGTTGTTATTTATGGTTTTGTTTGCAGTTCTTTGGAAAGTATGCTTTTCTTATATATATTCCTTAAACTGGTTGCTTTAAGTGGAACAAAATTAGTACCCAGGGTATCAGCCTTTCTTTCCTGTTTCCTAGAGTGACTATATATGTACCCGTTTTTCCTTAGAGCAAGGAAGGAAGATAAACTTTGCATTTCAACAAGAATGGCAATGAGGCTGCAAGTTTTCCAGCAAAGCATAAAAGCCTTACACAACTTTCCAGAAAAACCATGTGTCAGCAGTGTTTTCAAAAATTTCAATAACACTCTGCCTTACTTGGCTTATAAATTAAGCTGATATTATCTTCTGAAAGTGTCAGCTTTACAGAGACAAAGATGTAAATATCATCTGTTACCTAATAATAATATATAGGCATTCATTTTTAGAGAAGGATTCATTTAGGCTTTTATTTCTTGTAGTCTGAGTATTGGGCGCTTTTTTATCATTTTAGAAAGGTGAGGAGAGGGCTCAGTTACTGCAATTACTAAGTTCATTATTTTGATACTTCACTTTAATGGGATGCCATGTGTTTCCTTCCACCCACCTTCCCAAGAGTGGAGGAAGGTGGATCTTATAGTGGAAATAAGTTTAGAAAAAAATTGCCCAATGTAGTGCAACTGTTCCCTCATTTTGGCAGTTGGCAGTGTTCTTGGGTAGATTTTAACTTGAGAGGAATTGGAAGAAAACCAGAACCTTCCCACATGCCATGTGACTCCCAGAAATAACAATACTGTATTGAGCTTGTTAGGAAGAGCTATGAGCATCTGAGACTGGCTCAAAGTGAAACATGTTTGTTCTTCCAGGAGGAAGAAATGAAGCCTCTGGCTAGTAACAAACTTTTAAGTATTTTTTCTCAAAATGGTTCAAGTAAATTAAGATAAAAAACTCAGGAGATGTCTTCCAGCTCTGCTACTTTACAGAGATTTTTATTTCCCAGAAATAAGAGGGACCTGTACAATGAGATCTCTATCATGAGATAGACTTCAGCCATTCAAATTAGGAATATTCAAATAATTTTCTTTATTTTGGAGTGATCATGGTTAGGATGGCCTGTCCTATGGTGTGACCACTGCCAGATGAAGGATAACGTTCCCAGTTATTAGCAGGAACCCCCTGGATGGTTTGGCAAATGCTCTGGTTCCCTCTGTGCAGTCTGCAGTGGAAGTGTGGCTGAAGCACATGGTGGTACAGAAGAGTCACAGTATCCTTGTTTAGGAGGGTACGGGGTTGATTGTCACTGCTTTGAGAAGCTGCTTTTAGTGGCAATTCACAGAATGAAGTACAGTGATTTTCAGAATGCATTTTTAATTACTCTTTGCTCTTATTTCTCTTTAGAGAAAATTAAAGGTAAATACAATTACAACTAATGGATGTTCTTGTATCTAATTATAAAGTAGCTTCAAGATGATTTACTGTGGTTTGCCTGTTAGTTAAAAGTTTGTGTTACACTCAGTTCAAAATTATTTATTTAATTTAAATATTGTTACTGTGGAAAATTTTATTCTTTGTGAAATCTAACGGAGTGAGCTCTATTGCAAGTAGCCAGCGTAACAAAAACCTGTTTATTAGAAAGAAAATATTTTCTTTTTAAACAAAATGCAGAAATGTTTAACTTCTCAGAATAAAAATGTTATGTATTATCAAGCTCTCATTTTGCACTAAAAATAAGAAAAAAATGTTCAGCACAGCTTGTAACTTATTCTCTATAAGCTGGTGAAGGAATCACTAGTTTCTTTTGATCTTTATTTTTTTTTAAATCTTTGATCATGTTGCTTTGAAAGGGAAAATACAATTGAAAGGCTGAGGATACAGTATTAAGGAATTACATCTTTGCTGGTATTCATATTGCATGTGGAGCTGGCAAACCATGTGAGTTGTTTGACTTTGTTCAGAGAACTACAGAGATTGGTGTATTTTATCCAAAAAAAGAAAGAAAGAAACACGAAGAATTTAATCTTGTAGTATTTCTTTCCAGGAAAGTGCTTTCTGCTTTCCTGTGCTTTTAAACAAACATTAAATTAAATTAAATATACCTGTAGCCAGGTATTTATCTCATTCTTTGTAAATGGAAGAGTGAAAAAGATCTTTCAACCGTGTGCAAGCTTTAGTTGTTTTGGCATTTGTTGCAAAGTTACACTTGGGAATGCCACGAAGTAATGTGGACTGAGTAGCAAAGTGCCTGTTGTGTACTGGTAAACCCATTGCATAAACAGCCAAAGGCAAATGTTTAATTTATCTTGTTTTCTGAGCTTCTGATTTTTTTTAACTTGGTCAATTATTTCTGTTATGTCTAAATGTAAATACTATTTAAGAGTATATTCAGACTAATAATAAATTCACTCTATGTGAAATAAACTTAATATCAATTAGAATTTATAAATTAAAAACAATCACAAATAGGGGGAAGAGTAAGATATGTGCACTTTGTTGCTGCCTCAGTAAGAAAAATAGCCAGTAATTAGAACATTGGTGTGTGAATTATTTCCTCTCTAAAAAATCTGAGATATTCAGTTGTGTTTATACAACACATTACAGATGAGTGACTGAGTAGTTCTAAAATTTTCTGTTCAGTATTACAGTTTTTGTACCTCATGCTTTGTTTGGTCTTAAACCAGCAGATGGCATTTGTTACTCCATTTAAGAGCAGACTAACATATATTTTGTAAACACGGCGTAATTAACTTAAGTATATAGAGAAATCTTGTTTTCTGAGCTTCTGATGCCTCTGCATTCGTGCAAGTTCCTGTAGTTGAGATTCCACTTGGCACAAGGTGTATTAGGGGCATATAACAAATGCCCTCTTACATATTCTTCAGCCTCTTGTCCTGTGGGCAGCAGCATCCTCTCTAACCCCTAAACCCAGCAGCATCCTCTCCACTTTGCAAGGTGTGATGCTCGTGTTCCACTCCAGCTGCTGTGGGGCACAGTGAGTGCTTCACTTGCTCCTCTGTTCTGCAGGGGATGTGAAGCTGAGCTGGAAGGAGTGGAGGGACCAGGACTCTCCAGGGCAGCCTGTGCTCTGCTGAGGCACTGGGACACAGGGGCTGTGCAGTGGTGAGCACATCTCTGCAGCGCATGGCCAAATACTGTACTTCAGACTGTACTTTATGAAAGCCACTACTGGATTCTAATTTGCACTCTGTACTCCTTCAGTCTTTGAAAAAATCACTCTCCTTTCCAATAGAGTTACTTTGGGTTTGCTTTCTTTCTTATCTGAATATTTTTCTAATTGAACTTAAATGTCATATAATCAAGGAACACTCCAGTTTTGGAGGAAAACAAAGGTATGAATATAAAATATTTAGCTCAAGGTGGAGTCATTTGGGTTTGGTTGTTTTTTTTCCCCTAGGAAGTGTGCTGATCATTTAAAATGCAGATTGGCTTCCTGAAATTGCTACTAAAATGTCTCTGGTTACTCTACTATTTAGCATTCTGTACAGTACAGAACTGATAGTGAAGTGTAGGTGCTAATATAATGAATAATTTTTGCCTCCAAGACTTCAGTTTAGGTGAATATTTTACTGCTGTCCTTTTTCTTACTTCCTCCCATTATCCTGTGCCAAAAATTATCTGTAAATATGACTCCAGGCTTAATAATAATTTGTTATATGATGCACTCTGATTCAGGACACGTAATGCTTAATGTGTTGTAGAAAGGGATTTTCACACCTAAGGTGCCTCATATGGGGCAGTTCCTTACACGTTCCTTTAGCTAAGTAGCTAAACCAAGGAAGGATAGACCAAACCTGTAGATTTTGGAAAAAGTAGAGCTCATCTACCCAAAGCTTCTTGGAGCCCGGATCTTCAGCATCCTTGTTCTAATGGGAGAATGGCCAGAATGAAAGCAAGGAGCTTCTCCTTGAGCCCAGTCAGATACTGAGCCAAATGTCTGCGTGGTTCTTCTAATTCAGGAACTTCATCTTACTCATTTTGGATCAATAACCCATTTATGCTCAATCAACAGTACTAATTAGTTTGATGTAAATTAAGTGAACCAAAACCTTTCTTTGTTGTTAGGTTTTTCAGAAAGGCAGAGCAACTGAGTTCATACTAAATTGCTTCACAATTTAACCTTGGATTTTGATTTTAAAAGTTCATACACTTATGTATTTTTTCTAGACCTCAGTGGTTCAAAAGCAAAAGCAGCTTACTTCTGGCAGACTACTGTTTTGTGTACATATAACAAAACCCGTTTACATAGGTACTTTCTCTTTTGCTACAAAGTAACAGGGTTTGTACAAAACTTCTGATTGGCTGTCAAACTACCCTAAATTGTCCTAGAAAGTAACTATAGAGGGTTATTTAAGCAGTGTGTGGTTAGGAAGGGCATGGATCAAGCAGATTTCACAAGTACTTTCAGGTCTCTTGTACTTATGTGAAAACAGCTGTTTCAAAGATGGTTCCTGGCTAACCTTTGTTTTATTATGGAGCAATTGTGTAATTTTTATTCACGTTCTGCCAACGTTGATGTTGCAGTTTGAGCTGTTGTGTTGGCAAGCACAGTGCCTTAAGGAAGGTGTGAGACAAGCATGGAGCAAGGTGATGTGACAGGGGAGAAATCCAGTTGCCTTTGGCAAATTGTTGAAGATTTGGCTTTTGTGCTGAGAGAGTTCTCTGTCCTGTTCTTGTCAGCACTGGATTTGGGACTATGACTACAAGGTATTTGATTTCAAAAAGACCAGATAATGTGTTAGTAGAAGCAAGGAAACTTGATCTGCTGCCATAGTATGTGTCTACAGAAAATCGCAACATCTTAGATGAAGAATTTGTCAAATTTTGACAGGAAAACTGATGGGAAGAGTAAGAACTTTTAGCTTACATATGAAAAATCAGATGCTGAATTTGACAGTTTTCTTTCTTTTTTTCTTCTCCAAGTTCTCACTTATTTTTTTATTCATTTTGTATCATCATGGTTAACAAGTAAACAATGCTGTTTGACCATGGGAGCTTAAATTAATGCTTCCTGATGAGAGCTGAAGGTATTAAATGTGTGCTGCAGTTAAACTGGTGTACAGTAGATGCCAGTAGAGACCTACTGAGTCAAAATAGAAATATGACCAGTGTTTCCATAGCAACAATTTCCTCCTGGCAGTCCTATTTATAGCAGTGCTGCAGTCCCAGCCTCAGTGCAGCTCTCGGAGGGACTCTCTAGGAAGGGTTAACCTTGTTACAAAAAATGTGGGCATAGAGGCACACTAACACTTTATTGGATTGCTTTCTTGTGTTTCATTAAACAGTGAAGTTACTGATTGTATTTATTTTCTTTAAGTACATTTTGAAAAATCTTTGTTTCAAAATGGAGAGCCATTAAAGCTGTAAGCTGCGAGCAAATGCAGTTCTCCTTCCGTGGGTTTAAGAAGAAATGCAACCCAGTGGAATAGTGCTGAATGTACAGCGAAAATCAAAACACATCTGCTTTTTCAAGAGCCTTTTTCTGTCGCTCTTTCTACCCATAATTCCTTCAGAAATATGCATGCCTGGCAAGACTCAAAATGGATTGTGTTCAATTACATAATTTCAGATGAAAATGTAGGGGGGTTTCTAAGTCACAAAAGGGCTATATGTTTTGCATCCTTTTCTCTCAGGGTTTATATAGCAACTAGAAAAATAACACATATATTGCCTATTTATAGCACAGACACTAATTTTTTAGTATATATATTGTGTAACAAATTTGAGAGTCATTAAATGCTTATAAACTTTTGTGTTTTCTAATTGGAAATTAGACAGCTAAATTGTTATCTTTTGATGAAACATGTTTGCTGTGTCTTTCAACTTACAAGTACTTTATTGGTCAGTAAGAGACCAGCAAAATTTGGCAAGATGCCCAGGCTCTTAAAAATGGAGGATCCCTCACTAACACTTTGTATCAAGTAATTGCTCATTCCTTTTGTAATAAATAATAAATGCTGAAGTTGGATTTTCATCTTTCATTCTTGAAAGAAGTGATGCATAAAGGAGAAAATGTGTTTCATCAAGTCATCAATTTTTAAAGCAAATATATATACTTCCTTTAACCTCTAGGAAAAAAAAAGTTCTTGAATAGTAATTTATAAAGTTTGTTATTTTTTCCATCAATTACCAAAAAAAAATTTAGATAGTGTTGGACTGTGTCTCTTTAATGCAGATAGAGGCCTTCTGTGTAAAAAAGAAATGCTTCTATTTAAAATAATGTGTTTAAAAGAAGATAGAAAATAGTATTTTTATTTAGAGAAATAGAAAATGAAACCAGGAAAATTCTGTTTTAAGATTTGGAATTAAAACCTAAATTTTATTTAGCTGTAGGTGATCTGAAAATTGTTTTGTATCATAAACCCATTTTTCTAGGTCCTTTCAAGGAATAGTGTTAATTGACTTAAAAACTCCTGTTCTTGAATGCAAGATTCTCAGGGTTAACCTTCATTAAACACTGGAGAATGGTGTTATTTGTTCAGTCTTGCTTTGACTGAATATAGAAAAATGCACACATTATCCTTTAAAAATATTTAAAACTATTTCCAAGTAAAGTTACAACACATGGTAACATGCTGTTACTCAACCATCTGGGTCCTTTGAGGAGAAGAATGTTCTCTCTTTCTTAATCCTTCATTTTTAAGGCTTGACTGGTAGGGTAGAGTTTCTTCTTAAAAATTGAGAAATACTGTTTTAGCAGAGATTATTAAAAATAAATTGTCCATGTAGCTACCTGGTAGATTCTTTTTACAGCAAGAAGCTGGAAGGTCTGTGGCTGGGTTATAGTGCTGTGTGTTGTAACGTGCCACAAGGCATCAGCCCCTGAGAAATCTGCCCAAGGTTGTGGGTTGGCCATCAAGAAAAGTGTAAAAGGCTTTGTTGCCTTTATCAGCTTAGAGCACCACTATGTTAGCTCTTGTCCTTGGCTATCATCCTGATGTTGCCTTTTATAAAATTATGGGAGAATACTTACTTAAATACTGTTTATCGAAATACCAGAATTTGCACATGCAATGTTCAAATTCATACTTGAATGTCTTACCACTCTGAATTTTTGAATGTGTTTTAAAATTATGCCAAGATTTGGTTGCCGGAAGATAGCAAAAATAAAATTTCTGTCTGAAGGAAATTAACATTTCCTTAACATTGACTTTGACTGTAAGAAATTGGAACTTCGTTACCTCTTACATTACAGGAATTTCAGATTCTGTCTTGCATTCTGTTCTTCCTATATAGCATATAAATTACTTGATGTAATAATTAATTGGAAGATCAATGTGTCAGTAAGATGTAAGATTAAGTAAAAGGAAATAGGAATTTCCACGTTTAAAATTCATGGACTTCATTTGAAGACATTGAAAGCCATGCTGGATGTGGGTTTGTAGGGTAGTTTTTTGTATTGTCATTGGTCAATGCCAAGCAATGCCAAGAATTTCCTAGGTTAGGAAAGTGTATTACTATCTGTGAGAATATGACCAGCACTTTCTTTTCATGTTTTATATGTGCAGAATTTCTGTAGCTGTGTATGCTGGCAGTAGTTCATAAAATTCTGGCAAATTCAGGATTTCGTCTAAGAATTCCTTTTTGGTAACCTGTTTTCACTTAAAACACTTCCTTCTGTGATGTCAGAGGATGAGTATTTATCCTTGTTATTTTTGGCCCCTGCCTCAAGTGTCCAGGATAGACATTTGGGTGCATCAAGGGCTCTGAAGTTTGGTAGGCAGAGTTCTTTTGTGGTAATTTCCACATCTCTTCATGGACTCAACATGGCTGGCAGACTGTAACTTATGTAATGTGAATTTTGTACATTACTGTCTTTCAGATCAGGGAAACAAAATGGCTTAGTTGAAGACATGTATGAAACATAAGACAACAGTAGTGTAAAGGCTCAGAACCATGGGGGAGGAGAGAGACAAGATAAGCATGCCATCGTACCAGGTAGCTTTGTTTACTGGGAAAAACAGCCAAGATCAGAGAGAATATGAGTCTCTTGGAAAGATTCCCTCAATGCCCAAAGACTTGCGATGAGCTATGGGGGGAGCACATCTGTACAATTCCAGAGAGGCTCTTTAGCTCCAGAAAGTTCACCTTGCAGGGAATAAGTTTCTTGATGTTTTCTTAAACATTTTTTTTTCATTGTTGTGTGGGAGGTGCATGGCCTTACTCTCTTTTAAAGTGCTTGGTTGTATATAGCATGTAATAAATCCATCTCCTTTGCCTGTTTGTGACCCAGTAAGGCAAACAGACCTTCATGTTCTTCACTACCTCTTGTTTGTGGCAGCAGAGCCTTCAGCCAATGGGATGTCGTGGATGTCATAATTGCTCTTGGAACAGAGCAGGTGAAAAGGCCGGAAGGCACGAGGTGGCATCCAGGGAAGGTTGCAGCACCAGACCCTGATGGAAGAGCAGGCTGGTCACCCACCAGATAGCTGATGCTCACTCAAATTAACAGATGGCTGTGCAGAATGTAGGCATTTAGTTGGTCCCAAATTTTGAACAGGGGCTGGAGAAAGAAGTTACATTTCCAGAGTATCTGGAGCCTGAAAGCACAGGGCATTCCTGGGCTTTGTGTAGACTAGAAATGTAATGGGTTGTGCTGACTGATGCCAATCATAAGTGTAGCAGTGCCCATGAGGAAGAACATAGCCAAATTTCTAAAGTATGTCGGCATTTTTATTGTTTTATCATTGTCATGGGCAGTTTGTCAGCGTGAGGGTTTGTTTCTGAGGCACGGGGCTGTTATGAAATGGTTATATAATGTCCAAGGGTGGGTATCTGCTGACATTTGAAAACTATGCAGTGAGAAGTATGGTGGTGAAAAATGAGAGGTATGTCTTTAACACGTGTTGACTGTAAGACAGGAGACAGATTGTGGAAAAGATATTTCAATCTTTCTTAAGAATAGCCTAAATTTTAAGAAGCCACATTGTAGATTTGCAGAAATATGTGTTTCCATTTTCACAAAAACGAATATTTAGTATTACCCATTGTATATATGCAAAATTACATAATTTGCAAATTAATATGTTAAATTCAGCTTTCTGTTTATTTTCCTTATATTTTATGTCATTAAAAGTTACACTTTCTAGACTTAATCCACAGTTGAAAATACTAAGGTCTATTGTGAAAGAATGAAATCAGCAAAAAGTTAAATGCGTTTGGTTCATTCGCGGAGTAAGTAGAACCCAGTTTGGAAAAGTACAATGCAGTTGTGTTTAAATGTGCAATAGAATTCAACTTCCACTGATTTTTATCCACAAAGGAGGAAAATAATATGTTTTTTTCCTCCAGTAATAAAATTATTCAGTAGTGTTTGCCAGTAACTTCCTTGCTTAGGAAGTTGATTAGTTGAAAGCATGAGTTTACTGGTGATTAGATTCCAGCTGGTTATGTTTGCTATGACAATGTAGTACTCCATCTTAATAACAGGGGAGGAACTGCAGAGTAGATACTTTTGGTTTTTTCACACGTAGTTTTGGTAAATTAAAAAATCTATCTACTTTCTGATCTTTACTTCTGAACAGGTTGTTTGTATTACCCTTACATAAAATGTATACTTTAAGTGTAATGCATTAAAAAGCTATGAGAACACATGCTAGAGAAATTATTGCTTGTTAGGTTTTTTGAAAAACAAAACACTTCTCAATTGACATGAAAAGAGACTTTTCACTGTATAAACCAGTACCTCATTGGGCTTCCTTAACAGGAAGTAGAAGAGAGTCGTGGTTAGCGAACACAGCAGGCAGGAAGCTCGACTCATGCAGAGCTCTTAGTGGGGCTGGGTTGTGCAGCTCCCTTTAGATGTATTCTCTTTTGCTTTTGGGAGAGGCACTGGTGTGTGTGGATGGCAGGGCACAAGGAGGTCCCTTGTAACCAGGGCACGGGGACAGCCACGGCGCTGCAGAGGCTGGAAGGCTTCGCTAATCGCCTCTTCCATAGGCACTCCAAGAATGGTGCGCATGAGCAGAAAGCGGCTCTGGAAAATGAGAGCCAACAGTGCTCTGAGTTCACTGTCCAGTGGGACGCCACAAGTAAGTGTGGGGAGGGGTTTGTTCTTTCATAGGTGTTTGCTCTTCAGTTTGCCTTGTGAAGTGTGAACACCGACGTGTGATACGTTCTGGGGCAATTTTATAACTCATTACCTAAGGGTATTAGTGGGAACAAGAGCATATTGCATCAGGCGTGTGGAGATAGGGGCTGATTCATGGACTGGTAACTGGCAGGAGAATTTATTCCACATTCCTCTTTTCTTTCAAGGCACAGTTGACTTGTTTTGGCAATCCCCCACCCCAGTTCTTACTTCTAAATTACTTCTTTCATTTTTGAATGAAATCAGCGAGTTCAGCAGAAGTAGAAGACTCTTCACTAAAGACTAGACTGTTTAAACTTTGAAATAGACATTGCTGTGCAGATTAAACTTCTAATTATAGGGATTTTCATCACTCATAATTTTATTTTAAGGGATATTTACATCAGAAATGCTCTATATAGTGGCAAACAATATAAAATTGTGTTTCATTTTAACTTAAATGTGGGAATGCTGATCAGCTTTAATTTCTTAATTAATGAACAGTTTACAGTGTTATTTGTATGGATTAAAAGTTTATGTCGTATTTTGAGTAATAAAAGAGATTTCAAAAACATTACAATCTAAATAAATTGACGTTTGATTTTAATTTTAAAGCTGTGTAGTACTTTGCAAAGCAATTCTTGTCTCTGGTTAAATACTTATTTTAAAATGTTACAATATGATAATTTATGATAATTTTGTTCCAAATTTCAGATTCATTGATGGATTTGAGATACCACAATTATTTCAGTTGAAGATAGGCCATGTTGGAAATGCTTAGCATCACAGTGTTACCATGAAGAAAATCAGTATTTATACTTCTTAGTTGAAATTTAAAATATTATATGAGTAGGGAGTGAATTTATTCTCAGAGGATAAGCAGTAAACATGGAAACAAAAAGGTGTTAATGCAGTGATCTAAAATAGATTAAATCTAGGTCTCCCAAATGAGACAGGAAAGAATTGACTCATTTTGTTGGGAAGATAAATGATGAAAGTGCATAAAAATTCTGAGCTTTCACTTCTCCAAAATATTTTCAGCTTGGTAAAAATAGGCGCATACTTGTGTTTGTGTAGAAGCTCTTTTTTATGTAAATAGCTATTTGAAAAAATAATACTGAAGCATTTTTTATTTATATAACATGAAGAAAAGAATTATAATGACCTACTGACACTCACAAATTGCGACCCGTTTGTGTACGAGTCTCTACTTTTTCCCCCTCTTCGTCAGGCAGGCTTCCTAGTGTGACATGTTTGATGAGGAAATGGACTGTCGTGTCTCTTGATAAACATGGTGAAAATGGCTGTTCTGTGAATGCTATTTTAAGTCATAATTAAGCAGAGCAGTCGCATGCAGTTTTCTGAGCTGAAGTTGCTGAGCTGGTAGCTGAATGGTGGGTGACTATGTAGCTTTGGTTTTGGGATGAAATTCAGAATCTTTTTCCTGAAACTCTTAATTTCAATCTCTAGATTTTTTTAAAAAAATAAAAATATAAAGCACTGTAGGTACCTATGAATTGGTTCATGTTTAAAGATTCTCATTTTGCTACCACTGTAGCCAGGGTGATGGAGAAGTAAAGGAGTACAGTGGAGGAAGAATTTGTCTACTCCTGACTCCTAATTAAATCTTCAGAAAAATAAATTGTCTGTAAGAAAGAGTTTGTAAAACATGAAAGAGAAACAAGGCATTTGGGGGTTTTTGTTAATTTCATTTTGATTGGTTTGTTTGTTTGGGGGTCGTTTTGTTGAGGTGTTCTTTTATATCCAGGAGTGCAATGTCATAGAATTACCTAGAGTCAGTGAATTCAGCTTGTAGATTAATTTCACAGAAAGTTTAATGAATAAGCAGTGTTTTGGAAAACTGGAAGGATATTTGAATATTCTCAACTATTCTGCCATTATCACTGCAACTTATAAATGTTAGTGGGAAGTTTTAGGTGAAGCTGCTTAGCAGACAGCATGAACTTCTCTTGAAGTTCAAGGCAAAAACACTCTAGTCCTTGAAAAAAAAACGGAAAGTGACTTCTCAGAATTTTTGTTATTTTAGGCTTCAGGTAGAATCTATTTGAAAAGGAAGTTTATGTATCTTTTGCTGCATTGAAATACAATAGCAGGTCTGTTTCTTTTCTTTTACCAGCAGTTTCTGCTGAAGCTCTGGCTTTGCTGAAGGGGAAGGAGTTGCTGCTTGTTTGGGTGGACTTGGGGTTGTCAGTGGCTGTTGTCTGTGTTGTAGTTTGAGCAAATTGCCATGTGGTCTATGGCCTTAGAGGATTTTCAGCAGTTGAGCTGGAAACTTAACATCTTTGCTTTGTTATTTTGATATATAAAGCATACAGTTTCTCCGAATTGCCTTGGATATTTGGTTGATACATGAAATTAATGTGATTTGTAATATCCTCGGAGTCCAGTAGGGCAGAGGTGACTAAGGGCACCACAGGCCTTGAAATGTGTTTTAAAAAGCTGACCGAGCACACATGTGATGGTACAGCCTGGGTTGGTAACCAGGTCAGTTGCGCTGCACTGCCCAAGGGTGAAAGGGACAGGATGGGAGCCATCGGAACGATACATTTCACTCTTTGTTTAGAAGTCTTGACTGTGACCACTTGTAACTGTATGGAATATACATTTTGATTTTTGTTTTCTTAGTTGCTTGTTGCTCTTTGAAAAATTGAAATGCAAAAGGAAAGGAGAATGAGGCTGCTTGGTTTTGAATGTACAGACTGTAAGATCAGTGTGTCTTACATTCTTGAACCAATAAAAGTGTTTTCCAAATCTGCATAAGAATATCAACAACTTGGATAACTGAAATGGTCAGGAGAGTCACCACTAGTGCATCTGCCATCTTCATAGTCCCTAAATTGAAAGTGATGGGTGGTGAACAGTCAAAGGAATATCCTTTGGTCTCTGATTCAAAATAATACCAGAATGCTTCCAAATACAGTAGAATGATTTATAGAGATTTTACTGAATAGTTACTTGCATGTGTAGAGAAAGAAAAATACATGCAAAATATGAAATAATGTACAGAGCATACTGTATGAATTGCTTAAAGCTTTAGAATAACTACTAGTTGGGTACAAGTCAACAGATAATTCTGGTCTAAGGTTGCCATGGAAACAACCAGTGCTTGATATAATTGAGAACATCTTAAACCCTCCTGGTGTTTGCATGCTTTTTTCCCCTGCCATTTTGAGTTGCTTTAGACATGAATAGGTAGCATTGGTCAGAGCAGTAGTAGTTAATGAGCAAAACCAAATACCCGTGTCCTGAATATTGATTTTGATATTCTACTGGTATCTTGTGCTTCGTAGTTTTTTGCATCACAAGGAGCTCATAAGGAAGAGCAGCTCTCTGGATTCTGTGTGCTCTCTTTCTGCTTAGTGTGTAAGTGTGTTTAGAGATTGAAGCACTGATTTGGTAGAGATTAACATACTTCATCAACTGTTGGATTAATATTTGGAGCAATATGTTTCTGAAAACTAGCTCTTCAGCATGAATGGTAAGTCTTTTCTATTCCCTTTTGACACATTTTTTTGTTCTGTCTTCACAATCAGGGAAAATCTACCAGGTTTCCCTTTCTTGTCTGCAGAGCTGCATCGACTGCTGATTTCTTTGTTTTTGTAATCGACTCACTGTGGGTTTCTATGTAAAATTACTAGTCTTAAAGATTTGCAGATTTTTATTAACAGTTTGCTTTGCATGACTGGTATTTAGTGTTTTAAATTTTATTTTAAAGCTTTCTTTTAGAAATGTGGACAATTTTGTAATTGAATATATACATGGCTGTGCACTTAATTTTCTGTGCCACTCATAATAGTTTTTTTTAATTGATACAAATCAGAGAGGCCTTCTGAAATTATTGTAATCATTGCCTAAAAATTTTAAAGAGGCTTTTATTGTTTTTCATCTGAACCAGCTTATTCTGCTATGATTTTTAGTCTTCTAAATGCTGGGATGTCAGAATAGTTGAGGTCATTCATGGAAGTAAGGGAGGGGAGTCTCATTTGAAATGAGATACTATAATAGATCTAGTAAACTTATCAGGCAGGTATTTACTTTCCAAAACCACTATGACTACTTATTATAAGGTACTTTGAATATAATGGAGTTATGAAGTACTATATTATTACTTTAATAATATTGAAAGTTGTTTTTTAAATATATAGACTCCGTAAATTTATTTCCTTAGAAGAAGATATCCTTTGAAAATTGTCTGCAAAAAGCCCAAATATGGTAGTTTCTGAAACGATGCCTTTTTGTTTCAAACAGATAGTCTGGAGCTTTGGAAAATGGCTTGAGACACAGATTTTTTTAAAAGAAAGAGCAGTTAATCATGTTTGTGTGCATGTGCCTGTGTGGTTTTGCTTAATCCTACAGATTTAAAGGACCATTTTTACAAAGATTTCACTTGTGTACATGGCATGATATAAAGACTGGGAGGAGTTATCCCACTGCCTTATCTAATATCAGCTTTTCTATACTTATCTCATACAAATGTGTTGAGGTCATCTTCCCCAGAATGGAAAGTGTGGCTGTCATTTCCTTGGTGTACAAAGTACAAATGTCAAAACTGATACAGTTATTAAAACAGGGTTTCAGTACTTTGTATGTGCATGATGGAGATTTGTGGTACAGCATCATTCATGGCTGTTTCAGTAAACCTAAATGCAGGCTGTCTCTGAAGCGGTGCCCAGCCCTGGTGTGTGCTCCCCACATCCCTGCAGGGATGCTGGCAGGAGGGAGCCCAGCACGGACCAGGTGGGGACATGGTGTGGCCACACAGCCCACAGCCAGCCTGGGCTTGTCCCGTGGGGACACGATGGCATCCCGACATCCCTGCCACCACCTGCCACCCCCTGCCCCTGCTCAGCCTCTGGGGGAAATGGGGGGAAGCCACAGCCTCCCTGCATTTCCTCCATGTCACGCGGCCGCCTGGTCTGCTCGTGGAGAGGGCTCTGCTGGGGTCACAAAGTCTCCACTTTTCACCAGTTGGTACCAGGCTGGTTTTCCATTGCTTTTTCTTCTGTTTCTCTTACAATTAGGTTGTAGCCTCCGCAGGAATTGAGATTTGTGGAAATCAGTTCTGTGAATTCTGAATTTTAAGTGATTTTTGTTTGGATATTCTTTTATGATTCAGTCATAAAGGAATAAATTTCACACAAGCTAGGTTAGAAAGAGGTTATAGTTGTTTGTAACCTCAGCAATTGCATTGGTTTTTGTTTGTTTAGTCGTGTGGGTTTCTTGAGGGGTGGTGGTTCTTTTTAGGGCTGGAGGCTTTTTCTTTCCCCTGGGGATTTATTCTGCAATTTGCATCTCTAGATTTTATTCATCTTGACATGCAGGCTCCCAGTTCCATTAAAAATAGAAATAAATAGCTACAACTTTTAACAGGTGTCGATTCCCAATCAAAAAACCCTTTAAATTAGTCTAATTTTGACAAGGGAAAAGTGACTATCTCCTGCTCCATGAAGATTAAGTCTTTGCTGTAAACGTTTCCCTATTTAAAACACTTATGCTTTTCAATGCATTTTTGTGGCTGGCTTCACTGCAGCAGTGTTATATTACACCCTGTCAGCGGTTAAAATCAGATGCTTTCCTTGTGAAAGACGGCCAAGATGCAAGTGAAACCTTGATGAAAAAGTGATGAATTTTCTTCAATTGCAAGTACAAGTGGGTATTTTTTTTCCTTTTATTTCTTCTTTTTTTTCCCTCCTCAAAGAAGGCCTGGTTAGATTATTAGATTTTTTTTTTTTCTAGAAGGGCTTAAAGGAAAAGATTTTTTTCTATTTCTTTGGACTTGGATTTTTGGTTTGAACAGCTTGAGCAGATAAAACTGTAAGGTCAAGTAACTAACAGCCCAGCTCCCAGAGGTGAAAGGTATGGTCTGCTGAATCTTCGGTTTCACTAAGAATAGGCTTAATATTCTGAAGTATCATTAATTACATGATTGGGCTACTACTTTCCAATACTGCAAATAGAAGTAATTGCTGATACAGACATTTGCACTCAAAAAACAGTTACCAGATGTGTGTGGAGACAGATGGAGCAGTGTGTGGAAAGGGCGTGAGCCACACTGATGGACTGTGCTGGAATATTGTCCAGCTTTGTGCACACTAGATCATGGCATGTGTAAAGAGTGAAGGGAAGTAGTGCAGATATCTTAGTTATGTGCACTGGGAACATTTCTAACAGCAAAGGACAAAAAGCAGCAACTGATTATTCCCACTGCTCAAAAGATTGTAGAAAATGGAAGGATGCCATGGCATTTCCAGGTGCCAGAACCATACATCTTCCTATGTGTGTCTCATGGGACTAATGCTTTCTTCTTTTCAAAAATTCCCCACTGATACCCATTAGCCTCTGACAACAGTCTAGGGCAGTTTTTTGGGTGTTAACTTGAGTTCATGTTTTTCTCCAGTTCTTGTACAAGTTACTTGAAAAAGACAACACGATCTCTATTGTATTGACATAGTTCTTAAAATGCATCCACAAAGTGGACAGTCCCTCATGGTGCTTGGTTTGGAGCAGAAGCAAAAAATTAGTTAAATAGAATCAAGGATTCTTCCAAAGGAAAGGGTATTTAGTATGTTGTAATCTTGAACTCTGACTTACTCTAGTCCCCATTACATTACTTACATATATTTTGTTACCAGAAAGATTTGGTTTTTGCCCTCATTTTTAGTTAACATCTCAAATTGTTTATTTATTTGTTGCTGGTTACTCTGAGAGTTTCTCTTAGTCCTGCTGTTGCAGGCCAAAGTTCACAGGAGTTTCCCAGCTTTAAGTATGGAGGTTCTTACAGGCAGTTTTGTAACTTGCACAGTGGTTTTGGTGTTTTTCTTTATTCATTTTTAGCTGCTGAGAGATACCCCAGCCTGTTAAGAATTACTTATTTTAATTTATTTATATTTTTTTTTCCTGGTTTTGCAGTTCAGTTCTATGCAAATTTTATGCCTGCCTTTATGCCAAATAAGTGCTGAATTTACCCAGTTTCTTGCTAAAATCTCATTCTTTATCAGAGTGGATAATAAACATTCTTACCTACATTTTGCTTGTCTTAATCCTGAGGCAAACAAAAACTTAATATTCACTCCATGTGTTGAATTGTGAAATGTGTTTATTTACATAAGACTTCCTTATTCAGGAAGCCAGTCTTTGCTATTTAAGCGTATAAATGAACTTCTGCTTGGCTGGTTACTGCAGGCAACCCTTTCCTGTAAATATTGAAAGCATGTTCTGCAGTAGATATGTCGGTGCAGCAATGTGTCAAAAGCTCAGATCTTTTGAAGACATGAAGAGCTATTTTGCTGATTTACCCTGACAGCTGTGAAGATGTCTTGCTGATCCAAAGTATCTATCTGAGAATTTGTGGAGTTTTATTGATGCAAGGGCTGGGACAAGATAGCTTTTGGGAAGTAGACTTAGACTTCCCAAAGTGAGTCTATGAGTGCACATAGACCAAGGCTGGTGCATCTACTATTATTTTTATGTCTTGTATTAAATATTTGGAAAAAACAAAGCAACAAAATAGTTGCTCAAGTAACTGGTTAAATGCATCCATACAGTGAACAGCCCCTACAGTTGTTTAGTTAGAGTATAAGGAAGAGGTTAGTTTAGTAAAACTTCTAAAGGTTACTTTTAAAAGGAAGATGTATTTGTGCATGAGTGTGTGTGGTGGTATTCCCTGCTTGCAGGGAATTCATTAGTAAATATGCACATCAGATCAACTACCTGCAGATTTGTGCTTACTGTTGTTAGTAATCTAGCCCTAAAGCCTGGTCTCAGGGATGGCTGCCTGACTGTATGTAATCCTTTGTAATCACTGAACTTTTACAAAGAGGAAATGTGGGGCAGTGATATGGAGGCAAGTGGGTGCTGACCAGTTGGCCAGAGGGGCAGAGAGCTTAACTAGAGGGGGTCTGCAGCAGGTGCTGTAAACATTTTTCTTGGTAAGTGATTTTGACTAAGAGGACAATCTGATTGATTTGTATTAATGACTAGAATTTACTAAAAACCTTTGCTCAAAAATGTGATACATTTATAAGATACTTTATAGTAGTGCCCTAGAAAATGTTTTTCTTGGAACTCATTCTTAAACTGTATTCTTTTTTTTTCTCCCCGCATGGTAACCATGGAAATATATGCGCTGCAGGAACAAAAGATGTTTGAATTCTCAGAATTCTCACACAGTTTTCAGTTTTCTTTGTTGTATCGTTAATACCTGTTATATTTCACACAGGAAGATGGTCTTTTACAGGTCCTGTGGTAGTTGTAACATTTTAGATTATTTGCTGGATAAAGTTTAGCCACAGCTATAGAGGATGGTACTGCACAGCTGCAGCTTAATTTTTAATTGCTTACAAAGTACCTCAGTGTATGACAGTTGAGTATATTACATGTTAAGGTTCTTCACATAGATTTTTTTCCTGTGTGAACAAAGTTTTAAGTGGGGAACACTATGTACTGCATTTGAAAGTAATTGTACTGAACACCTAATTCATTAATTTTAAGATAATAGATATATTGAATACAATAATTGAAAACCAATAACTTAAAATTAGATTGATTTCTCAGAAGCCTTTTCAGCGATCCAGTGCAATGTGTTCATAATCTTGTCACACTGGCACAAGCTGTGTGACAGAAAAGAAGCAGTTCTGTCCCATATTCACCAATTTCAACCCCATTTCTCCCTTCCCTCACCTTGGGAAAAGCATTCATGAGGAGAAGAGGGAGCGGCTTCTCTGGTCATTCCCTTCCTTCTGTCCATTACTTTTTAGTCTGGGCTGGTTCCCTGACCTGGCTTGGCAGTCAGACAAGAGAATGCTTCTGCTCTTTCAAGGAAGGTCCTTACAGAGAGGCAGAAGTGAGTGACTGTGGGAGGACAGGACTGGCATTGGAGTTTTTTCAGCCCATACTGAACACTGAACTGTAGCCTCACAAAACAAACTGCTATTTCTTGGGCTTTTAAGCCTCAAATCACATGGGTTGTTGCAAGAGAGTAAGCAGATTTACAAATGTGTCATCTCCTTCAGTTAATGCTTCAAGGACAGAAGGAAGGTGTGAGACTCCTTTCATAAAGCCAAAGCCTAGTTATGACATGTTCCAGAACTAATTGAATGCCAGGTCTAACTGATCCATTTAGAGAATTGAAACAAAAACCCCAACTCTGATCAATCAGCAGAAGGTTGCTAATAGCACTTTAATTTGAAAGGAAAACTTGGGTGATAAAGAGGGGTGCCAGCCTGAAGGACCAAAATACCTGAAGGTGGGGTGGAATAGCTCTCGGCCTCCAGGGATCTGCAGGAGGCATTATCACATCCTATACATGGATGCTCAGATGAAGATATTCTGCTTGTCAGTATTGAGGAAGTCTTCCATATAATTATTAGTTTAGGATTTGAAGAATAGATCCTAGGCTGGATCATAAATTTTGGTTGGCTGCTGTGGTGCTTTTGGCATTTATCTTCTGTTGAGGGAGAAGTCACTTATTAAAGTATGTGTTTGTAAATTTTGATGAACATTGGATCTGGGTTCTCTTTTAGATTAAGAAAGCGGCGTTTTATCTCATCTGTAGGGGTTTTTTGTGGAAAATTATTCAACTGGGACATATATGCAAGTACAGCTCTGCTGAGCAGTGCTAGTACAAGATTTGATTGCATTTGTGACTGAAAAACATTACTGCTTTGCATTATACTTTTGATTTTACTAATTTACATTATACATATGGGGGGGGGGCGGTTAAACAGAGATTCATGTTCTGAGTGACTCTGTTATTTGGGTTTGGTTCTGTCTCCCCAGAGTGGCCCGTTATATTATACTTTCTTGGCATTAGCAGGGTTTATCAGCCTCTGAAGCACTACTTTGGTATTTAAGAAAAGATCAAGGGAGAAAGACTGAGCATTGGGTTTGGAAATGAAATTAATTCTATTATCTGTAATAAAAATAGAAGGAAGTCAGTCTGACTGTGGCAGTTGTGTGCAGTAGAGTATCTTCTGCTCAGAATTCAACAAAGACCAATGTTATCTCTGATAGCTGAAAACCTGGCACCCGTTCTGGTGTGTCTTAATCTGTCACATCTCTTGTGCAGGCTGTTGCTGTATAGCCAGCCAAGTAAAGAGGTGAACTGGGTTCTTTACAGAGCTCTTAGCGGTTTTAACTTTGCTTTTATAAAATTCACAAAGTACTGTTAAGCTCAAGACATGAAAATCATGGACAGGATTAAAATAAGATTTTGCCTGTGTTCCAAAATTGAGTTGTAATGGATAAAAGCAATTTGTATTTTACAATTGCTGCATGTTTTAAATTAACTCCTTCAGAGATCAGATTCTAGTGCCTTCTTCTAGTTTTTAGGCACGACAGCTGTAACTGGTCTTAATTTACTGTTTATCCTGTTTCTCTCCCTTTTTTTCCATGTCTCTCTTTTCCACTTCTTCCCCGTTCATTCCAGTATTCCATGGAAACGTTTACAGTGTAGTTGGATAATTAGCTATTCCATTTTAATAGCAAGCTTATATTTAGTTAATAATTCTTACATGATCATATATCTACTAAGAACTTTCAGGTTTTGTATTTCAGCAAATGGGCTCTTTCAGAACTGCTCCATGCATTTGGCTCGTTGTTTTTGTGAGTGTTGGATTTTGGTTTTTTAGTTTGGTTTGGTTTTTTTTTAATCTGAAGGAAGGTTCTTACCCATTTCATCTGGTAGGTTGGTTTGCTCTACATCACTTGTTTTTATCATAATTAGTGTTTGAAGAGAAATATTAAGTCAAAACCTTGCTCTCAAAGTCAAAACCTTGATGAGATATTCAGTTGATGCAGTTCATTTATCTAGCCTTAGCAGAAACAAGACAGACTCCTTGCTGGTCAGCTCTTCACAAGAAGGCCAGTGGCTGTCCTCACTGCAGTGTTCGGACAAGATGGACTTGCCCTCAGCCAGGTTTATATTATCACCTGGACTATTTTCACTCATCATTTTCATATTGTGAGAAACAAAGTTTTGATTTTGTTGAAAGTCTGTTTCAAAGATACCATTTTAGTTTATGTTTTGAAGTGTTTTCCAGCTATTAAATTGTTAACTGGTGCTCATACTGCTTCCTCTGAGTGCATAATAATATTTAACACTTAGTTGTGTTCATTTTGAAACACTTGCCAGGGCAGAGAAACCTTATTTTGAGCCTTGTTATATTATTCCTGCTAATCAAAAGAGAAATTTTTGAAAATTGAGATGATGGGTTAATGGTGTGAGAATGGGACTTAGAACAGGAATCAGAAGCTTTGTGCCTGAAATACGGTACCATAAGCACAGGATTCACAGAGGTACGAAAATACATCCTGATAAAGTTTAAGGCTATAAATACACTTTTTATAAAAATGAAATATACATATACATTTACCAGAATCTCTTCATACATATTCATTTTTCCATTTAATGATTTAATTAAATAGTCCATTTAACTCCAGACTTCAAATGATTATATTGCAGTTTTGGAACAAAATTTGAATTGTATTTTGATAAAGGGCATTTTAAATACCAGACAGAGATTGGCATTTAGCACAGCAGATGGGGGTTTGTAGTGGTGCCCAGTGTTTAGTCTTAATCAGTTTAGTTCTTGCTTTCTTGCCGTGAATCCTAGCCAAATACTTTTTTTTCCCTCCTTACAAAAAATAAAATCCTGGCTTGCTGGCTCTTGTGGGAGATGTGATTGAGAATAACAAATACTGTGCATGTGGGAGGTGGGAGAAAGGCAGAGTAACTCATGGTAACTCTCAGGACTGCTCCATCTGTGACCCCTTTCCCTCTGCCGTCGTTGCAATCCTGCAACTGAGAGGTCCTCACCCTCTTGATTTTTTTTCAGGAACTTTCTTCTGATTCACTTGTCTATAAACTGTGTTTTAAGTCAAAGTACTCATTTCAGTATTCATACCCTTAGTTAACAATTTTTCATGAGCATGCTAACTTTTCATACAAAAGTTGATCAATAAAACAAGCAAACATGTTGTAAGCTGTGTGAATATACTAATAGAGAGCAATCTCCTCTTGTTTTGGAGTGGGCTCAGGGCTGTTCCGGTTTTGCGTGCAGCAGAGTTTTTTCATTTGTTTGGATTTTGTTGGTTTGTTTGCTTGGGTTTTTTTTTAATTCCTCTTATGCTGGCATTACCTAGGAACCTCTGGATCTTGGGTTCCTCTTCCCTTAGAATGCTATTCCAGCAGCCTTTCCTGCTTGTCCTCGTGTTGCCTTGGTTCCAAGTGCAGCTCTCCACAGGCTGCCTGTGGTACTGGGGGCAGTAGCTGAGATCTTGTGTAGTGGTTGTAGCACTGCCACTGACCAAGGTGAACCAAAGCAGGCAGAAGTTGTAAGACTGCATCAAGTCATTCAGTTGTGGTCCTTGGTCGTTATTCATTTCTTCTCACCTACTTCTGAATCTCACATGATTTCCTGTTTGGGTGTTTGCATTGCATAGAACCAACCTCTCCTGCCAGCGCTTGCTCATGCTGGTCACAAAGGGCTGGGTTTGTGCTGGGTGTTTGTGCTTGCCTGTTCCCTGCATCGCTGGTGCATCCTCTCTGGTTCCTGCCATGTTCCCTTGTTTCTGCTGTGGTCCTTGTTGTGCTGCTGCTGTTTCCTGTGCTTTGCTGTCTCCTTCCAGTACCTTCCTTTCTTGAGCAACTGCTCCTCCTGCTTTGGTTTCAGCCTTCTATGCTCCAACTTCTACTGTCCCAGTAAACCCAGTCTGAGTAGAGTCTGTTGCTGGTCTGGGCATACAGTCCTTACCTCACTGTCATCTTCTCTCTGCTCAGCCATAGATAAGTGATCCTTGCTCTTCAGTGTTTATGGGAACCTACTTGTATTTCCACATCTCTTAGTTGCTTTTTTTTGACAGTCTTACAAAATTAAATTATACTTATATGGTGTCCATACCAGATCCCTGTATACATTCCACGTTGCATTCAGTAAATTCAGCTGTGCAGTTTAGACTTCTCAAGTGGCTGTTATTGGGTAATAGGACTGAAACCTGATTGAGGTTTTTTTATTTTTTTGGAGGCTGCTTGCCACTTCTGTGCTATCTACCACATGCCATGCAATTCACACATGCTGTCTTCTGGAACAAAGTGCTAAGTAGTGGGAAGATCACCCGATTACAGGTTTTATTGTGATCCAGCATGCTGTGATGAAGATAGATACACTATTGTTAGCAACAGCTCCGTGGATGTGTATGTCTTGGAATAGATTAATTATTAAAGGTGCCAACTTGATCTCCTGAAGTTTTCTAAGCTGTGCTTATTTCTGTGATGCATCATCTTTTTTTCATACTGATTTTAGCTGCCTTTGGTGATTTTTTTTCTTTCTTTGCTCAAACATTCTGTGATTTAGCATGAGTCATTCTGTCTGTGTGGGAAAGGGCTGGTTTATTACAGGGTCTGTTCTTGAGTGGGGAGGGGAAAGGGTGGAATGTATTTGTGTTTTCTATGTGTTTGTTGTGGAAATGCATAAAACTTTTTTTTCTTCTTCTCTTTCTTTCCTCTCTTCATCATCTCATCTGTGTGGGTGAATGTTCCTGCAAACCCTTGGGGAACCTATAGAGACGTTTGGTATGCTCATTCCTTCATAAGTGCCCAAAGTCACAGATGCTAGGTACAGTTTAGACTAGAAAAGCAAACAAGAGCCACATCACCACAGTGTAAGGTGGCTAAAAATGTGCACTTGAGGAAAACCTCTAAGTCATCATCTATTACACCTATTTGTTTGCATCATCACAGTAATACCAATGGCCACTGCTACCCAGTTGGCATAAATTTTGATTCTGCCCTTGAAAGTAGAAACTAAATATGTTCTCCTGTAGCAGAGCTGCTGTTTTGTGCTTGAAAGATCATTTTCAAAAGTTCAAATTCCAAGTTGTTTTGAGAAATGACTGAAGTGCATGCACTTAAATTGCCTAAGTTGTGTTTGAAAGTGCCTGCAGAATCGTGTTGAGGTGTAGGAGCCCAGGTGACCTCTAAAAGTGAGAACCAGGCACAATTTAATCTACCTCTCATTAGGAAGAAACTGTGATTTTAATAAAACAGAACACAAAACATGAAACTGTTTTAATTTAAAAGACAATGATTTTCAGATAAATTTTTACCATTAGGTAGCTTTATTTTGACAATGTACGTTCAATGCTGCTTTCTAAGAAAAGAGGGCCAAAGTAGAACAAGGTAGGAGTTTTGTTGCAGGAGAGCTTGTGGCTTAGTGGTGTTCTAGAAATGAGAGATTTTTCTCATGAATCCACAGTTTGAATATTTCCAGCTGGATCACATTTAGTTCATAAACAGCATTCTTTATTCCATAAGTAGAACAGAGACAAAAATGACTGTAAATGTCATTGTATATTTTTATAAATACTGAATAGTCATTCTTCAATGTGAAATATGTGGAAACTTGAAATATTTATTTATATGAACAGAGATGGCACGAGGGATATTTAAGACATATGTACTCTAATAATATGAAAATACAACACCAGTTACTTAGTGTTTTGGTTGTGCTATGTAGTGTTAATGTTTACTTCTAAGCTACAGCCACTAAAGTTTGAAGGCTCAGCTTTTTGGTAATCTTAATGATTTTCCTAGGTTTTTTCTTGTCATTAGGAGAAAATATTTGTGCTACTTTGACATAAATTGATGTCTGAAAAACTGTATCAGTATTCCTCACTTGATCAAGTCATCTCTGTTCTCCTAATGGAAGAAGGATCATCAAACATGAATTTGGACATTGCTAGTTTCCGTTTTTTGTGTTGAAAATTATTTCATGCCACAGGAAATCCTGTCCTATCTTCAAATTAGGATAATTAAAAGTTGTTACATGAATAACCTCTATAACTTAAAAAGAAAGGAAATATTTCCTACATACAGAATAAATATATTAAATTTTTTTCCAGATTAGCCACTAAAATATTTTTAACTCTCAGTTAGCTTTAATTCCATTTAAAAATAGTTTATTTGATACAAACTATGTTTTTATTGCTCTTCTTAACCATAAGTTTAGAATTTTGAATATGTTCCTCCTCTGTGATACTGGTTGTTTCTCTTAAAATAAAATTACCAAGTGCATATCATGATTTAAACACTTTTCTAAGTTGAGGTCTGCCAGAACTTTTGACAACTTTTATGGAATTTCCATTTTATTTAATGCTACATCAGAGCCAGTGGTAGTGGGAGCCATAAACCTCCTTTGAGTGTTTTGTGATAATCAAGCCCCATAGTACACCCAAGAAGTGGGTAAAAAGGAAAAAAAAATCACAGTCAGCCTTCTTCAGGGATGCTATTGCTTTTACTGCTGCTGGAAATGTACCAGTGTAAGAAGAGAATTTTTGAAGTTTTCTTTGTCAACGTTAGTATTCACTGAAAAGTACAAAGAAGTTCTGATTCATCAGGTGATTTGTTTACAACCTGTTATAAACCTAATTTTTTGACTGTCAGAATGTAAAATACAATTGCTAAAACACAGATTTCTAGACATTGACCAAAATAATCTTGGCATATTGCTGTGTATTTTTAGCAATTGCTTGTTGCAGAACGTCACAGTACCGAAAAACCACTGTTACTAATGTTTTATTATGTGAAATGATTCAGAGAACACACAACCAGTGTGATATTTTCTTGATTCTGTGACTCTTTCAGAACCACAGCAATGTCTGAAACACCTCCCATTAATGACTGTGCATGAAGTAATCTGCATTGATCTGGCTGAGCACTGATATTCAAAAACAAGAGAACAGCTGTGAGATGATCTGAACAAAATATATTAGTGCACATTTTAAACAGTCATCCAGAATTTTGCCATTATACGTTCCTTCAATTTCAATGGAAAATCAATATTAAAACTTCATATTCTCTGACTGTGGGCATGCCTAGTGTGCAGTGTCATTGTAGCCCTGTGCTTTGTCTTTGCTTGCTGTCCATTTGGTCCTTGAGCTTGCAAAAAAGCCTTTATTTAAAGGTGATGAGGGGAAAAAGCAATGAGATTGACGTTACACTCAAGCAGCTGAAAGAAAATGCAACATTTCTTTAAAGAGATAAGAAGTCAATCTTTGTGGAATGGCTGTTTATACATGTCAGGTGTTTGTTTTTTTCCCAACTGAATTAAGAACATAACATCACCTTAAAGCCTGCTTGCCTATATAGTATAGTGAGCTATTAGAGCTGTTAAAGTTTAAATAATTTGTGTAGAATGATGTAGTTTCTCCAGAAAGCTTAGATATCACCTGGAGATACAGTAGAAGTTGTACAGACATCGATGCTTGCTTTCATTCATGGTGAAAATAGCATATTATGAGTTGAAGAAAGAAGCTGATAATGAAGTTTATGTATTTTGTTAACAAAGCATCTCCATTGCACCCATGATAAATTATATTAATTAAAATGTACTTTTTTTGTGTGTTTTCAGTGAAAGAGTTCCTAGCCAAAGCCAAAGAAGACTTTTTAAGAAAATGGGAAAGCCCCCCTCAGGTATCACTCATTTAAGCATACAATAATTTTCAGTTTTGCATTTTTTGGATAATGTTATCAGTGTGTTGTCAGTCTGTAATGAGTAGTAGTGAGAAAACAGAAAAAAATTTAGTGCAATTTGTAAAGGACTTTCAGGTATTTTTAATGCCAGCTTTGACACTTTTCATTGAAGTTCATCAGCAAAGATTCTCAGGTCTTCTCCAGATGTGAGCTGATGAAATGCTCCCACTGAACAACAAATTATTTATGAGAATGGTGTTCACAATCAACATGACAAGACTGAAAATCTATTGGCTTGTTTCTCGTTGGCTTTTTTGAATATCCGGAAGCATTGGCACTTCTGTAATTTACCTGTTAAAAATTTCTGCCATGATAGTAAGTGGAATTAAGAGTATTAAGACTATTGCATAGGGCTTGGGAGCAGGCTAAAGAGCTTGTTAGAGAGAAATCTTGTAAAATTTGGGATTTTGGAGAAGTTTCATTCTTGTTCTAATAAGCAATATTTGAGATGCTATGGCAATGAATATCTGAGGAAATATATTTGGAGATGTGCTCTTCAGACAATTCTCATGTTCTAGAGCTTGAGGTTTTTGCATATTCTAACATTCTTGATTGTGAAGCATGAAGGAATTATTTATCTGCACGTTATATTCATGATCTGCTGCTAGATGTTCCTCACTAAGCATGTATGGACAAATTACAGAGATGTTTTATAATTCAGTTAAATCTTCTTCTGGTTTAATGAGTGCAATGTAAAATCTCTTTAAAATTGACAGATGTCAAATTATAACAGTATAGTTGGCAATAGTTGTCTTTGATAAATTGTTCATAATTGAAGTCATGCAGTTAAAATTGTCTTTGGTGTAGTGTCTTATTAGCTTGTAAATAATGTGATTATTTCCTACATATAGAATACTGCTGGCCTAGATGATTTTGAGCGGCAAAAAACCCTTGGAACAGGATCATTTGGGAGAGTAATGATGGTGAAACATAAATCCACAGAACAGTATTATGCTATGAAGATACTGGACAAACAGAAGGTTGGTATAATCTATATTGAGCTTTGTGCTACAGAAGAGTTTGAAGTAGATGAAGAACTGGTAGCTGTGGCTGAACTGAGTTGCATGTACTATGCTTTTTTTATCACACTTGGATACCAGATCATTTAAATGCTTTATTTTCTCTTTTAGCCAGTAGGGTTAGTTGCTGGGATTGTGTAGACTTTGTACAATGACCAGTAATATTAACAACAGACTAAAGAGGCTCTAAGTGACCTCCAAGTCCAAGGCATTAATAAAATGTTAATGAGTAAAATTCTTTGCTTAGATTTTGTAGGGTAGCCTGTATGTTCTTTGGCAAAAGCAAAATGCAGTGCTATAGTTCAAATAAACTTTTGCAGGGTAGCTCAAAACTCTGGAAGACTCTTTAGATCAGGAATTCTCAAAAGTTTCATTTGCACACCGTAATTGGAATTAAAATTGTCTGCACAAATAGTTTCTTTCCCATTCTTGATCCTGTGAGGTATTATTCTTTCTATTTATTTAACTATGTAATAATACTATTGCATCTGTAGTAACCTTGTAGATAGGAGTCACAGAACAGCTGTGAAATAATGGACATTTTCTGTGTTAAAAACTTCAGTGCTGTAGTCTGAACCTGTATTGCTGCTCCAGCCTGATTTTTTTTTAGCAGTTTATTACTCTTAGATTGAATAAGCAATGCCATTTGATAAAATTTAAATTTTACAGTACACAAGTCTAGAATGGAAAGAAGTATTTTAACAGAATTTATCAATACAAGTAGTTTCTAACAAGTTTTGACGAGTTTTTCAAAAGTGCATTATTTAGTTTCGTAGATTCAAAGGTCCTCAATGTAAGAGCTGCTCTTATTTTGTAAGACGCTATGCATGACTTTGCTGCTGTATAACTAAGATCATATTAAGACAATATTAATCTGGCAAGGAGAACTTAATAATCAGCAACTAACAAACTCAAAGTCAGCGTTGCCTCAATGTGGACTTCTGCACTTAGGCATTATTACATTTCTGAGTAATTTTCTGTAATGGAACTATGGCAGTGACAAAGTCAAACTGTTTTGCCTGAGTTGCAGTTCCAGTAATCTTTACATGTGATTGGGGTCCTGGACCTTGAATAATGGGTCGTTCAGAAAAGCTCCATTTTTTGCATCTAAAGCATTCTGCTGTTATAATGATGTATTTTTTAGAAAATCTAATTACATTTAAATGACATTCCAGTGTATAACAAATAAAGACAGCCCAACCATTTCCACCCATGTGGAAATGTGTCTCAGCATTATCTCAGTATGGCTGGTGTCATCCTGCAGGCCTCTGCTGCTCAGAGCCCACCACAAAATTTCAGATTTTCAGCTGTTTTCTACTTTGAACCCTTTTTCGTGAATGGCTGAGTTATCATCACTGGAGAAGTTCAGAAAATAACATCTTACTTCAGAAAGCCGCCATAAAAATATTCAAAGGGGTGTTTTTTTTTTAAAGTTAATTAAATTTGTTACTACCTCTCAAAACTGGAAAGTTGTCTGGGAAAAGCAAAAAGGTCATATTTTTAACAGTTGCAGTGGACCTGCAGTAAATGATTAGTGAGATTATAAAGATGTCTGCATCCAGATATCAATCTTCTGTTCATAAATTAGATGGTTCTGTCTACAATAAGTCTTGATGTGTTCCTTTATGAAATACCTGCTTTTTCAAATTAACTTAGCATAATTATTTATTTGTTCTATTTATGTAGTTTCCATTAATTGTTCAAAAAATAGGACATGGTTTGGTAAGAACACATTTCTATCTCTTTGTTTATGACAGAAAACATACAGATGTCTGAAATTAGACAATGGGCAGGCTGCCTATGACTTTTCATTTTCATTTTGCTTGAAAAAAAGGGGAAGCATCCAATCTCATGCTTGATTCATAGAACATGAAAAAAAATATAATAGATGTTGATGCAGCCAGTAGTTTTGTGTGTAGGGATGTTATTCCTATTGTCTGCCTTGAGATAGGAAGGCTGTAACATGCCCCTGCTTGGCTAGTTTAATTATGTCATTGTTTTTGGAAAGAAAAAATCATGAACAAGAGCTTGGGCACAAACAAGCTGTTGGAGAATCTGCCATTACCAGACACCATTTGGTGTATGGGAAACTGGCACTGGTCATATCCTGAGCCCAGGCTTAAGTGAGCAAAGCTGTGTCTGAAGCCCCAGTTGGACATTCTGAAGTGTTAAACAGCAGCTTCAGCCTGAGGTGTTGCTCCATCCCTCTCCAGTATCCAGTACCTCACTGGCAGGTGGTGCAGGAGCAGGGGTGAGGTCTGGTCTGGCATTGTAGCTGAACACCTCACAGACAAGAGCCTTGGCTTGCTTGCTTGGATGGACAAGATCATTCCAGTACTGTGGCTTTCTAGGGATGAAGGTGACACTTCCCACAAATGAGTTGAGCAGGACTTTATTTGTACCCTAAAGATCTGGTATTCAAAAGAGATTTAATGTTTTTAAATCATTATTTCCTTTGTGTGATGTTTATTTCAAAACAATAGTGAGGTTTTTTATTTTTTTTTATAAGTTTTGCATCTTAGATTTAAATGCACTTTCAGTCAGGGTTGGACTATCTTGATTATTTCTTATTTATAGCAGTTAGATTTGATTTCCAAACATAAGAACAGACTTGTTTTGATCACTCTTGTACATTTTCTTCTTGTTTCCTATGGAGCAAGGGAAAAAACCTAACTTTACTTGGAAACCATGCCATTCTGAAAATGAATTATAGATAAATTGTGCAAGTAGGGGTTAAATAAAATGAATATAATTTGTTATGCAATGTTGGAGTGTAACACAAGGAAACAATTTTTAATTGCGGAGAAAGAACAATGATCAGAAACCTGCCACTTGCTACCTTGTTAGCAGCCTAACATTTTAATGGAGTGCAAGAAGTAACTTGTTCATAAAAATGGAAATTTTGAATTCAATTTTGTCATTAATGTGTGAGCTGTGTAACATAAGCCTGTTTACTTCTGTTCACAGGTAACAAAATTAATAATTAAGTGTGTCCTACAGTTTCCTGTCTTTCTTAGCAAAGAGTCCAAAGATCAAATGGCTTTTATTGAAGTATTGAGGAAGTATGGCCACAACAAACATAAGCAATTCTTAGAAAATGCAGAGAGGTTTTCCTTACTGACTCTTACAGTCATCAAGTAGGGAGAAACACTATTTGTAGAGTTGTCTGCCAACCTTATTGCACAAGTGTTACTCTTGAAAATATTGTTAGACGTTTTAATCTTTTCTTAGTTCTGTTATTGTACTAGGAATCCATAAGGTTTTTAATTTTCTGTAAAGTTACAAGCTTGCTCTCAACTAATTGTTTACCACTAAAAAAATTATCAAGAATTATAAAATATCACATTTAAGCTGAAGATTGTTTTTTGTCTCCAAGGTCGTCAAACTGAAGCAGATAGAACACACACTGAATGAGAAGAGGATATTACAAGCGGTCAACTTTCCTTTCCTTGTTAAACTGGAGTATTCTTTTAAGGTAGTCATTATTTTCAAAGTAGTTGTTGGGTTTCAGGGAAGTGCATGCTCATACTTTAGATATTAAAATATATATAACTTTTACAATACAATAGATCAAGTATTTTTTGTTTTCAAAGATGCTTCATTTGGCACTGTTGCCAGCTTGAGTAGGAGTGAAGTGCACTTGTGTACACTTCATATACCCCATTTCATCAGGTAAAGATTGACAGGATATCTACAAATAAAAAAAATAAAAATTAAATTAAACTCTTCTGAGTTTTCTCTTTTTTCAGAGAGCAACTGGATTTTGTACAGCGAGGGAGCTTTTAGGCATCATCTTATCTTTGAGAGATATCAAAGTGTGTTTTTTGTACCGATTTATAGAATGGTAAATTTGTACTTGTTCTGCAGATTTTTTTGCTTGAGATTTATACCTGAGGCAGGTCTTAATGACAGTTTTAACCATGAAGGAAAGAACTTATAGCTTAGCTTCTAATTTTATGGCAGTACGTACTAGTTAGTCTGTAAATAAATTTAGAATCTTTCTAGTTTATGCAGTGATATGTGCCTTCTTTTTTTCTTCTTTTTTCTTTCTTTTTTTGAATAAAATTTTAAGTGAGCAGACATGTTCTACCTTGATCTTTAGACTTTTAAGGTTGGGGCAGGGATTATGGAGACAAGAATACCTCAGGCTGTCAGTTATAAACATTGAAGAGTTCAAGGTCTTGCCTTGTAGTAGGCATCTTACCCTCTCTTCCGTCAGGTCTCTTACACACACAGTCTAGGTCTGGACCTCATTAATTATCTTTATTCAGATTTGCTTTAAAAGATATTTCTTAAGATATATGATGCTTCTTTTGCAGTTTTTCGAGATTTTCTACCTATGCTGCATTCTATTTGTCAATGTCATTGAATGGCTATAATTTTTCATTTTCATTCATTAATAAAATATTCTCCATGTAGGAGTTGTAGAGACTATAGCATGCCTAGTGAGTACTTGTGTTTGTTTACTCATTTTCTTAATTTCCTTAGGACAATTCTAATTTATACATGGTAATGGAGTATGTTCCTGGTGGAGAAATGTTTTCACATCTAAGAAGAATCGGAAGGTTCAGGTAAGGGTATTAATGTCACCGTTCTTTAAAAAGGCTTAATTTGCTGATTTGGGAAGAGGGTTTTATAAAATTTGTTAGCATTGAAGGAAAAATTCTGAAGGGTTAAGTGCATTTAGTTTACCTCTTGTTCAGTGGACGTAAGTTAGACTGTCAATGAGGAACTCCTAATTATTTTTCATTTAGTTAATACAGGCATTTGTGATCTTTGCATGATAGAATCTTGGAATTCCTATGCATATTGTCACTGAAATTCATGATAGTTTCTAAAAGTAAAATTTTAAGTCAAACCTCTGTATTGTGGGATACCTTCATCTTGATTTACTTGTGTATTTTAGCTGCAAGACTTAAATTTAGGAAATGCATGTATCAATTACGAAAATGTTTGCTTTTGGTTTTTCTTGTTACTCAGTAGAAGAACCATTTAAAAGATACTTAATTTGTTTATCCCTGACAGTTAAGTGTTTGTTTTGGTACCTTAGCATAGCATTGGGTTACTTAATATTCTTTTAATTCTTCACAGTGAACCACATGCACGGTTTTATGCAGCTCAGATAGTGCTAACATTTGAGTACCTCCATTCATTAGACCTCATCTACAGAGATCTAAAACCTGAAAATCTTTTAATTGATCAGCAAGGATACATCCAGGTATGATATTCTTCATATATTGAGGGAGTGAAGTTTTGCCTTGCAGTGTAGATTTAGGCAATTTGACAAAATGTGTTTTGAATAAATGGCCTATTAGCATGTTTGTGTGGAGCATTCAAATGCCCTACTGCCTAGTAATGGTTAAAACTGTTGGGTTGTACTTCCTCTGACTAAAATTAAGTGTGCACAGTAGAGCTGTCTGCAGTTGAGCCAGTTGTCAGGATTTCCCTAGGGGTCTGTGGTGAGAAGTAGGTGATTACATGGCTCTGTTCATCTGACCTACTTTATACGTCTGCCCTAGAACAAGATGAAAGGTGCCCTAAAATGTCTGTTTCTCTGCACTGTCTGTAAAAACAGTTTAGGAAAACAGCTTCGATATTAGCCCTGTCACTTAATGTCCATCAGATGAATCCCACTCTTGGGGAGTCCCAGCCTTCCCAGCACAGCTGGAGTGGGAGCTGAGTTGAGGTCTGATCAGCACTGCAGTACTCAAATGACAGCTTTGGTTTTACAACAGCCTCTCATGGCACCTTCTCATCTTCCTCTTAGCTCTTATGTTTTTAGCTAAATGGCAAATGGGAGGGCAGAGTGCAGCAGCAAGCACTCTGCAATTCTATGCAGTCCTTAAACCATGGAAGTTCTTCTTCCCTCATTGTGTCACCTTTTGCCACAGCAGAATCTAAGCAAGGAAATACATAATAAAAATGTTTGAGAGAAGTGTAAAGGATTCATATCTTGTGTTTTTTATAACTGTAAAATAATTTTGCATGGAGTGTAAAATAACACTGTAAGAAGATGACTAAAAGTTTCTTTAACATACGTGGGGAGCACGATTAATGTAGGGCTGGTTTACTCCATTTACTATGACTGGTTTACTCCAGCACTGGCAACTCTCTCTGTGCAACACTGTGTTTTTGTGATGGTGGCAGAGGGAGGTTTGGGTTCATATGTTGATGCTCCAGCTCCAGCTTCATTTTCTTTTTGCATTTTAAAGGCACTGTGTCTGCAGTGTGTTATTCTTACATAGACTGATGTGCATTCCCAAACACAGAAATGATTCTTTGCTGACTGAAGCAGGTCTCTCTAGTCAGCACGTCACCCGCTCCATTCAGTTCCAGCTGCTGATGCTGTTGTTTCTACCAAAATGAAGAAAAGCTGCCTTGATAGTTTGGAGTTTGGCTTCTTTAGTTGTGACTCTAATGTACAGCAACATCAGCATGGATTATTGTATAATTAGCAGTGATTCTCCTTTGGTACAGTATGTTTCTCAGGGAATGGATTGAAATTGAAACCAAGAAGGAGGAAACAAAAGGAACGGATCCCCAAACAAGCATAGATTTGGTAGCTTGAAACTGATCCCAGAATTTCACATGTAGTTACCTGGGTTCTGTATAGACAATACTGTCCAGGAAAGATCACAGGCAGTGTGATACTGCATACAAGGTTCTGAAAACTTGCTGTAGAAAGCATAAGTGAAACGAAGAATTTATAATGTCCAAGTACTTGCCATTTGTGAATACAATTATTGCTACATTTTCTCCCCAGGCCTCAAATAAACAAACTTGACTCTGATGATGCTTTCAAAGATATCAGAATCAGAAGTTACTGGAAGACCTCTTCTATGTCATCTTATTCCCACACCAATTTTACATATGACCTTTATACACTCATGCAATAAAATTCTAAATGTACAAGACTAGGGGATATATTGACCCTTTTGTGATTCATTTATTTGTTAACTAATGGAAAAGAGAAATATCTTGTTTATATTATTCATATTTTCAGCATTACAAACAATCTGATGTTAAAAGTATAAGAAAAATTAATAATGTAATTGCAGTACATGTGGAAGATTAGTAAGCCATAGTTCCCACTGATTTTTAAATCCTAAATAGAAGCTGGTGTCAGGGTGATAATACATATTTTGTGTTCTTTACTACTTTTATCATGAGACCTATTTATCTGACTTCCAAGTACCAGGAGGACTGACTAATAAAGGTTCATCTGACTATATGATACTACATGGTTTGAGAAATAAATTTTTCCACTGTAAAAAATGGCCTTCCAAAATACTTCAAAAATACTTAATTTTAAATTTCTTTGTAGCAATGCACTTACTTATTTCTTTTGATGACAGGTCACGGACTTTGGCTTTGCAAAAAGAGTAAAAGGAAGAACTTGGACGTTATGTGGGACTCCAGAATACCTGGCACCTGAAATAATTCTCAGCAAGGTACTTTGTCTTGGTACTCAGCCGTGCATTTGATGTAGTTAAAACTTCTCATCCAAATAGCAAGCTCTGAGGGATAAACAATTGGTGATACTTCCAAAAATTAAATCTTGACTAATCAATTCTTTACAAATGACACAAAGTGAAGTCATTGCATTTTAAATATGCCAGATAAGGAATTTTCACGTAACTATACAGAACTTTCTACATATACTTGCTACATAACTTGTGAGCAGCAAAAAGATTTAAAGAACCTGTAATGAAGTTGTTTAATTAACATCCTTATCAAAGCAACAGATCTGAGTGATTACGTTCTGAAGTGTTAACATGCTAGAACAAGAGCTCCAGAGGTAACGAGAACATGCATATGGGATAAATCAGTAATCACTACATAACTAGTTGCAGAGTTTCTGGTTTAAGGCAGTTGCCATCAAATCAAATGTGGCAAACCACTGGTTTTACACCTAAAGTTGTGTAGTCTAAGCTGACTGTAGATCTGTGTGTCTACTGCTTGCACCAAGGTTCCAACATAAAAGAAGTATTATTCATCCTAGAGCTGTTTAACTGTAGCACTGTATGTTTTGCAAATGGAAAATACAGAACTGCTTATGCTACATAACATAACATTTTGTAAATAACTACAAAACATTAGTAGTGCATAATGTTAAATTACACATTTGACATGTGCTTTAATTAAATACCCTTTGCAAATCATCAAAAGTGAACAAAAATACTTCTGTTTGGGGAAAAAATGTTTGTTACTTGCATGGGGTTTTTCCCCTGTGCAGCTAAAATAGCAGAAGAAACTGCAGTGCATCTACTACAAAGTCTTCAAAATAGATTTTGCTGAAAGACTGAGTCTGAGCCCTGAGCTTTGTAAAAAATCTCAGAGAACATATGAAATGGGTGGGTTTGGTGGTTTCCTTGTCTTTCATGACACTGATTAGGATCTACTAATGATTTAAGGTTCAGGCTTTTGAGATCAGAACATAAATGACTCTAACAGCTAATTAACTAAACTTCTAAGTTCTTGTAGATAGTTGACTACATATGAAACAGAATGTTCCAAAATGCAGCTAGCAAGCAAAAACGTGACAGTGTACAATATAGGAAGTGTTGTTATATTGTTGTTATAATGAAATTTCCCTAAGCTTTGAAGAATTATCATTCTATAACAAGATTGTTTTGGTTTCAAATAAATAAATAAGTTGTGCCCATTTCTGTCACTTAGGGAATCTTGTCAAAGGAGTGTAAAGAAATCACTGACATTCATCACAGGAACGTGTGCAAAATGCTTTCTTTCCATCATTGTTTCACTGTCATTGCTGTATTAGGTTTTCAGTGTTGGAATCTGTGTGTACCAGTCTGGTTGGAGTTAGGTGTAAGTTCTGCATTAAATGAACAATAATGAATTTGCTTTAGATATATAGATATTTCTGAAAATCTTAACCTGGGTTAGAAATCGTACTGACTCTGGCATGTTTCATTTTATTCAGGGTTACAACAAGGCAGTGGATTGGTGGGCATTAGGAGTGTTAATCTATGAAATGGCAGCTGGATATCCCCCATTCTTTGCAGATCAGCCCATTCAAATTTACGAGAAGATTGTGTCTGGCAAGGTGAGTTAAGGCTCTGGGTTTTTTCACAAATGCAGTTGTTTTTGTAGGATCTGTTTTTTTGGTGGAGGAGATGCAGAATTTGGAAAGGACAAGGAAAAGTATGTAATGTGCATTTCATAAGTACAGACATTGTTACTTGAAAATCAAAGTTATAAAAATCTGTTCCCTGCCTTCAAATTTAAAATGCAAGTTACTAAATTTACAGACATTGGGGTATTATATCCTTTTGTGTTTGGATTAAAGTGATCCAATGACTATTAACAACTGCTTAGATGCGTGCTTAATTTGCCTAGCTATATTCTAGAATTTTTTTGTAATTTTTAAGAAGCCCTGAAGAGCCTCCATCATTCCTAGTAGGTCTGTTTACTTCCACAGTCTTCTAACTAGACATGTCTAATGTTCTGTTTGGCTTTCATTGATATATAATTTTTTTGAAATGTGTTTTTAATGTTTCCCTTTTATTTTTCATTAATGTCTCTTAATGTGCTGGATAGCACCAAAATGGAGTCATTCTGTTGTTCTTCCTGCCAGCCAGTGCTGATTCTTTGTGCTCCCTTGATTTGATAGTTGTTCTCTTCCTCGCCCCTACACAGACACACTCTGTGCTGCATCTCAGGTGCCTCTGTACTTCTAATCAAGGGCAGTACCTCAGTAGGCCTGTGGTGCACTGAGCTTGATTCTTATTTAATAAAGAAGGTGGTTGGTGGTTGCTCTTTGATAGATTTTAATGCTATGAACCTTCAGCTGTGTCCATGAATATATGGGAATTAATTTGCAAAGACATATTTTTAAAGAAATCTTTTTCTTCTAAACTAAAACCAAAATATGGGGCGTTTTTTGTTGTTTTACCTAATTGGCTTGACGTATGTAATGCTAATATGTTGATCAGCTACCTTTTTTACTGAGTCCATGGATGAACTACTGCAGAAACAGCATTGGACATCAATTCTAGAAACTGTAATTCAGTTCTCAGCTAGCTGTTGTTTCATTTATTCTACCTCATTTGCTTAGCTTTCTACTTAAAAATTTGAGTTAATTCCTTATTTCTCAGTGGTCTCGATATTATAGTCATTAAACCTATGAATTTCTCATAATCTACAGTAGAACCATATTGGTAGGTAAACTGAAGCAGGGTACTTGATAACTGGACTTCTTGATTTCTTGAAATGTTGTTAAGTCAAGTCCATGGTCTGTATTTACATCATAACTGATCAGCTGAATATCAGGAGTGTCAAATACTGAGACTATGAGCATTACAAATACACCTTTCTGCTTGCTCTTTTCCCTTCCTTCTCTCTGCCATCTCAAATGATGTCAGTAGATCATTTGTTAATAAAACCCTTTGTAATTACATCCCATGAATCATCTTCAAATATCCTTTAGCCATGTTTGAATGAATTGCAAGTCACTGGTGTGCTACCTTCAAATAGTGCTGTTATGTAAGACTTCTGTTGTTAGAGCATTTAGTTATCAGAAGCAGATTGCAGTGCAGCATAAAGTTCCAGATTGGCTTTTCACATATGATTGCTGAATGTACAGTTATTTCAGAGCATATCTGTGTATTTATATGCTGTGTGTATGCTGTATACTGGGTCTCCTCTGTGTGTGTGTGTGTATATATATAATGTAATCTAAAATTTATACCTAGAAAATAGCTGAAAATGTCTTGAGATGATGGTTGGTAAAACACCAAGTTAAACTTAGCATTTAGATCACTGTTACATTAAATTAATATTTTGCCCCCTAGAAATTTCCAGTTCAAGCAATGGTAGATGGGCAGTGTAATGCTACTGATAAAGGCTTTGTGAAACAGAAATACATGTGCAACAGTAATCATCTCTGTCTTCATGCATTCCTGCTTGATTTGGTTTTAGAAGAAAGAAAATTGCCCCACTATTTCCTTTTGTGTGACATTTTTTCCCTTCACAGGGGAAAGAATCAAATTTGTATCATGTTTTTTAATACTGTGGGTGTATAATTTTAGGTGAGGTTCCCATCACACTTCAGTTCAGACCTAAAGGATCTTCTAAGAAATTTACTCCAGGTAGATTTGACCAAACGATATGGAAATCTCAAGAATGGTGTAAATGACATAAAGAATCACAAGTGGTTTGCAACTACAGATTGGATTGCCATTTATCAGAGAAAGGTAAGACCCTTCCTGATCAAAACTATTACAGGTCTTTAAGGGGTTGAAGTAAATTCTCTAATTGTTGTGTTTATTTTTTATTTCCTAGATCTGTGACTTTAAATTAAGAAAGGGTGAAAGTAATTTAATCTTTTAGGACTCCATAGGATATGTATAGATTGAATTGTTAGTTTCTTTGGATATTTTGTCCTGGACTTCTGTGTACATTCACAGTTCTCTTTAGTACACATGTTGTGCATTAGTCTGTTTCTGGATTATCTCAGGATGAGGCATCTCTTGCCTCTCTCACTTTTTATTTAACCCCTGCTATAGTGGCATCTATAAATACTCCTCCACAGCAGAAATGAGTTTGTTTTCCTTTCCAGCCAGCTCTTAGCACTCAGACTGTGCTTCAGTGTGGAGAAGCTCAAACCAAAGCTAGAGCTTTGCTTTTTTCTCCTAAAGCCACCTGCTCCCTCTGCAAAAAAAGCTAGAGATAAGTGGTAATATTTAAAGAAATTGGTTCTTCTTGGAAATTTGAAATGCTAACAGTCTTGACTATAGAGGCATGAACTTGCTGCTGTAACAGCAGTATTTTAAGGGCCAAACCTAAATACTAACAATAGTTTATAAAAAGAAACTGGTTGGTTGTCTACACAAACTGACAGTACAGTTGCTGAATTATTCACTAATGCATTAATTACTAGAAGACAGGGTACAATTAATGCATCCTGTATTCCTTGCATTAAGTATATATATTTTTAAGAAAATATTCCCCATTGTGGAATTCTAATTATCTGGTCTTCACTTTCTTAATGCCTCTTTGCAAAGCACATTTATATGCACCGAGTTTCATTTGCCAGTACACTGTTTGGGAACACCCAGGCCCCATAATATTAGCAGTGTTTTAATACTGTGCTAAATATTCTTACCATACCTAGTGTACTGCTATAGTGAATTACTTTCACAGAAATAAGAAATATTTTTAAATGTTAAGAAGTAGTACAGTCAGAATAGCTATTACTAGATTTAAAGGGTTTTGAAATCTGATACTTAATAAGTTTGAAGCTTCTAATTATGAAGAATAAATACAGTAATACTGAGGGTCTGAAACAACAGCATGGATTGTAATATCATTCAAGCAGTCGCAGAAATACAGCAGTAAACCTTAGGCTTATACTGGTTTTTCACAGTGGCTGCTACCACAGCATTTATTCTCCTGAATAAACATAGTGTTCCTTGGCAGCTAATGTCTTGTGAATTATTGGGTTTTTTTAATGCTACAGTCATAAGTAAACAAGTCAATTACTTAATATTTTAGATACAGAATCACAAACCAGGCTGTTTGAAGGGACCCACAAGGATCATCCAGTCCAGCTCCTGGCCCTGCACAGGACACCCCAAGAGTGTGCCTGAGAGTGTTGTTCAAACACTTCTTGAACTCTGTCAGACTGGTGCTGTGACCACTGCTCAAACACCCTCTGGGTGATGAACTTTTCCTGATATCCAACCTAAACCTCCCCTGGCTCAGCTTCAGGCCTTTCCCTCAGGTCCTGTCACTGCCCCACAGAGCAGACATCAGTTCCTGCCCCTCCTCTTCCCTCCTGAGGAAGCTGTGACTGCACTGAGGTCTCTCTGTCTCCTCCAGGCTGAACAGACCCAGTGCCCTCAGCTGCTCCTCACACGGCTTCTCCTCAATGCCCTTCACCATCTTTGTAGCCCTCCTTTGGACACTCTCTAATAGTTTAATGCTTTTCTTATACTCCGGCACTCAAAACTGCCCCCAGCCCTCGAGGTGACGCTGCCTCAGTGCAGAGCAGAGCAGGACAATCCCCTTCCTTGCCTGGCTGGTGGTGCTGTGCCTGATGTCCCCAGCTTGCCCCTCCTGGCTGCCAGGGCACTGCTGGCTCAATTTGCCATCAACCAGGACTCCCAGGTTCCTTTCCACAGCTACTCTCCAGCCTCTCGTCCCCCTGTCTGTCTGTACATCCAGGGCAGCCTCATCCCAGGTGCAGAATCTGGTACTTTCCAATGCTGAACTTCATACACTCGCTGATTGCCCGGTCCTCAAGGGTCTCTCTGCTGGGCCTCCATCCCTCCACAGAGTCAACAGCTCCTCCAGTTTTCCACCATCTGTGAACTTACTCATTAGTATCCCTTCCACTCCTGTGTCCAAATCATTTATGGAGATGTTCAAGAGCACAGAGCCAAGGATGGAGCCCTGCAGAAGCCCACTAGTGACAGGTCACAGTCCTACATCACCTCATTCGCTGTAACCTTTTGTGCCCCACCTGTGAGCCAGTTGCTCATCCACTGCATGATATACCATCAAGTCTTCCTTTCTTTGGGTGTTTTCATATTTATTAATACACTGCCTGATAAGATGATTGTACTTAGGGCCAAACAGGTTTTTCCATTATAAATCAGTGTAATCTCCTACAATATCTTCTTAGCAATTTCCATAGTGAGGATAATAGGAAAAGGTCTGACGTGTCTCATTTGAAAGCGTTCTAAAGTTCAAGCAGTAAATGAGGTATTTTCTGTGCTCTGAGTTTCGTTGTAAGAAAGTAACTGAAAAACAGTTTAATAAGACACAGAGACAGAATTCAGGTAATGTGTGGCTTTGTAGGCTAGGTATGTACATAAACTGTGTGTTCACTCGGGCTAAATTGCTGCAACATGTATCTTGTTTTAAAAATAAAAGGATATACACATGACAGTTGCACTCAAGAATGCAAAGTTACTGTTATTTCTTGGCAGTGTATAATGTTATTGTCCAGAGTCAATGGAATTTAATTTGTGTTAATCTGTGCTGTACCTTTTTAATTTACCCATCTATACACACAACACACCCCCAGCATCAGCAATATACCTGGGGGCACAGTGTGGTGTGATCCTCTGCCTCAGCTGGAGCTGTGCCTGCCCTGCTTCATTGTCTCCCCACCATTCTGCCTCTGGCACACTTACTGCTTCAGATGTTTGGGAGGGAGATACTTGTCTGATTACTTTGTGTTTCTAGGTTTAAATTTGCATCACCTGCATAATTTTGTTACAATTTTGCTTACCTTACAGTACAGCCTTTGAGTGACTCCTTGTCATTGCTTGTGTGTCATTGTGGCTTAGTTTGGAGAAGGCTTTTACTTCTCACTTAAGTCCTAGGAGGAACTTCCGAAGAGATACAGAACAAATTATTTTACACTTGTATTAGGTTAAATTTTATTTAGAAATAGAAGGTTGTTGTTAAGTAGGAGGGAGAGGCATTCCAAACTTTCCTAAGATTTTTGTGTAGTGGTGGTGGCAATCAATGTGCACTCCATGTTATGTGCTAATGAGCTGGAAGGAGCAGGATCACCTCTGCAAGGAGAGAATTATCTTACTTTTGAAGTGGAAGTAATTTTTGAATTTTGTCTGTCAGCAAGAGATTAGGCTTTTTCAGTTTATTTTCATACAGCTAGGCCTGTACCTTCTTAGGTTGGTTTTGTGTACGTGCCACAACTTAAACCTGTAATACCTGATTTCTTGGCAGGATCTGAGAAGAATGGGAGTGTTGCTGTGCTCATCGTTACAATGTTACATCTATTGGTGTCAGGCCAGTAACCTTGTGCCTTTCTGTGTCTCCCACCAATACAGGTAGAAGCTCCGTTCATACCAAAGTGCAGAGGTCCTGGAGATACCAGCAACTTTGATGACTATGAAGAAGAAGATATTCGTGCTTCTCTAACAGAAAAATGTGCAAAAGAATTTGCTGATTTTTAGTAGGAGTAAGAGGACAAGATGACATCAGGGCTCACATTGGGATCTTTGCACTCTGTTAACAGATGAGGTGGAGCTGAGACCATCATATGTCAAAACAGTTACCTAGTTACTTCATTCCACAAAGCTGACTGAGGTCTTTATTGCCATCTTCCATGTGTGCAGTTTGCACCAACCCTTCTAACTAGGCACAATTAAGCAAGCACTGTTTGTGCGGTAACACAGAATAATAGACCACTTTCCTACTTAACTTTGGTTTCTGTCGTTCTTTGTTTCTGTGTATTGTTCATTTTCCCCCTTTGAAATGAAGTAGTTTTTTACCCAAGAATGCTCCATTTTATTTTGAATAATGTATTATTTGTGTGAGTGAAATGGAAGGTGTTGCGGCTAGTGTGATTTAGACTGAAGTGAAAGATAAATGTTGCTTCTAGTCTGTGCCAGCCAATAATTCATGTCTGTCTTGTGTCTGATGCTACAATTTATAATAATTTTTTAGTAGCTCAGACTAAACCTAGCCAACATTTTTAGCATTTTTGAAGGTAGTATTTATCGCCATATAAATGTCTGCTAAATTAACTTAAAAACATTTCTTCCTGGAGGCTGACCAAAATTCAGTAGAATCAATTGGATGGCTTAAGTAGGGGACAGTAGCTAGACCCCGTGCCTTGGTTTTCTACATCCCTGCAGTTTTCGTCACTGCCTCCTTCCTTTGTATTTCCCACCTAGGCAGTAGGCAAGTTGCCATAACCAGACTGTACCTTGGAAAGCTTACAGTCTCATGAGAGGGAGTAATTCCATCTGGTCTGGATTTTGGACCATATTAAACCAAGTCGACTTACCAGCATTTCAGTTGGCAGGTGTGAAATTGCTTGTTTAAGATCAAGAACCCTAAACTCTTAAAGGAAGTTTTGGTCAGTACTGTAGAGAATTCATTTTGATTCACTTTTTCTTTTTTTTTCCTTAATTTTTTAAAAGTAGCCAATGTTTCGGCTCCCAAAGTATTCCTTGCTTCAAGCCTTTTTTGATTAAAAAAGGCATCCATTAGAATAAAAACCACCATGCCACAAAAAGCAAAATGCGCTCTGCCATTAGCTATGAAAAACAAATGGTTTAGCAAATGCAAAATAATGTTCTAGATGCATCGCTGGATGAACACGGTTATTTTTTGTTAGCTGTTAAGAATAAGAGGTTATTGCCAAGTTTTTATTCTGGTATACTATATTAGTAAACTGAGGATGGAGTACTGCTACAATCATTTTCTTTTTAATTACAGCACTTCATTCATGAAGAAAAGAGATCAAGTTTAAAAACTGCAACAGCTGAGTTTATTTTAGTTGCGTTATGTCTTCATTTCTAACCTACTTTCTTTCAATCAATCAGAATGTATGGTCACACAGATACAAGTATTTGAGTTTAATTATGTTTTGTATACTCTCACCAACTGACTTAAAAGGTATTGCTACCATGTGCTAGCTTTGGGCACTTTTACACATTTATTTCAATGTTAATAATCAGCGGCTCAGCACTTTTTTCAGGGTTGCTTTTAAACTTATTCATAGTAGTTTTATTTGTATACTTGGTTCTGGCTGTCTCAGTGACCTGTCTTAAAACAGCACATCTAAAAGTTTAAACTAGACTCATGTTTTATGATAAATTTACATGCATACAAGGATGAATTGTTTTTTTAAAAAAATGAGCTATATTGATACATAGCCATTGGATTTGTTTGAATGCCAGTGCAAATAAACAGCTGGCGTTCCTTCCTTTTAATCTGTATGACACTCCCTAAAAGAAAGGCCTTTGTAGACATTTTACAAAAGAGTATGAAACATACCACCCAATGTTCTGTCTGTTTAGGTTGTTGAGCATTTTTGCACAACGTCATTAGGAGGCTGACACTGAATGCAGTCTTTGTCCACCCATATTTACATACATGCAAGAAAAAGTATAAGATACTTTGCTGTAGCAAATTTTATGTAACAAAGATATATCGTCACATTAATAAATTTAAAGAAATCCTTTGTATGAAAATGTTAAAATCTTTTGTATTTCATTTAGACCAAGGACATGCTGCTGTATGCTAGCTGTATGCGATAAATTCTACAGTAACTTTGTTGTCGTTTATGAACTTTAAAAGATTTTAATAAATGTTGGAGATCACAATTTGATTCTGTTATGATTTTAATTTTTAATCATTACATTTATAGTTCTAGAAAGGTTCAGAGATTTTTCTGTTCTGTAAAATACTGTAATCATTCATCTTGCGTGTACAATAAGACAAAAGTCTAGGAAATTGGTTCTGACGTGTCTGTCTGATATCCAGATTAAATTCTACACAGGCATAAGTGGAAAAGTCATCATAATGCCATGATATTATGCTATTTTTTAATTTTATGAAAATCCTGTTAGAAAGTAAAACACTTTTCCAATATGGCATAATAGACTTCAGTATGGAAATGAGATTCTATTTTGGAAAAGGAGGGGAAGTGTGCAATTTCCAAGGCATTAGTGAGTACATTTGACAATGTGAGTATTATACAACCCTCTCATTTAAACACAGTCATGAAATATAACTACAGAATATTATGTTACCTGTATTTAATTTGAAAAATCCTTTTCACAATATGGAAAAATTGTATATCTATGACAGTAGAAGCTTGTTAATTTTACACATTTGAGGAATTAAGTGTTGAACTATATGGTATATTTTAATTGTACTCTAGTTGTATGTAACTTTCATTTCCAACATAAAGGATTGTATCTCATTAAGTAAATTGCTTTTTTTATTATCTTGTCAGTTGCATTAAAACCCTTATTTTTAAATCCTTTAAAGTATTTTACTAATTTTTGCAAATAATTAGATGTTTTTAAGTGCTGCAATAGTGTGCAATAGTAAACATTTATATACAGAAGTGCAAATTAAATTATGTACAACACTTGTGCTGCTTCTTTGTGAATCAGAATGTTGTATGATGACAGTTGTTGCACCTCCCCACACGTGAGCAGGTTTGAGAGCAAGAGGAAAAGGTTGTGAAACCCACTACACATATGAGTTGGGGCGCATTAAGCTTTACACTAACTAGGCTGTCTGGAGAAGGTGGTGTGGAGAACATTAAAGGCACTATGAGAAGTCTTGGACTTCTTAGACAATCAAAAGCAAGCAAGGTGATCATTAGCTTCAGTATTGTTTGTCTTCATATTATTTTCATTCAGATTCGATGCTTTTTATTAAAGATAATTGCCTGTTTTTAAACTGTCTGCAGATCCCGCTGTACAAACTTTGTGCTGTGTCTCATTGTGCTGTGAAACAACTGATAGAAGTAAAGACTGTTCATGGTCTTGGCATTGTCTGTCTTGAGGCTTTTTCTGCGAGTGGTGTTCGGAGAGGCTCTGGTGCCTGCTCTGTAACGCAGCTCCTCCTTCCCGCTGTGTGAGCCGAGCTGTGGCCTCTGTGCTTCTGCTGCTGTTCGCCTGCGACTGCGGTCTTGTGTTCTTGGTTTCCTGGTACTACTGCTACGTTACATTTTAAAGGCCTTTGTACTTTTTCTAAAGCTGAGCTAAAAATCTGCAAAAATACTGTCTTCTGCTTTTACTACAGCTCCTAAACAAACACAGCATGCTGAGCCACAGATTTGAAGGTGTCATTCAAATCTGTTCTGATTTGCTGCATTAGGAGGACTTCTCCCAGATCAGAATTGAAGAACCACTCCATAAGAAACTGGTAAAAAACCAATTCTGTTCTCCAGCTGAGGTGTATATAGCTGATCTGGATCTGTTTGATGATATTAAAAAAAAAAGAGAGCATTTGTCCACCTCAGTTTTACAAGTGTGGGTCTTGCATACATTTTAAAAATGTTTTTAATGGAAAGCTTGGGGTATTGACTGATTTAAGTTCTTTAACAGAAAGGGTAAAATATGAGCACCTAACATCAAGCCTGGCAGTAAAAGGGTTAGAGCCCCTCAAGGATGTTTAAATGCCTTTTAGACAGTAATGTTTGTCATCTTACAGAGGGATTATGTGAAGTGTTGGATTTTTAGAAGTATAAAATGGGTACCTAGAGGCAAGCCAGGATCTCAAGAAATCTTCCCTTTCTAATTTCTGAATTCAATGATGAATAAAAGTATTAATTAAATCTGAGATCTGTCACATTTTTACCCTTTTTTGTTGTTTATGTGGTTTGGATTTGGGGAGGGGTAGCATACAAGGAAAAGGGATGCCCGAAGGGAACTTGCATATATTGAAAATGTACTTTGTTCTTGTTATTGACTACTACAAAAAGTAGTCTCTCAGTGGGATAAAAACAGCTTTGAGGTTTCTGTCATTGGGCTCAGTTCCCAACAGTGTTTCAAAGCCAGTAGAAATTCCTTTAGAATCCTTGCAGTTTCATTGTGCTGTTCCCTGGAGGGTCAAGTACAAATGTCTTTGCAAAACATATTTCTAAGAATTGTGTGCATGTGGCTTTCTGCTTTGAAGCTTAAAAGCAACACACTTGTGTTCATTGACAAGTGCTGGTCAGTGAAGCTTGAATGGAAGAGCCAGTGACAAACGTGCACATTTCTTACTGGTGCTCAGCTTGGAGGTCTACATCACACAGTGGCAATCTGAAGTCTGATGGCAAGGTTGCAGCACAAAAACTCCTCAGGATGAAAGGTTGTTGGAGTTTGAGGGAGGTCAGTGATCTGTTCCATCTGCATGCAACCACAGTAACAGGTGTTTTCCTTTCCTGGGAGGTTGTTATCAGAAACTTCTTCCTTGCCTCCAAGATGCTGTGGAAGATTAGAGAGGACACAGCTGTAGCTATGTTGACACAAATGGAGCAAGGTGGCAGCAGCCTGGCAAGCAGTGTGGTACGTTCTGAGCATGTTCAGTAAGTTCCAGGAAAAATTACTGCTGATTAGGGCAACAAAGAGAAAATTTAAGTGCTGGAAAGGCTTAGTTAACTGAAATTCTTCCATCACCAAGGTAATTTGATTCAAGGGAACAAAAAAATTATCCAAGACCTCATTTAGAGTTATGCTTTGGTCTACACAGTGATATCACAAGAATACCAGAGGTATTGCTTTTTACTTTGTATCTATGTTGCTAGTTTGAATACATATGTAGTTATCTAAGTAATAGTTCAACAAAAAGAAAGCTTGATTGGGATGTCCTTTCTCCTGGCTTGGCCATCATCCTTCTACTGGATGTTTGCATGAACCGGGGATCTGAGTGTCAGGACTCTGTTCATGATAGGTCACACCTTGGATAAATAAAACATGATTCACCTATCTCCCAGGCATGTTAATTCAAGTTAAGCAATCAATATGTAATTGTTTTATAAATGCCAGTGTTTATAAAGGATCTGATTTCAACACACACACCCCACCCCACCCCCAAAAAAGGCACTGTTTGTGCTCAGTTGATACATTATCTTTATTTCCCCTTTTTTTCTAGCCATATGCATTGGGAAGTGTTCATCTTGGTAAGCAAACCAGTGGGAAAAACTAAGAGAGGAACTGCACAGGCAGCCTTATAAAAACATCCCATTGTAGCAGAAACAGGATCACGGGCAGAACGTGATGGAAAGTGGATGTCGTGATACATTTCTTAGTGCAAGCACATTAATTCATGTCCTGAGTGGTTCTACTTCCACAGAAGCATCTGCTCTGTGTTTAGGACATGACCCAGGGCCTTGGCTCCAGGGGCACATTCACTCCAGAGAGCCACCGACCATGGCCACAGCACACACAGCTCATGGATTCTGGAAAGGAATTCCAGAGCAGGACTGAGTTTGCTGCAAGGGATGTTGCCTGCCAAGAGAAGTATTGCAAGAATGCTGGGAGGAAAATAACTCTCTAAAGCCTCATAAACTTATTTAATCTTTTTTAAAGCCCCCCAAGGAAACTTGAAATATCTGCACAAATGCTTTCTCACTTGGGATTTGTACAGTACAAACCTCTGCTTTAGGGCATACCTTATGATTGAAGTTATTAAACTGGTCTTAATTCTGCTACTACTTATTGACTAACAGAACTCAACTGACTTTTCTTGAGCTTTTTTTTTTAATGTGTCAGATTACTGCAAAGTCCTGTAAACTAAAATCATGAAAGTAGATGATCCTTAAGGTCCCTTCCAACCCTAAGTATTCTATGATTGCACCTTCAGGAGCTCTCCATAACTAACTGCTCTAGTTACATTTATTTGCCAGTAGATGTCACATTTACATGGTGTGGAATCTGCGTAAGAAATGTCAGCTGCAGAGCACAGCAAGAACAATAGACTTAGAAAATATTTAAGAGCAGTAGGGAATGAAAAATTTAGATTGTTTCAGTCACATAATATGGCAGGCAATAATGCATGCAATACCAATCATGGGCATTTGTTCATTATGTATTAGTAGATTTTGCTTTTAAATCCTTTTAGTGTTAATAGTTGCAATGTTTTTTTACTGGTTTTCATATCAGCATGAACAAGAAATGAGGTTTTGACACTAAATTGAATGAAAGCATTTTTTCATAATATATATTATTGCATGGACTATAGGAAAATGTAACTAAAAATCCCTGATTGATGGTATCTATCTTCATTTAAAGCTAGAATCAGAGAGGAGTGTCTTTTCTAATAGCCCACATCCTCATTTCTGTTCTATGTGAAATTGAAAGTTCAGAAATACACTGTTTTTAACCAAATATTGTCACCAACAAAAATTGAAAAGTGGTCCTAAGCTGATTTGTTAAGTAAATAGTATTTATAGTAGAGTGGATATAAATTTTTTGAGTTGGATGGTAATCAAATTTAGATGTATCTCTAGTAATAATGTTTACAAGGAAAATAACAACTGTTCATATTTTTCTGAGTTATGTCATCACCAGAGCATATGGAGAACAAGTTACAGCAAATGTGCTCTTGAGAGCACCCGTGATCAGAGCCTCATCAACCAATTTAAGAGCCGAGTAAGTTTTTAAATGATCAGTTTAACTGTTATAACCTTAATGCAGATCTGTTGAATGTCATGTCTGCTCATGTTCAGATGTACCTGGGTTTCCTTTTCAAAGGAGAGAGCAGAGGGGAAAACAGGGTCACCCAAAGTGTGACTGGAACATTTGCCCCCCTGTAACAGCGGTTCCTTTGTTGCGGTCTCTTTTGGCAACCACTGTCCACCAAAGCAGCGTGAGCATCCTTTGAGCTTATACATTGACACACAAATCACAGGGATGTCATTTCTTCTGCTCTGCTCACAGTTCAGTGCCTAAGGGCAGGCAGAGCACCCATAAGTTCTCCAGCAGAACCAGTAACTGCAGAAATGCCCTTCCCTGGTCCCGGTGCTTTCAGAGGCCTGAAGAGCAGCATCCTCCAAGGTTGGGCAAAGAATGAAATGCCAGAGACTAGTCTGTCACACCTGGCATCACTTCTGGCAGTTGCACCAAAATAACAACATGGAAAGAAGATGCCAGTATTTGCTGAGATGTGGTTGCTTTACAAATCCTAAAAATCTGGATATTTCTGACACTCAGGTCCCTCACTCCTGGGGGAAAAGTTTCCCAGCAAAGTGGGGGAAAAAACTAGCACTCATTTTTTAATGTAGCATTTGAAATATAGTTGAGATTTCTGCTTATGTTTTGTTGACACATTTCCGTCTGTAACTGTTTTTCTGAGTACATCACCATGTTGTGCTTTTTCCTGCTTCTCGTTGTACAACCAAAGTGCTACATTTTAGATTTCCCAGAGAGGTAGTAGCTATTTCACTGAGATGTCTGAGCCATGTTTATATAAAATGTTTTTATTAGACTGGATTCTGTTTAACAGTGTGGTATTTCATATGAATACTTTTTATAAGCTTCTTGCTACATTATTACAAGATGGGCAAATATGTGGCAGGTATTACTGCTAGTATGGGCACAATGAGCTGTTTTATACCATGATTTTTAATATGAAGTATAAGCTTTAAAATAACAAAGGTTTAAGTCCAGACAGAAGCTTTATTAAATGTGAGCAACTACCACAATAAGGAGTTGCACAACAAAATAAGTAGGGCAGGAAATTCTCAGTGAAGTGGATATAATTCACGTGCAGGAAGATTTATTTAAGTAATTCAGTCTTGGAAAAAAACAGGAAGCAGAAGCAGAAAGGTATCACTGGCTTGAATTGTAGTCAGCTGCTGCTCATGTTCATTTTTAGGCTGGTATGAGGAGGGTGCAACTCTAGTCATCTTACTGGAGATTCATATGATCATGAAAAAAAGGTCGGTAATGCATATTGTATAAAAAGTACCTTAGGATACTTCAGCAAAGGTTCCAGTGCCTCCCCACCAGGACAAAAGTGAGCTCTTTACCCCCCTGGTTGGTCAGTGAGTCTGAGCAGTGCTGCTCCCCTCAGGCTGGCAGCCAGGAGCTGTCACTGACCCAGCGCTGGGCACCTCAGAGCTCTCAGTCTGGCAGCCAGAGCTCTCCCCCCAAAAGGGTTTGCACCTCTACAGACCCTGCTCTTTACCTTGTGAGAGTACCCATGGAGCTGTATGGAAGGTAAATTGAGGCCGACTGGCTGCTGTGCTCTGATCTTGTGTTTAAACACACTCTGTAACATAACTGCCTCAAAAATGAATGCCAGGCTGGTACCAAGTCACTCTGCTGCATTTTGGCCACGGGTTTTCTGCCTCCCTTCCCTCCTCACTTGCTTAACACCATTGTGACCTTTAGCCTTTTGTCCAGGCTTTATGCAGAACTTCAGAGCAACAAGACAATACCCAGCCATGCAGTACACCCTGGTAGGTCAGAAGGGGACTGTGAAGAAGGCACAGCATGGTCTTTGGAGGACCTTCCTGGCCAAGGCAGCAGTTGAAGAGAGGCACTTCATTGCTGGACTCCGCGGGCTGGGAGCTGTCACTCATTCCTCTGTGCAGTGCTGAAGTAGGGAAGGGAGAGCAGGACAACAGATATTAAGCTGTTGATGCTGTGGAGAAAGGTAAGTGGCAAAATTCCATTCAAACAAGCTAAAAAGACTATGGACAGGGGTGGAAAAGACCTTGAGTGAGGAAAGAAGTTTTTTGAGAGTAAAGTGCTGGAAAGGTGCAACTGGGCCAGTAACAGGGATTTTTCCTCATTCTGGATAGACAAAAGTTGCCAGGAACTGTGGAAAAGACCCTGAGTTACCTACCAGTCCAAGGATGTCTCAAATAGTACTTTATAGGTGTGATAAAAGTGTAGTGTGGAGCAAGGGGCCATCCCGAGCAGACTGGACAGGGAGAAGGTACTGCTGAGACCCTCCAGCAGCCCAGGGTGCAGCTCCAAGTGTCCTCTCCTGGAAGGTGAATGTACAGAAAGGGGAAAGGGAACAAGATCAGAAAATGCTAGACCATAAAAGGGCTGGACATTCAGAAAGCTGAGTCTATGTAAGAATGTAAATTCCAGAGAAACAGAGCAGTCAAATATTAAACTAAAGATCATTACTACAGGAACGAACAGGTATAAAGTGTTTATATATTTTTCAAGCTTCAGATTAAAATTTCTTAGTCCCCAGCTCAGAGGAGCTGGACAGAGCCTTTCTGCCAGGCAGAGTGGGGTGAGGTTCCTCACGGGCCCCATGCCAGTGCTGGGTGTAGAGGGGCTGGTGTGAGGGCTTGGTGTGATGGAAGGACATCAAACCCCATGGCCTGGACAGCCCCTTTTCAGTCTTTTATTGCTAGGAGGGAAATGATGTAAAAGTGATTTTTAGACTGTTATCACCAGTTTACATGTCCCTTTCACACCCGTGACAGAAGCTACTTAGAAACTGCCAGTGCCCGCACTGGATTCCCGTGCCGCCAGTGCTGTGCATTACATGGAACTGGTGATTTTTTGGCCGCCAGCCACATTCGGATGAAATCTCTCAAGTTTACTTTCATCCTCACAGAGCAGGAACCGCAAAGGATCGCCGCCCGCCCCGAAATGTCTCCCTGAAAGAGAAGCAAGCACCTTCGGGCAGCTCCGAGCCGCCACCGCCGGGTCGTGAGGGGAGGAACTACAACTCCCAGCAGCCCCCGCGGCGCCGGGCGGCTCGCGGCCTGCGCGGCCTCTCCTGCTGAGGGCACAGGGCTGTCCTGAGGGCTCGGAAATGTTCCGTCGTTGTTGGCAAAGAAATACGTGTTTTACACCGGGCTGGATCCATTCTACTCCGCATAATGCCAGATTATCGAGAGGGCTTCCCTCAGTGTGAAGTTTCCTCGCTCAGGTTCCCCAAGGCATGTGTTTAACCGTGTTTTTATGCAGGGCGCTGGAATAAAGAAGGTTCAAAGGGCTTTATTTAGCCCTGGGAAGCTGAAATTCAGTACCCTCCGCACAGCTAACATGATGCTACACTCTTCTTTGCCACGCCGACAGTGCATTTTGTCTTCTATTGTTTCATTGCTAGGGACAAAACAAAAGGATAGCTTTGCAGGAGGACACTGGCGTTTTTCAATCGGGTCCACTGGTGTCCAACACCTGCACTGACCTTTGCGTGTTTCCCCTCATGTGATAGCAGAAGTTCAGACACACAGAGGACCTTCCCGTTAACCTGGATCTACCAACCCTGGTCTCACTTGGTTCCCTGCATGGCTTGGAAACTTATTCTTTTTTTGGCCAGAAGTGGAATGCAAATAGTCAAACAAAAGGCTAATTTACTTTTCTGCTTTATCTACCCCCAGACTTAATTTCATTATAATTAAATTACCCCAATGAATGAAAATACAAGCCACAGATCATATTCCATACTGAATTTCTCCACAACCTATTTCCTTAAAGTTCCTCTCTTTGCTGTTCAAGGTCCTCTAGAAGGAATGCGTGCACTGTATGAGCCTCACTTCAAATACTCAAAGGATTAACTGAAGAACATGATGAAAGGGAGACTGTGAGTAAAATAGCTCGTTTATATTTGTATCCTCAAATGTCAGTTCATTACCAAAGTTAGAAACCAGCTGATGCAGAAAACTCATTATGGCTTCATTTAGAATGTTTATTTCTTCAGAGAGAGAAAAGAATTGCCTTGCTTGGCTCACTTGTCCAACACAAATATGCCACATTTTACAGTACACTTCGGGATGGGAAGTAAAGAGGGTTTCCTTTAGGGCACAGTACACTTAATCCTCTGTTTATTTTGTTTACCTGCATTTATTCAAATCCCAAAGCAGTGAGGACTGTTACTGCCCTCTGTTCTCAATGCCTCTGTCAATACTTGAGTGTCTTTACTTGCAAAGATTCTGCGAGCTTTGGTTATTTATCTGACAGCACACAAGTAAGTCAAAATAAAGTGGTTGGGGAAGTTGTGTCTACAGTCCTTTGCCCAGAAGTCTACTTTACTGGTAATTTTAGTGCTTGTAACTGTGTCCAGTTAGCAGTTGCGAGATAATGGATCTCCGTGCACGCAGGCTGCAGTAGGCTTTGTCTGGGAGTGCGAGGGATGCAAAGTGCCTGGGACAGCTTCATGTGCCCATGCAGGCTCTGTCTGTCTGTGCCAGCTGGGCACTCATGTCAGAGCTCTGCAGAAATCAGGCTGGAGTCACCAGCAGGCTCTATGCAAATCCCCAGGTCATTTGTAGTGTTCCCCTTGCCTTGCAGTAAACAGCACGAGTGTAATTTGGGTGGTTTGACTCAGAAGGAAATTTTTCGAGTAAAACATCCTACAAATTTGAAATAACCCAGCCTGTTAAGGATAATCAAAAGGTCACAGCGTCTGAGTAGTGGCTGGGATGCAGCCCTGGCTGCAAAGCCCATGTGTGGAGAAAGCAGTGTGTGTTAACAGTCCTTGTTTGATTTCCTTTGCACTGACAGTGCATCTATGTAATGCTTCTATGCCATTAGAAAACATCTGGAATCAAGGAAATACTGAAGAGATTTAAAAATAGTGTAAAAAGGAAAAAAAGAAGTGTTGTTGCCAGAAAAACTTGACAACTTTTGTTAAGTTAAAACCATCAAATTCTGTGGGTGAGATTTTATTGCCAGTGGGACACTTAGTAATTTGTAAGCTCTTTGAGTTGATTCCTTCTGCACAGTAAATCCCGTGGGCATGGTCTCCTTGTAAATAAAGTCTGGAGCTTAGACGAGTAAGATCTTTAGACTCAGTGCCTCCATCTCCTCACCTCTCATTCCCCAGTGCCAGCGGTGGCACGGTGGGGGTGGCTCGGTTGTGCTGTCCTCCGTCACTCCTCTTTCCCATCACCCCGAGCCTGCAGTTGCACGAGTTCCACAGAAAGCCAAGCGTCTGCTACTCACATGCGTGTTGACGAACTCATTCTAGGAATGAATTTTTGTAACTTTATCAACTTTCCAACATCTGGAGACTCCTACTTCCTACCTTGTGTAAAATTTCCTCGGCTCAGTACTGATTTGTCTCCTCTCCGTTCCCTCTTACACCCCGCTTGGTAGGAGGAGTAGAAATGTCCACAAGGAGGCCCCAGGAACCTCGATGATGAAGCGAGCCCCGGGCGCTGCTCTCCGGCCGTGTGCCGCGGGCAGGTCCGCG
>JAHLSL010000008.1:13849344-13876950 GCA_025920805.1 Petroica traversi
GGGGCTCCGGGCCGTGCGCGGCCGCGGCGCGGGGCGTTCCGCAGGTAGGCTGTGCGGGTGTCGTCTGCAGTCACCTCAGGTGAACCGAGAAGTGATTCCAGGGAATGCGTGGAGTTGTTTGGTCAGCGGTGCAGGATGAAGCATCTTTTCGATTAGTTTGTTACTGTTTTCTTGACGCTTTACATGCGTGTATAATAAAGGGTCTTAATTTTTTTTTTCCCCCACAGCAATATTAATTGCTGTTCTCTAATTTTGCAAAGTTTTAGCTGAAGAGCATGATTTCCTTATCCTGTACTTCCCAGAGCTTTGAGACATTTTACTGGCATCCATTAATGCTACAGCGAGAACATCCTGAGTCCTTGGTCTGTTCTCTGGTGCTCTCTGAAATAAAAATGGCTTACTTGAGAACAGAAAGGAAAGGCTTGGGTCATTGCTGCATGTTCTGTGGAGCGATGGAAAAAGCTATGTGGTGAAAGTATTCCAGCGTGCTGCAAAGAAGGAAACAGACTGGATTTTCTCCTGTGTCCTTTGCGTGCTCCTTTCCTTTTTGGAGTTCAGTGTAGCCTACCTGTGGAAGAAGCTGCTCTAGTGCAGGAAGGGAGGTCTTATGGATAACATACTGATTTAGGCCTTAGGAGTTTGGGCTCAATTAGTAACTCTGCTTACCGGCTTTATTTGTGCAATGGGCGTAAGTCACATTCTCATCTGTATCCAAGTCCACATTTGTAAAACAAGGCAATGGATTTCCAACCCTTTCTAAAGATCTTCCATCTGTTTGGATCCTCTGTATCACAGGATGACTGAAGGCCTATTTAGCTCTCTTGATACAAAGCTAAATATTGCATGTCAATCTCCATGTATATGAATACATACAGTTTGATCAAAATTTTGACATTTATGGAAAGGATTAAATGTAATATTACTTTCCTTGGTTTTCAAGCAAGAAATATTTATTGTGTTTAAGCCTCAGGTCAACTTTTTTTTCTAGTTCATTAGCTATTATCAGCTTTGCCAGTCTTCTGAGGAAAGCAGTCTTTCCTCATGTTGCTCTCATGTAGAAACATGCTTGTGTCCCTGTAGAATGCTTGTTTCTGTTACATTATGCTGCTCTGGTCATACTACCAGTAATTAAACACAGCTTGTTTTTTTCCTCCCTGTTGATCAGTTGCTGAAGTAAAACTTCTGTCCTCCCCATGCTAACTGTTGACATGGAAAACAAGGAAAATGGCTCTCTGGATGTCAAAAAGTAAGTGTTCTTTTATGTAAACAGCACATGGATTTTGAATGTAGTTTTCCTTTGAACTAATGTGGCTGGCAATAGTGGCCATCTTCATCTTTGCTCATTTCAAATCCTCCCTGTTCTTAATTACTTCTGTTGCATTTGAAATAGAAGAGTCCAGGGCACTGAGCTGATCAAAAGTGATACGTGGTAGGACTGTATAGCAATGAAGAGATGTAGAAGCTAGTAACTTAAGTTAGGGCTACATCTTTTCTTTTCCTCTCAACCAGAGACTAAAACAAGTGGTAACACTGTAGCCAATATTGTGCCCCTGCTCACCTGTTAGGGGCTTTTGCAGAACCAGTGCCTAACGACAGAAGTGTCGGTGTGAAAGTTACCTCTCTGTGCTGACAGCCCACCTGTCTAGGACTGAGAAGTAGTAGCAGCATGGCACTTAGGTGTCAGTTCCCTTCTGAAACAAATACTTTAAAGCTGTTTATTGGAGAAGCCTGAAGTTGCTGGGGTTTTATTTCAGACCTAGGGTGGGAATAAGGTGGAGACATGGTGTGTACTGCTCCACTGCTTTCTTTCATGTGGTAGACTACAGGCTAAGGCATAGGATTTTTTTTGCAAGCATTTACTTAAGGTCAGGAATTCTTTAATTAGGAGAAGCAATTCTGAATGAAGTTATGATCTCAGAAGTGAAGTTCTGTGTAGAAAAATCTGGCCACGCTGCTTTAGGGTTATAGAAGCCATGGTGAGAGAGATGTACACATATGTATATATATTAAAGGAAAAAAATAAGACTAAAAGGAAAGGTACTAGAGTAAGCTCTTAGTCTGTTCTGTCAAGCGGCAACACTTCTGTGCAGCTGCACCTCATTATTCTCTTTCAGATCTCTTTTACATAAGCTGTCCAAGGAAATGTGACAATGCATAGGCTACAAGGCACTAGAGTAGGATAAATAATAATGGTCACATCAGACTTCTGATAAAACACCTGATTATGTCATAGCATCAAAAGATCTGATGACAGCCATTAAAATCAGCATCCTCCCCCTGCACTTGAGACGCTGGCTACACCACACCAACATAAAGAGCATTTTCCTATTCAGTGACTATGAATAATTATCGTATGTCCCTCAGAAGCCACCTTCCCTTTGACAGTCTTGTTTCTACAATGAGCACTCTGGGATGGGAGGAGAAAGGAGGCAGTGAAACAGAGACAGTTTACGTTTCATCATTTTTCCCAAGGCTTGAGTGATAAAGACTCAACTACTGACTGCTAAGATGGCTTTTTAGAGTGGATGGAAATTGTAATTAGACTGTGGGTCTGTGGTTTCTTAGATGAATGTATATAGTATGTATGTGGGCATATCTACAAAGGAAGTATCTGACACTTTCTTGAAGTGCTTATAAATAGCTTGGATAAAATCTGTTTATTCTCAGTTATATCCTTTCAGGCCTTGCTGCTTCTGCCACATGATGGCAATAAAGGCACAGGGACAGCGGTGAAAAACAGACAAACCTAATTCTTATTCATTGTCAGTGCATCCAGTATTTCAAAGCCTAAAATGCCAGTCCTCATAAGATTTTAAACATCCAGGATGTTGGGGATAAGCCAGGGTATGGCTAAGGCATGGATGTTATATATTCCCTTGTCTTGCCTAAAGAATAGAGTCGTGTCAGCAGCAGTGTGAGTAGGAGACTAACAAAGTCTACAAGCCAAATGAGCATCTTTGTGGGTAGATGGGTTAAAATTCAGGTAGTCTCCAAGAGTCTGCCACATGCCTTCCAGTCTTCTGCAGCTGTAGCTGTGGAAATTGGCTCCACTTGAGGTCCAGCTTGATGCTATTCCTTGAGGCAGGAACTTGCAAGTATTTCCTGTGATTAACTAATGACTGAGGTAGAGCACCTGAAGTCATTGCATTTGAGCCCTGGATGGAGCTGAACCAAGCTGTAGTTCCCTAGTGATAAAAGAAGAGCTACAAGAAAAACTAAAGCACCTGGGCTGAGATACGGAATTGTAGAAAGGAGGGTTGGGGCCATATCTGATGTGAAATTAAAGTGTTTGGAGAAGTAAGCAAATTACAGTTAGGTGATGTTTTTACAGACTGAACCTTTTATTTGCTGTTTAGGAAGGGTTGCATTCAGTATGTTGTTTTTTTTAAACTGAGTTGTTGGCATTTTGTTTATTTATTTTTAAGTAGCAAATGAGTAATTGAAAGTGGCAGTCTGTATCTTAAGGAAAATGCAAAGATTTAAATATAATTCCTCAAATGCTGCTTGTATAAATATGTGCAGATTTTGTGTGGCAGTTTTCACATTTTACTTCTTAAGCCTCAAAATGTGCACAACACCAAAAAATCTTAGTTGAAAGACATTCTTTGATTTAAAGAATAAAAAGGAAAAAAGTACAGCTCTGATAAGGGCAGATAGCCCCATTTTCAATTTTGCTGAGTGTTGCTTTCTATGTAATCACAATCAGTGAAGCAGTTCATGAAGTAAGTCATTATGTGATGAGCAAAAGTAAGAAACTGCATTTCTCATTGCTCGGAGATCTGTGATAAATGAAAGAAACTGCTTTTAGAAGGCCCAGTGTAACACAGCTTGTGGATGATCCCTGTGGCCAGATTTTTTTGCCATATTAGTAGACACATTTCAAGAGTTTGGGGAGATGCAAAAATCATTGTTTTCATAAGTCCTCCTTCGCAGGACTCAGTTGTAGAAATAAGAATGTTGTAGAAACAGTGATGGGAGGCACTCTATGTAGAGGTTCCATTTGGCTGCTTTGAAAAATGGTTGGCCCTTGATTTGCTCAGTTTATTTGCTGAAAAACATACAAATCCAGGCAAGGCAGAGATGGTGACAGTTGGAAAAGAAAAAAATTGAAGGACAGAATAAAAATATTGTCAGGAGAGTATAATCTATCTTTCTTTTCCTAGTGCTATTGAAATCAAAGTCCTGCCTCTAATTTTCAGAGCAGAAAATGGACAGGATTCTGATACCTGTTGTGATCTGTACATTTTTTATATTGCTTCATTAGCATTATGGTTAAGCAAGCATAACAATGGAAAATATTTGGCATGAACTCCAGGACTTCTGGTTGGAGAAACATTTTAAAGAAGCTCTCTGATATCTCGCTCTTCATCCTCCTAAATTGCAGTGGAAAAGGCAGTCAAGCTCACCATGTGTCTTTTTTTACCAAAAATTTTCAGGTATACAAAGGTTATCTTTGTGAAAGGGTGATTACAGTTTGAGGGAAAGAAATGCAGGATAAAGATAGTAATATGAATGTTTTGTTGCTTTTGCTACTGCTGAAGGCAATTGCCTGAGGTTAATCACAAAAGGAATTAATTCTTATTGTGCTTAACAGATGTTTTCTCAGATGCACAGCTATTTTAAAAGTCCATAGATTTGTCCAAAGATTAATATGACAACAGTTTGGGGAAATTTTCTATAGTGAGAATTAGTGCAATCATTTGGTGCCTCTTTTTTGTTTTGGTTGGGGAGTTTTTGTTTGTAATTTATTTGTTGTTGTTTCCAAGGTAAAGGTGGCTACCAGTAATACTGCCCATGTTACAAGTCTCATCTATGTAAAGAATAATCCACACATAATTCTTTAAGTACTTGGTAGCTGAAAGCAAGCTGCAGGCTTGAAAGGCAAGAATTTGGTACCCCAGTTGTGGCAGTTTTCATTCTCCAACAGCAAAGACGGCACACTTGTAGGAAGATCCTAACTGATTATCTTTGGCTGATGTGAAGATTCATATACTTTTTTCGTTTCTGAAAGGAGAGGCATCTCAGTTTTCCCCAGCAACAGGTCTTTGGAATGTATAAGAACAGGAGTAACTATTCTGTATCGGGGTGGGGGAGACGTATCAAAACACTTTTCCTGGAGAAACAAGGAGGGGACATATGTGAGGCATGTGCAAAGAAGCAGCAGGTGTTCTGCACACCTTTAGTGATTAATTGTCTACATTTGCACCTTGCAGTTCAGTAGAGAATGGGAGACCTCTGGATCCTGCTGACTGGGCTGTTACCGATGTTGTGAATTATTTCAGAACAGCTGGATTTGAAGAACAAGCCAATGCTTTTCAGGAACAGGTAAATCTGTTAGCAAACACCTTTTGACTGCTACCAGTTTCTCACATTGCACATTTTTGCTGTGGGCCTAGTTACAAACTGTAAAATGGGAGAGAAAATCCCACATTAATGGCAGGATTTAAGTCTGTTATTGGGTGAAAATGCATGGGACTGTGATCTCTCAGTAATAACATTGTTCTACAAGCTGAGGATAACGAGTTGGAGTTTGTTTAAGATAGGATTCAGAAAGGTGAGAAATCTAAACAAATTTTCTGGCTTGAACTCAGCCTCCATATACAACCCACTCAGTTTCACTATCTTGTTATTTAAAATGTGAATTCCCTTCTTTCTTTGTGTATTGTGCAAATACACTCATGAGTATTTATAAAACCTGCGGCTAACAAGCTACAATTTGAGTTTGAAGGCATAGGGTGAAAAAAGGGCTCCTGTGTTGCATTGAACTTGGCAGTACAATTGAAAGGACAAGTTGGCACTGAGTTGGCAGAGGAGCAGTGCGTTTGTAGGACTCAGTCTGAGAGACAGGTTGGGGCTTTGTTTCTGGGCCCTGTAACTGCTGATACTAATGGAAGGCTTCTTTTGGTAGATTAAATCTGCGAAGAGCTGAACAGTCAGATGGCCCATTGTAACTCACCTGCCAGCAGCTGGTAAAGGGGCAGAATAGGAAGGTGAGCTTACTGGGCCCTACAGCCCACCTGTTCCATAGAGAAGTAAGTCATCAGGTCAGCAGTTCAGCACGTCCCCAGATAAGTCTGTACGTTTGTGTGTGACCACCAGGAAATTAGTCACCCACACTTGTAATTAGTTATCAAAATAGATGGCTTGACCTTCCAAAGTACTGAGCTGGTGCAAGCTATTGGCAGATTTGCAGGGACTCTGTGCATTGTGCATGAAATAACATCTTGGTTGGTTAGGTTAATGCTGCTGACCTTCAGCACTATGTCTGTGAAATCCCATCTGATTGTAACTGATGCATATAACAAAGTATCTAAATTTAGCTCTTTGTTCTTGAGGGTGAAAAGCCTGGTGTTGGGTGATTCTCCAGCAAGTTGCAGAGAGGTTCTTTCTGCAGCTGCAAAAAATTTTTCAGAATTTGAAGATGGGTGAACAGGCCAGAAAAGAAAATGAGTGTGTCCATTCCTTAATACCAGCATCCATGTCACAACAGCCCTGGAAATGTGACTTGAAAAAATTACATAGGCAAAGTAATTATGGCCTCTGAGAGTCTTTTCCTTATACTGACAGGTACCTCTGACTTCCATTAAATATCTTAACCTCTTTGCCTCACAGCTGGCTTGTCAATAATACTGTAGTAGTTACTACTGATTTTGCAGCAGAAAGGTGAGGCTAATTTGTGAGTTTTGACAAATCAGTTTGCAACAGCCTTACGGAAAGCAGTGTAGAAGTAGAATGTAAAGACTTTATTAGTATTCTGCAGTGAGGGTAAGTGGTTTCAGTAGGGTAACTGAGGTCTCTGCTAGGTCAGCCATGTGCTGAAATGTGGCTGTGATTCCATTGCCAACTTCACCTTATGCTAAAACCTTGGAAAGAGGAGCTGACAACTGCCACCAGGATGTGGCCAGGAGCTGAGGGATGGACAATCACAGCAGAAGTCATTGCCACTTCCTTCCCCTTCCTTTCCATTAGCAGCATAAGAAGCAGCAAGTGCCTGGTTCTTCATGCCAGGTTTGCCATGCTGTTCCCTGTCTGCACCAGGAACAGCCCCATAAACAACCCTGTGTCCCTAACTTCTTATCAGTGGTGCTGTTCACTTTCTTCTACACTGTTTGCTACCACTAACTTTAACTGTGTTCTTACAGTATTTTTATCAGGATCTCCCAGGTATGGCAGTGCAGACAGGTTCACTTTGAACCCTTAGCCGTCTTCAGGCTGTAGATCATCAGGCTTGCAGCTGCAGTTCTATTTTCCTCTGTCATTTGCAGTCGCTTAGGCCCCAGAAACCCTAGTTTCATTTGATCTACTGCCCTGAATATGTACTGGAAGAGGAATGAGATTGTAAGTGGTAAAGGAAAGTATTCAGTTTCACCTACAACACTGGGAAATTGTTTTCCACTGAACTTCTGCGGTAGAGTAGCACAATGGTTTCATTTCAAAATATCCTTAGCCCAGAATGTAACCATGACATCTATTATTACGCTGAGGTTTTACACAGCAATAACTGAGTCCACACTTTCTTTTGATGAATCTGAATATGTCTAGACTCACCTAAAACAAGTGGCACAAAAATCTTTAAGATCTGAATTTTTCTTACAATTCTTTAAGGAAAATTAGAAGATGTTTTAAGGGCTGCAGAATATTTTATTAAAACTGTATTTTAAGTGCTGCTAAAAAGTGGTGCTTGTAAGATGATTATATATAATTCCTTCTTGGAATTCCACTTATGTCAGCAAATCAAAAGAGCTCACTGATGAAAACAGATTCAACTGAAGTGTGTTGCCCAATAATAACAAACCATAACATCAGCAAGAAAATCAGACAAGCCAAGAAGTTGGGGACACAGGATACCTAAAGAATGAGGAATAGCAGTTGCAGGATGAGGGTGTGAACACCTTCAGAGAAATATAGCCTGAAAATACATGGCTCAGCTTTCCATAGGAGCCCTGGAAGCACAGGGGACTGTGGCTCACTCCAAGACTGAAGCTGCTTGCAAGGTCTCAAGATGTGCTCGTGCTCTGGCCTTTGTTATGGCTCATGTGACTTCTTGACATTAGTGTTGTGACAGCCAGATAGCCCAGGTCACCCAGTGCTGCTTTGCTGGCCTCACTGCAGTGTTTTACCAGGAGGAAAACTGGGATTTGACATCAGCTGGTGTCCACTGCTGCTTTCTGGCAGAGCCATGGTATGGAGGAGCACGTGAGTGTGCTGGCTGCTGGGCTCTCGTGTTGGCTTACTGTAAAACTCTGCACTTCTCAGTCACTTACAGCAGAAGGGGTGGTGGGAGGACTTGGAGTTTAACCAGTCCCCTGGTTATTTGCTGAAGACAACGTGATCCTGCTGTTAAGGTCATCCTGGCTCAGTGGGAAATTACTGTTATGCAGAGAAGTCTTTCTGCAGTTAACATTAAAAAGGCATACTGAGAGCTAGAAGTGAAATTGCATCCTGAAAAAATCCAGAAAATAAACAAGTAGCAGAGAAGAAATCAGAGAAGTCACCACAGTGTGCAAAATCTTACCTGGTGCCAAAAAGAGTGTGACAATTCTGCAGAAGCAGGTTAACGTGGAAAACTTAAAGTGAAAGAGTGAAAGCTTATAATTCACATGAAGATATAAAACACTTGAGCTCTGAATATGTAATCACTCATTCCTGCACAGATATGTTTAAAGAATCCGTTTTCTATTCAGTGAAAGTCTTAATAGTTACCAGCATTTCTAGAAACCACAGGGAACCCTGTGGAAGAAGAAGGGAAAGGAATAGATGCTTTTTTTCTATTCTTGGAGTTTCTCCTATTCCAGGTACTGGATTTACTCCATTTGGATCCTACCAAGCTGGAGGCTGTTCTTCCTCCATAGCATCGTTGAACAGCAGCAGAAAAGGCAACTTCAGATCGGTCATAGCAATGAGCAAAACACTCACTGGTGTCAAAATTCCCACAGAGAGAATTGTGACGAATGGAAAAGAGAGGATAGAAACTGGTTTTAACCATTAACATTCTCAACAGTAATTGGAAAGAGGCATCTGCTATAATTGGGTAAAAAAGTTATTGGAAATTTTTTTTTCTTTTAGAATTACTGTTACTTTGTGCTCCCCTGAGGAATTAGTAGTTGTATACATTTTGGGGATATTTTTTTAAAATGCCACTTTCAGCTGATCTTTGACTATGTTGTGGTTTGTCCAAGTATTTTGTATTTATAAACTTTATCAAATTTTAAGAGAGATCAGTCCTGACAAACTTCTGCTGAACTCTAATATAAGTCATCTTTTCATGTTGAGTTGTAATCAAGGATGGGATTTCTGGTATTCCAAGATAATAGAAGGGAGTGGAGAGATGTGGATTCTTTCTCTTCCATTTTGACTTTAAAACTTATTTGGAGGGAGTTTTCAAGCACGTGACAAGGTTTTGAGATGGAAAAAAAATCCCAAAGCCTACAGGATTTCCACCCTAAACAGGTCAGAAAGTCAAAGTCTGAGAGGAAAAAATAAATCTCACCATATCTGCGATTTACAAGAGGTATTTTAAGCAGGAAGGTGTAGGGGTAGTTGAGACCTTAGCTGGCAAGTTGCTGCTTTTCTCATCTTCCCTTGAAAGCAGTGAAAGAGAAGTTCCTTCACAGTGTCAAGCTCCAGTTAGGCCCTTCCAAAATTTCTGATTGTAACAGTGTTTTACTTTTCTCCCCCTCACAGGATGCAGGGGAAGGTTGGCCTTTTAAAGAAGGCACCTGAAGTTATTAGCAGCTATTCACTAGTTTAAACTTGTATATTGCTGTCAATAGCAATTCTTCTGAAATGCACTTCATAAGCTGCATTCTTAGGAGTACCCTTCCCTTAATGGCTGATAATTAGATATTCTTCACTTGTACCTATTAATTAGGAAAAGGTTTACAAGGAGGGAATTTTGAAATTAGGCTCATTTGGATTTTGTGCTTGACTAAATAGTATTTATGCCTTAGTCAGCACAGGTGAGCACTTGAAAAGGAGACAGCAAGCGAAATTTAGCAGCTGTGACCATGGTTTCAGGAAAATCAAGGCTATTTCTATTCTCACTGATCCTCTACAGTAGTCTTCCATTTGTTGCATGTCTGTTCTCATCTGTTAGATTTTTATATTTGTCTTTATCAACTCTTTAATTCTTCTTATAGGAAATTGATGGCAAATCATTACTGTTGATGACAAGAAATGATGTACTGACTGGACTTTCATTAAAACTGGGGCCTGCGCTGAAAATCTATGAATATCACGTAAAACCTCTACAGACACAACATCTAAAGAACAACTCTTTATAGCTAATTGTCTCATTGGGGTCATGCTGTGCCTCAAAGGAAAAATAAACAATTTGGTTTCATGTGATGGAACTTTGTAGAGAGAGAATATATCTATTAAGAGTTTAAACCAAATTAGAATATATATCCTATTGGATAGAGCTGGCAATATACTATATACTGAGTCTGAACTGAGAGAGGTGGTGTGTATTTTTTACATAGAACATAATAATTTTCTCTTTTAGGAAATGTCAATGAGCATGTTGAGGTAGCTACATCACTGTATCCAGAACAAAAGGGAGGTATGTCATTCTCATTTTTGAGCCAGACATGTTCTTGACTTCATTAATTAAGATACCAAAAAATGAAACAAAAACAACCCCAAAGTTTACATGCATCTTTAGAGAGAGGAACCAATTAAAGTAGGTTTTGATTTACACTAAAGACCTGCTAAAATTATTACTACTTATAATTTCAGGATGGGACTGACACTTGCCAAGTCACCCTTTTTTGCAGAGGGTCCTATTTTGACCTTATTAAGGTTTACTCGTGGTATGCTGCAATGTTTAAAGCTGTACATAGAACTAACATAACTCCTTCGATAGCAGAAGGTGTTGCTGACAGGTGAAACTGGGTTGTGTATTTTTTGCTGTCCTTTAAATTTTCAGCTTTTCACCTGTTTTTAATAGTAGTCCTATGTAAGATATAGTTGATTTTTAAAGGTTTGTGTTGCTTTGCAAACAAAAAAGCTTCATTTTATTCCTTTTTTAATTTATGATTGTTTTCTAACATTATGCAGAAGTTTGTAAAAAAGTAAAATTCTGCACATTTTTAATATTGTCTGTCTTTGGTGTTGTAATGATTGATTTTTTTAATGCTTTACTTAACACTTTGAATACTTGTTTTAAGAACTGAAAGAAGCTGTCTTGTCACCATACATCTCTGTTAAAAGAGAGTCATGTTTAATCTGTTTGTACTGGTTCCCTATTTGATAGGTTGCTTGCTATATCCCAATAAAACATTGCTTATGTTTGGATTCAGTTTACTTTACAGATCTTTTACTTTCTCTGTTGTGGTATATACTGGAGCTCCTTTTCTCCATTTTCCTATTAAAAGGTACCGAAACCTACTTAATATTCTATGTTCTTGTGGTTGCTTCTAACATCACCCGAATTTAAAGATTTAATTATTTTTGCTCTTTCTTCTCTGGTGTTACATACTGCTGAAGGGGAGTACAGTTCCCCAGTAACATCTGTGTTTCCCTTACTCCTGTCTGGAGCTGTCAGGGGTGCAGAGCTGCTGTGCTGGCCTTGGTAAACAGGGTGGGTTAATTTACCCCAGAATGTCTCCACAGATGGAGCTAAGCCCTGTCTGGGCTCACCATCATCTCTGGCCCAGAGAGCTTTGTCATGAGCCCTGAAATGGGGATGTGGGGTTACATCAGTGATGCTGAGCAAAGAAACCAGGAAGTGGGAAATAAGCATGAGAGTGTGGTGAAAGTGGAAATGGTGTGGGAGGAAATGGATGCTGCTTTCTGCCAAGTGGGGACAGGATTCAGGGAGAGGAAGGAGAAACTCCTGCAGTCTCCTGCCTAGGTTGTGACCCTGTCTTCACTTTGACTTGGTCAAGTGTGAGGTGGCTCTTCATGCTTCTGGTTACTGGTGTTAAAGGAAGAAAGGGGAGAGAAGGGACAAAGCCATGGTAATAGCTGTGTCTTAGGTAAAGATCTTGGTATATGCTAGATCACATAAATATATACAGCAGCATGTTTTCTTGGATTCTTTCTAACCTTAACAAGGTACAATGTATTTATTTGGAACTTGACACAATAGGATAGGGATGTATTCATCATTTCTTTGTCTGTCTCTTGTACTGAGCTTACTTCAGGTATTGGTCTGTTAGCAGCAGGTTTGTAAGTCATGGTCTGAATTCGGTTTATGATTTTATTTAAGGTTAGGTTATGTCCAGAGGTACCTGCTGGGAATAGGGCTCTGCTGAAAGACTAGACTCAAAGAGAGATCAACCTGCCTTGGGGAATTTTGAACTATAATCTGTATTTGGCTAACTTTGGACTGCAATTTTAAAATTATACATGAAACTCCTAAATATTTTAATATAGAATTAGGTATGTTTATGAAAAGGATCATGAAAGCAGTCTGGACATGCTAACCAGCACTGTATCTGTAGAATTGTTTTGGATGAGAATACATAGGCTGTGTTACTGAAAGATTCATTGAATATTCTTTTTTTCTCCCTTTGCATGTTTGATGTGGGCTTTACATTTTGTGGTCCTATGGAAGACAGAATTAGAAGTAAAACATACTTATTCCAAGAGGGAGTAAAAATCTCCAGATTTTTACTGTTCAGACATGAGAGTGCATCTGATGACTATTGAACACAGTTGTTTCTTTTAATATGTTTAATGAGCAAATGAATTGCATTCAGAAACATCCAGATTGTATTTCCCTTTTGCTCAGCACCACTGAGTCATACAAGTACAGGCTTAACAGAAATCTCATTGCAAGTGCAAAAGGAAGTTTGGAAAATATTGGCCAAAACTGTGACAATTTTTTTACTGTCTCTGATTTTTATAGTAGTTTCCTGCTGGTCTCTGAGCTTTCTAATGCTGCTGTTCTCTTTGTGCAGTTGACCGTTCTGGTTTTGTCTCTTACATTTTCCTTGCGGTTTCTGGGAGATCAAAAAAAAATCTTTAAGAGACTGAAGGGTTTAAAAGAGGAAGTCAAAGCCAGATTATTTTTAGCTACCATTCCTCTTGAAGAAAACACAGCTGCTGTTGAGATGAGGAAGCAACTGATAGGCATTACTGGATACCATGTCAATACTGCAGCTCTGAGTCGCAGAGCTATGCAAGAATCCAATTTAAATCATGCCCTTATATGTGCTTGCAGCTGGGAGAGTCCCTTTCCTTAAAAGCCCTGCCTGTGCCCTGGGTGATGGTTAAGCTGCCAGCATCTGACTGCTCAGCTGATACAGGGGGTGAGTGTGATGATGGTCTTGGCTTTCACACTGAATCACAATTTAGAGAGTGCCCTTCTCCTGGAGGCAGCTTTAAGGACTAAAGCAGCACTGAGCTCCTCTATCCTACTTTCAGTCAGCACAAAAACAGTCATGCTGCAGCCAAGGCCTTCCTCTTCCCTGTCCTTCATCTCTCCTAATATCAGTAAGGCATATCTTTCAGAATCTTTCATACACTTTTAAAATTATTTCCAAACATTACAATATGTCATTCTGGTATGATGGGTGTGAAATACACTGGAATTGTTCATCAGCTTTGGTCGCTCTCCTCTCAGGCTGTGGATACACAAAATTGCATGTTCTCTTTGCATCCAAGCAGAGCCAAGTACCACACATAAAGCACATGTAAGACAACTATCAGCGAAGTATGGAATCTGTGGCAGTACTGTCCACCAAGATCACTTTCTCAACCCAGAAAAAAATTGTTCTGACTACTTGCTCTTGTCTCCCATCCCTGCATGTTATTGTTCCCAGTTGTTCTAATGTGCTGCACTTGATCAGTTTGTTGAAGATTCTTTGCCCATATAATTATAAGACAAGATTTGTCAGCTGTAACAAAGGGAGTAGCCCTCCATATATCACTCCTGGATAGAAATAGCCCTGGCAAAATGTCTAATTAGGCTGTCACTGTCAGGGATTAATTGCTAAATGAACTCTTCCTTCTTTTCCCTGCTTTTCCCAGCATATTCAAATTCTATCAAATCCTTTCACTCTTCCTCTTTTTAAAAATCAGCATTTAATTGATATTTTGACCTCTATACTCCTCTTTCCACTGTCACACTTAAGTTACAGAGATGGTTATTTTAAAATCAGAGAGTCTTATTTTCTGTGAGTTTGGGAGAAGCCGCAAATTTATTTCTCATTTTTAATGGCAATATTGTACAAAATTTGAAGGCTGAGTCTGAGTAGGACCAGTAAAATATTACCTTACTTTGTCTTCATTATGGTTCTTCATTTCTTCATTCTGACTTCCAAGTCAGAACAGCAGTTCCTTCTCTTCTCGGAATGGCTTTTGGCCCAAAAATCATGTGGTAAATGGAATGACTGTAAATGTGCATGTGGAGGGTGCAACAATCTCATTAACAGCAGGGTGAGTGGAGCACTGCAGAGGAGGGTCTGCTCTACTCTCTCCTTCCCCTTGGGCAGTTTACACAGGCACTAGATTGGCGTCTTCATCTAAGGAGAGGACTTGGTGCTTGGAGATGTTGCCCATGTCCCTTTCTGTCACATGGAAGGTCTCTATGCACCTTCACCTCTGTGTTGCTCAGTTTGGACAGCAGTTTCCCCAGGGGGAATGCTGAGGGCAGTGGCTGTCATTAGCCCACTGGAAGGGGCAGTCTCCATTGGATGAATGGGCAGAATGACTTAATAAGTAGCTTTCATTTCTGTTGGGAAAGTCTGTCTTCTTTTTAATATGATAATGTAATTATCATTAAAGGTCATTAAATTATTTTCTGCTTAGCCCTTATAATTAGGGAATTGATTTAATGATGTTCATTTGGATCTTCAATGTGTATTCAATTCCCAAAATAACATTGGTTGGTAGTCGCTATAAATTTGGGGAATGCAACCTCAGGCACTTGGAGAGGCCAAGGAGAGCACCTTGAAGACTGTGAGTGGTTCTTGGTCTCCGTGGGAGAGTGTCATTGCTGCTGAAGGCTGCTGGTGAGTACAGGAGACAACTGTTGTATTTATATGCTGCACATGTGAGCATCCCTGCTGAAGGAGCAGTCAGCAACTACAACTGCTGTATCATCAGCTGATCTGCTGATAAGGCAGCAGCAAATGTCTTGGCACTGGCAGACTTGCATTAATCTCAGGATGTTCTCTTCCCTTTTTTGGATGATTGCTATAATCCAGCTGCCCCTCTATAAACACCCTTTGGTACTTGCCATATTGAGGATGCCTCTGATTTTAGCAGCTAAATTGTATCAGAAAAGGGAGGGAAGGCTCATCATTTACGTTGATCTCTTGGATTCAAGAGTGACATTGCTTTGCCTTGTCCTAGTGGATGGTGGAAGAAGGAAGGAAGTAGAAAGTAAGGAACTTGTGGCTGGATTTGTTCACAAGCTAGTGGGCCAAACTGTGGGGAGAGAAGTGTGGAAATGGGTGTGTGCCTGGGTATAGCAACCCTGTTTCACAAGGATACTCTTCAAATTCTCTCCTCCCTTCTCCACAAATAACACACACCAGTTTGCCTGGGCTTTCCTACCTGGAAATATGTGTGTCTAGAGGATTTGAAAATGTTTCAGGAGTACAAGGACATTAAAACTTGAACTCTTGCCTTTTTCAGTCAGATAAAATGTAGGAATTAATTCCTAGTGCCACACTTGAGAAGAGGCAGAAGCCCTCCACAGTGCTCAGGCACTCTGGCTTCTGTTGTATTTCTCTCTGAATCAAAGGTTTCTCTACCCCCTTATTTCTCTAACTTTTAGCTCCTCCAGTATTTTTTGGGTTGGTGTTTTTTGGGGTTTTTTTGTTTGTTTTAGCAACAACTATCCACAGATCACAGTTTTTTTCTGATGTGATTGCCATAGATTAGTCATACATCAGATCATCTAGTAACTGTCATTTATACACATATTTTATACACATATGTGTGTGTGCATGCATGCACTCAGGTACATGTACGGGTCTTTCTCAGTCTTCTGTGAATGGTGAGGCTCTCAGAAAACATTTTATATTATAGCTGACATGTGAGTTGACATTTCTGATCCAATAACTGGAAACATTTAATATATTTCCCTTCTAGATACAGCTGTGCATTTTCCAGGAGGAATATGGTTGGCTGCTGTATGTATAAAAATAGCGGAATTCTAAATTCAGAAGTATTTATTTTGAGATTTTTAGCCAGAAACAGCTTTTTGGTCACTTTAAGTAGCTCTGTTCAACTTAGAGTCAGCATTGTGTACTCCTAATAAAACCAAGGTTAAAAAAGGAAAAATAAAACCTAAGGAAGAAAAAAAAAAGTAGCTGTAATAGGCAATAAAAACCGGCAGGTGTAAATGTATATTGGAAAGCAGGTAGTAATGTATATGGAATAATACAGTCAGGGAAGACAGATGACTTGTGCTGACCCTGACAGTGACATCTGCTCTCTGTTTTAGGTGCTGGCTGATGAGTCTAGCTGGTACATTTTATCTGTGTGACATTGGTTGTGTGTGGAGCATGATGAGCAGCTGATGCGGGCAGTGTTGGACTGTCCTGGGCAGTTATCAGAATTGAACCGAAACAGGATGGGAAAGAATCAAAGACTAGAAAGATAATATGTTTGTTTTGAAATACCCTGTTTCTTGGTAGGAGACATCAGCCCCTCTGAACTACTGGGATGTAGCCCAGGACCAGCAATGTTCATTTATCAGCAAGAAGTTGTATTTTAAACAGCAATTTTACAACCTGCTAGCTGCTGCGCATTTTCATCTAGTGTGATGTCGTCAGCAAAGCATCACAGCTGCTTCTGAGTCAAACACAGTAAGTAGCTTGAATAGCTCCTTAGGACAGGAACTGAAAAAAACATCTGTCTCAATGAAATTAATGCAAGTCCATCGTGGAGACTGAATCTAATGAAGCCAATGGGAATTTGGTCACATTTCAGGCCCAAGTGAGTCTGGCTAACTCATATTTTCAAGAATGATTTATGCCACTGTTATCTCAATCTAGTTGCCATATGGGAAATTTGGGCTGCTTCCGATTGCCTAAGTACTTTCTTTAGAAGCAATCTGCCCACGTAAGTGACTCAGGTTTGCAGTGCTGGATGGAGCTGCACTGAGATGCTCTAGAGACAGTGAATGTGTGCATGTCTGTGGGGGTTTATACAAACCACGCTGAATGAGTGTCAGTGTGTGCTTGTTGTCACAGGAAAGGCTCAGTAAATGACTGCTCGCTGCTTTGTGTCCTTATTGTGCAGTGGAGCTTAGTCCACCACTACCTTGCAGGGCTACAAATGAAGCACGAAGAGTAACGAAAGAAACCTTGTACCTAATGCAATACATTTCTTATAAGGTAGACAGGAAGTTGGTTGTGCAGATCTGCCTTGTTTCAAAAATAGGTAAATGCTGAAATGTTCAGTAAGATTCTGTTTCATCTATTGGTAGTGAAGTGTCATTCAGAAGAAGATCGGTCACTTTTTGAGGTGAAATTGGATGAATTAAAATAGTTTTTTTACTTAAAATATTCACATTTATATATAAGTAATAAATAGTCGGAAACTAGTTTGTTTTTTGATGTTGCTCTTTATTTGCCTTTAAAAGATACATTAATAAATTAAAAGCACCTAGAAGTGACAGAAGTAGCAAGACATAAGCAAGTACAATACAACACAGTCTAAGAAGGTAAGCAAGAATGTCCCCTGGAAAAGCTAGAAGTGTTGTATTAAAGCTTTCAGAATTGGCTGGTGACTAGAGAACATCATATCTGGAACAGCTTCACTCCGTGGTGTCATTTTTCTGTTGCTCAGGAGATAGCTCAGGCTGGTGGGCCGTTCTTCCCTTGCACCTGTTATGCCTTGCTCATCAAGGTGAGTTTCTGTCTTGCAAAGCGCCTCAAAATGTCATGCAGAGCAGGACGTCTCCCCCATTTTTGGTGCCTATGAATTTAATGATTGTACCCAGAGCAATGCTGCATGTGTGCCAAACTCAGGAGGCACAAAGGCAACTGAACTGCAGTTTTTAGAGGTTACTTTGAGCACTTCCCATTGGATTTGTACTCTGTCACGTGGAGTCTGTGAAAATGACTCTCAGAGAAGATGAGAGCAAGGGTTAGAAGCTGTTGGAAGCCGAGCAGGATTCCTGTTGCAAATGTGGTAGCCACAGTTTGTGAAATGAGAATCGTTGACTGTGTTGTTTTATCTCAATGTTCAAAACTATCACCTGGGGTAACTAAAGTAAAATATGCATTATCTGTCTGTCTAGTTTTCTCCCTACCCCTCCCAAACGTAATAGGGCTACGTAGGTTGACTCCTGCCTGCTCAGAAGTCATGATAAGATTATTAGACTAAAGAAAACTATGCAATTAAACATACAGAGATAGCCCAAACCCTCAAATCACCTCAGTGATTAATGTTAAAGTACTATAGTAACCATAGTCTGATGAGTTGCAGCAGCAGTCATGCAGTCAGAATACATGCAGAGAAAGTAGTCAACAGCTGTAACTATTCACACCAGAAAGGAGATATGAGAGATTTTTTTTTTCTTTCTCATTTCCTGTGCAAAGAAATCCTGATTCTGACTGATTCCCTTTTCAGTCACTGGGTAGGAACTTTGCTCTGTAGATCAGTGTGGCATCAAGGGGTGATGACAGGTTATGTCAATGAAACAGCAGGTTTTGTGCCTATATATTCATTTTACTGAAGAAATATTCCTAAAGAGAATATACAGATTTCCTGATTTTACATGTCAAAAACACCTTACAGACATCAAATTAATTGTTTCATTAAAAGGTCTGGGAATAGCTAGTTTACAAATTAGTTTACTATAATGTTTCCAGCTGGGATTTTCCAAAGAGTTTAGGGCACTTCAGTCTGCATATCACACTGGAATTTAGGGACAGACTTTGATTTCCAATTTCCTGAGGGTCCTTCATAAATCCCACGTTCAGGAGTTCATAGAGGGAAAAGTAGTCAGCAATGTAAGAGGCCAATAAGGAGTAAACATTGATAGGAAAGCCATGCTATTAAGTTTATCAGGAAGGTTGAGTATAGCCAAGAGTTTTAGTTTCCCTGGGGAGCTGCCAGTCCAAACTGACATTTCCTCTCATCTCTCAGCATGTGGCCTTGTGCTTCAAAAAACTTCTTCCGGCCAAGTGTGCAAGCACAGGAGCCATAAGGAGCTTCCACTGGAACCAAAACCTGAGGGGGATGAGCACAAACACAAAGGTTATGTTTGAGACAGGGATGAGCCAGCAGAAAATGCAGCTATTCATCTCCTTATAAAATCATGGCCAGGCCTTTCTCTCTCCTATGAACATCAGTGGTGATACTGACACTATCACAGGTAAAAGTGGATCTATAATGTCCATCTGAAGATGGGCAAGGATAGGAGAATAGGGTAGCAGACTTTGGAGAGAGGCTAGAGCATAAACAGACTATAGACCATCCATGCCAAATGGAATAACCTGATTTCTGTCTTTCATGTGAGGATAGCATAACAGAATTTCAGCTGGACATAGCTGGCAGTTAAAGCAGCTCTGGAGGGAGGACAAATACATCTCATTCCCTACCTCTTGCCCTCTGCCTGATCCATTATAATTGAGAGTCAAATTCAGTGGAGAAAGCAGGAATAATTTTTCAGAGACAGTCTCTGTTACAGATCATTTTGATGTCCAGAGTATTTCACTTGCACCTTTAGCTTTTATCAACAATACAAGAAGACAATTATTTATCCTCCCTTTTTAATCGCTAAGTATTTTTTAGAGGTAATATGAGCTTTTACTGGGACTGGGAGAGAATGGGAGACATCTCCCCCATTTTTGGTGCCTATGAATTTAATGATTGTACCCAGAGCAATGCTGCATGTCTGCCCAACTCAGGAGGCACAAAGGCAACTGAACTGCAGTTTTTAGAGGTTACTTTGGGCACTTCCCATTGGATTTGTACTCTGTCACGTGGAGTCTGTGAAAATGACTCTCGGAGAAGATGAGAGCAAGGGTTAGAAGCTGTTGGAAGCCGAGCAGGATTCCTGTTGCAAATGTGGGAGAGAATGTCAGCTCACTTTAACTCTTATGTAGAACGTCGGCTCACTTTCACTCTTATGTAGAACTGCTGCTATGCTTTGAAGCTGAGTGTTTCTAAAGAGGGCAGTCAAGTTGTATTTGAAGCATTTACTTACTTCTTTGTCATTGGTCAAGCCTAGATTCTTCATGTCTACAACATTATAAAAAGTGTTGTTCAAGACGACTTCTATGACCTGGACCTGAAGCCATGAAAATGGATGAGACAATGAATTAGGGCACCTTTTCAGTCAACAGCCTGGCAGTCTTTTCACTCGGTGTATAAAAGAACAATGCCAACCCTCCAGTATAGTTGATCAAATGCAATCTAGTGAACATGTGTAGCACACCTTTAACTTTTATTCAAGTGCTGCCAAGCACTGAGTGATGTTGGGGAGTTTCCAGCTTACTCAGAACTGACAGAGCAAATAACAATCTCATGTTTGTCTTCTCAGTGGTGCAATTACCATTGACTATTATTGAAGTAAAACATTATTAGGAGGAAAGAAGATACCTGTGGCACTCTGGAAAGAACAAGCATCTGGATACAGTTGACAGTTTTCTGGTAAGAGGGTGAATATTCCCCACAGTCAGGTGGTCCAGCAAAGGCTTCAAGGATACATTCACGGATTTTCTTCCTAGAGGTAACACGGGTTCTTACAAAACCTTGTATCAGCTGTCTCTGCTTAGATCCATAATGCTTTACTGTGGGGTGGTTTGGTTTTTTTTTATATTTTGCACATATTTTCTGACAAATATATAGCCCATGGGATTTTGTGGAAGAGCAATTTGTTTTGTCACCCAAATTCTGTTTCCTTTCCTCACCCCCACCAGATATATAATTCACAAATAGGTTTTGCTTAAACTATTTAACAGATTAGTTATTTTATTCTCCTAAAGTGCTCTGTACTGAGCACTGAACTGATCATTTGAATCCCATCCTCTGATGTACTGTTAGAGAGGAAGTACCCCTAAGACATGCCTCTCACACCTTGTAACAAGAGCTTAGTGTTGCCACTGAGACCGGTGAGGGGCTGGTGCACAGCAGCTGTGGGTCTGGCCCTTAGACCTTCTGTATTGTATAGAGGGACTTTGTGAGGATAGATTAGGAAATTAATATTACTTGATATAACAGATACCATATGCAGTCGAAATCAAAATCCTTGCATTCGCCATACGACCATTTGCAGAAGAGCTCTCCACACAGAATCCTGTCATGCCTTTCAGGAAGTGTGGTGTGTTCATTCTTATAGAATCCTTCAAATCCAGACTGTGTTGTCTTCATAAGTTTCAGGTCCTTAATTCCAGCAAAGACAATCAGAGGACCTGTGATTGAAAATTACAAGAAAATATGGGCTTATTTTCACGTTAAGAAAGAAACCTTTGGGTGCATACTTGCACTGACAGTTCCAGAAAGCAGACAATAACTTTCTGCACACTGCTATTGGCAGAAAGGTAAGAGCAAGACAGAAACTACTGAAGTCAGGCTCAATCTAGAAAATGGAGAATCCCATCAACTGGTCTGAAGTTAAGGAAAACTGAGGATAGACTTTTTTATCTCACCTGCTTGGAATTGGGGCATATGTTGGGCTGGCTCACACTGATGTTAATTTAGGAATGGCTCTAAAGGGAAATGAAATAGGTTACTAGTGCTGTGATGTACAGCAAGAGGTGTGGTACCTTTTCCAAGAACATAGACAAGTGTAAAAATTCTTTGTATAAAGACAGAGCCTGGGTCAGTAATTTGCTTTAGAACCAATCCTGTTGGGAGTTTTGCATCTCTGAGAATGAGAGCCAGGAGCCAATGCAAATCCCTGCAGTTGAGCTAATGAGCAGGAGCTGGCACAGATGCCACCCACAGCTTCAAACTCACACTGGCTTTGCTCTTAGCCGCTATTTATAAAACAAGCTGTTGAGGATCACTGCTGCATGGGTGGATCATTGTCATCTAAAGACAACCAAGCAGTTGTGACCTGAAATTTTCTTCTGGCATAAGTTTTGAATGGCAGCTATTTCGATTTCAAGCAGTCAGTCATTTAGAGCACACCAAGGTGGTAAGTGAAAATTTCACTGACCAGAGCTGCCAAAGAACTGCTGAAAAGAGAAACTTCATGGCATGCAGGCTCATTCAGGGCCTGTGCAGATAGTCAGTGGCTAAAGGCCAAGCTGCTGGTTTTGTGTTGCTCTTGGTGCATGCACTAACTAGTTCAAGATTAATCCTTTAATATGTCAAGTGCATAGTAATCCTGCCTTGGATTTGGAAGACTGAAAAATTTTGCCTTTAAATTATGCCTTTGAAGGAATTTATACTGGAAATAATTCCATTGTGATAGACATTTCTAAGTTGCTTGGTTGTTAAGAGGTTTTGGTGATTTCAAACTGCTCTGTGAGTGGATATTGTTGAAACTTCATCTTACCTGTTTCTTTTCTTGTTTACATTCATTATTGTTTTGGAATGAGTCTGAGGAAGTGTATCTATCATTTTGTCTATGTCCCCCTGTTACTTACTAAAGCTTTAAAAAAATCTAAAAAAGAGACTGACCCTGGAGAGGGTAGTCTGGGGTTTGTAAAGATTTTGAATAATTTATCACTTGGGTAAAAGACTGTGACATGCAGCTGTTAATGTAGTGCAGATACTATCAGTGAACCTGGAGATATATTTATCTTATATTCAAATACTTAGCCTTGTTTGAAAGAGCTCAAACAAAAGATTGCCTGAAAGGCTGGCTGGCTGTGCAGCAATCAATCTGAAATTCACTCCAAAGGATGCAGCACCCAGGGAGAGTTTCCAAAATGAACAGTTCATGCTGTGCTTTCAGGAGGCTTTGTGCTCCTGCTGTCTTCAGTTGACAAACTTTGATTCCGTTAAGTTACTTACAATGTTTTGAGTTTCCAAAAAACCGAGCCTTTTACCAGCTGATATAATGGCAAAAAATAATTCTATTAAACCTCACTAGCTGTGGGGGTTTTTTTAATGCTAAGAAAATTATAAAAATTAGGATTAACTGAGAAATGATCTCCCATGTCTGGCTGATAGGTGCATAGGAGGATGCTAAATATAGAGAACATTCTCTTAGAAGAAAAATAAAAGTGATTTGAAAATCTTCACTTTGGTTGCTGTTCACCTAGGCAGGGAATTCTAAAGGAACAACTAAAGGACTACATGAAGGGAATCTAAGAAGGAAAGGTGGTTTCTTCAGTAAACCATAAAGGCTTTCTGTTTCTGTGGAATCTGAAATTGCAGAATTGCGTGCTAAATTTTCATTATGATGAAAAATTTAATTCAATCTACATTAAGAACAGCAGCTTTTCAAGAAAGTATAGTGTCTTTTTGTTTGTTTCTTCTTTTTCTTTTTAATTCAGGTGTCTTTTTAACATTTTCCAGAAAATGCAGTCAATACTATTGAGGCTGCCAAAAATACAGCAGTAGTTAACATTACTAGTAACATTAAAAAAGATGAGGTCAAGAGGCACTGGAGACTTGTACAGGCTTTCTCTTTCAGCAGGAACACAGGGACAGTGCTCAGATGTACCTTTCAAAACTTGTGTCCTGTCTGCAAGTGAAACTGGTCTTGCCACTGGTTCTGCATAAGATGTGAAATAGTTCTAAGTTACATTAATGTAGTTTGGGTAAGTTCTGAACTAATGCCTAAACCCTCTAAAGCCATTGTGTGAAACGATACAGTGGCCTCAGCTCGGTTCCCAATAACCTGGGTGATGCATTAAACAAATCACCACCACTGTGAGACTGAACTTGGGGTTTTGTGAGCCATAGCAAATAGAGATAATTTTTACATTCACTTTGGAATGCCAATTCATGGACAGACAGTTGAGCTTGAAAGCTTTATCACAAAACTCTTGGTCAAGCCAAATACTGCTTTGTTTATGCATGGTGTGCAAAAAATAGTAAGCACACTCTGTAGTATTTTCATGTGAAGAATGGTTCTCATATAGACCTGAGTGCTCAAAATGTTCAGGCTAGTCCAGCTTGCAGCAATGAAATTGTTTTCTTAGAAATAAAATCAGAGCATGTTGACAGGGGTTTGAAAATAACCGCACACCAGGCAATTGGCCTGCAGCAGTGTGGTATTGGGTAACGATCATAGGAGATTGCAGGTTATAGTACAAGGTAGAAAAGTAAGAAGGCCGTTGTCAGAAGGCTTTTAAATCCTGTGGCAAGATGTAACAGTTCTGCTGGATGTGCTGTTGTAACCCTTCCATGTTTGGGATATACATACAAATGTGAGCTACATTTGTTCAACCATACAGCCAAGTCTCAGAGATCAAGAACACCAAAATTACACTATTAAAATATTCTTTGGTTTTGACATCTGGAGCAGTGCCCTAAGCCCTACAACACTTGTAGCTGTCTCTAAAGCCATCTTCATCTCTCATTGGCAGAAATATTTACAGAGGAGTAGGGGATGTTGCCAGTCCTTTTCTCACCATTCCGGCACTGCTCAGCCTCACAAAAGCGGATCCCATCAGGAACACATATGAATGAGTGGATGTGGGGAACGCCATCCTGCAATTTAGAGCAGACATGTAAGTAAAAGTGCCATAAATATTACGTTAATTTGAAAACAGAAGCTAAGAGAGTGAGGAATGGCTACAGCATAAACAAATGGAATGTATTAGGATTTTAGATACCTCATACAGGCGTTGCCATGGCACTTCTTGAACGTAGGTTTTGACGTACGCAACTTGGCAGAATGTTGTCATGAAGTGATTGCAGATATCTATAGCAAATTGTTCTAAACTTGGGATCTAAGGCAGCAAACAGTATTATTAGAAAGAAGCAATTACCTCATGTACAAAAGTAGATTTTTCTGGTTGTTGTAAGTATTTGGGAAGAATCAGTGTGATTAAAAACATTTATCTTATTTCTAGCTTGGCTCACTGTGCCCAGTCATTTGACCAGCTTGCAGCACACGCTGCAAATAGCAGCTACAGTTCTATCAAAAAATCTCCCATTCTGTGGTACAGTGAGCTGCAGTTCTTGGACTGGGAGAAACAGCTGCAGGAGTCTTATGCTTTGATGATGCAGAAATAATAATTTATTGTGATTATTCTGATTGATATGGTGATATTCTAATGAAATTTTACAGGGTAAAGATGGGATTTCATAATTGAGAAATTTAGTGCTACAGATTGTCATTACAATGCATGTAATTGATGCCAGGAAGAGCACAGAAGAATTAAGAGGAATCTTATAATTTGAGAACTTCTGTTTAAAAATACTACATAGGAATAATGCAAGTTTATTGGCTATTAAATAAAATAAAAAAAGAGATGGCTTTTATATGACAAATCCACAAAAAACAGTGCTAGCTCTTGAGAAAAAAGGCCTTGGAAAACAAAGAAAGAATCCACAGGATAAGCACTGTAGGAGGAAAAATCCCCTCTCAAATCACTGAAAATTACTTTGGTACTGATTAGATATGCACATTGAAAGTTTATAGAACAAATATTTCCAAATGAAGTTGTAAGAAACAGCAAGGCTAGTTATAAAATAAAAAAATACCCCATTTTTTTTGGCCAACACAAGAACAATATTCTTTATGGTGTCTGTAGGTATCACAAGAGAGTTGTTTCCTTCCAGGTACTCCTGAGGAGAAGTCAGCCGGAGATGTGCACACACTTCCACTTCTTTAACAAAATGCTTCTTTCCCTCTTTATGAAGGCGAAGGAACTTAATTGTATTCTTGCCATATTCACAGTTGAGGACTTCAAGGTCCTTGATCTGCAAAGAAAACATGTGGCAGTTGTAAAGAAATGCAGTGGAAGCTTGAGTTATGCTGTCATGAAACACTGTCAGTGAAATATAAACAATGTTTATAGCCTTTATTTTTTGTGGTTACCTGTGAAAATGAGAATATTGTCATTATAAATTGCAGAATCCTGACAAGAAAAAAAAACGCTTTAGGAGACTATTACTATATTAATAGCAACAGTGATAAAATTTAATTTTTTTCTGGGGGACAGCTTAAAGAACAGGAGTCACAGTGAACTAGTCTCTTATTTGTCATCTTTGAATTAGTCCTGACTACATAGACCTTCACTGAGCCTCTTCTCTGGGATCATTGGTTTTGTTCGCATTAAGCCCTATTATTAAGTTTTACCCCCGTTTACACCTCTCTTACAGTGTTGGAGAGGCTGTATGAGCAAGGTGACAAAATTCTGCAAAGGTTATGAGGATTTCTGTTGTGCTAAAAGATCCAGAGTTCCTTGCACTAGACTTTCCACAAGGTTGAAATATCCCATACTCCCTATCAACATCTTTTAATGTAAATCAGCCCCTTTTCATGTAGGCATAATGAGGAGGGAGAAAGAGCATTTTACACACCAAAATATAAATTGAAGCTTTTTATGTGTGAGTTGCTAAAATATTATCAGATGTGAAATTGCTCAATTCAGACATGTTTTTTCCTAAGAAAAATGCTAATGCACTTTTAAAATAGTTGAAAAAAGCATTAGCTAATTGTAAATAAATTCCTTTGGTCCAGAGATCGGAGCGTTTCTCTGGCTCAGTCTCCACGGGTTCAGTCCCCAGGGGTAACTGAAGGTCCCAAGCGCCGGGGTCGGGCGGGGCCCGGCGCTGACCGGGAACCCTTTCTGCGGGCACGGGGCGAGGGCTGCACTCCCAGCGACGGCTGCGGGAAGAAATAGTGATCTGGAAATGATGTTTTTGCATGTCTGAACACCAGGGTTTCCTTCAGATAGTTGTGAAAAATCTGTACATCAGTCATGCAGGACTAAAAAGAAAACAAAAAGGGTTTCGGTATCTACAGGTTGAAGTTTTTTTTAAAGCAGAATACCATGAGTATTCTAAATAGTCATTACACACAGACACACACACACACACATATATATATATATATATTTCTGGGGTTTTTTTGTCAAAAGCATAACTTGTCAGCTGTCATTTTGCTGCCCCAAGAAATCGAGAGCAGAGTTTCCGGCGGCTCCCAGGAGCCCCGCCGGCCCTGGCCGTCCCTGCCGTGGAACCCGGTTTCGCAGGCAGCGCCCGGGGTGTGCTCGTGGGCAGGAGCCGACAGCCAACGCAGCCCAACTTCTCCTTTTAGAGCCACTCGGGGCTCGCCCTGCGCGGCCGAGACACCAAAATGCCTGCGGGATCTGCGTGCTGCCACCCCGCTTTGCTCTTACTGCTCTGCTCCGTGCCCCTGTGGGCCGCTGAGTTTTCCTGCCGGAATGAAGACGGGGAGGCGGTGGATTGGTAAGTAAATACCGTGCAGGGAGAAAGGCTGGGTGAGTAAATAAAAACACTGAGATCAAACCGCGGGAAGTGGGTGGATCACCGAGAAGCAGTGCAAAACAATCGCTGGTTCAGCCCTGTTTGCCTGTGAGCAGTGGCTGAATTCTGCGTTTGAAAAACCTCGGAGAAGTGATTGAAATCTGATTTAATTTCCCTGAGCCAACCGCCGTGCTGCATTATGACTAACTGCAGAGTAATCAAGCAGTCACGGTTTTACACAGCGTTCATGTCCCATGATCAAAGGGAGCGTACCCTGTGTTGGGGTGCCAAGGCTGCACTCGCCAGCGGCTGCCCCCGGGGCACCGGCCGGGCCCCGGCTCCAGCGCACGG